>CAUJNA010003311.1:489951-504951 GCA_963377175.1 Effrenium voratum
TCCACACCGGAAATTAGGGAAAGCCTCAAAAAAGGACCTTCATCACCGGTGAACTCGATTAATCCCCAGGCGAGCTCGTTGGAAACTGCCTAGCTGTATTTTGAAGCAATGAGCAACGGTCCAAACAGTTGTGAGCCACTGCCAAACACCATGCGACTACCTCTGTCTCTCTCTCTCTCTCTCGCTCTCTCTCTCCCTCTCTCTGCAACTTGAGGTACCTTGTCTTGCAAACTGATGGCAAAACAAGAACACCGCCAGTCCTTGGTCCGTTCCTAGGCGGCCTGTCTGACAAGTTGCCCGCACAAACTGTCTGAAGATATTTGGGATTGCTTTCTCGGGCTCGGCCCACTTCTTCTGTCAGAATGATGCACTGGTCGGGCCAGCACACAAGGGAACATGCGGGTACCATGTGGTCATGTCTCACCGGATCTTCAGGCAGATCAACACATCGGAATTCTGTGCCAACTGACCAATGTCAAGCGGCAACTCCGCCTCGCTATACTCCCCCTGCAGGTCCTTTCTCGCCCTGCGAGCGACCGGAAGGGGTGGAAAAAGGGCCATATCTTGCTGGGGTTGACCAGTTTAGTGGGAAGCCACTAGGGAGAAAAGATTCTACGGTAAAGCTGCTCTTAGACTGAGTGGATTACATAGCTCGGTTGTCCAAGAAGCGTGTGCATGTTTCTGACTTGCCAATACAACATGTACGTTTGTTGTGCTGAAAAAGGCAAAGATTGCCCTACAAGAATTTCCAAACCATATTTTGGCGGGTGTTCTATTTGTTTCACCGCGGAAAAAGAGAGAGAGAAAAACACGGCTTGGGTGGAGTGAAGACAGGCTCTGCAGCAATTGCATGCCTATCAATCTTCAGAAGGTCGCATTTCTGCCCGGAAGGTTCAGGCTTGGGAATGCCAATGATGTGGTCAGTGTTGTTTCGGTTGTTTGAGGGTACCCTTTTTATGATTGGTTTTGAGGGGATTGAAAAGGAAAACCACCGATTTTGGGGTCACCCCCAGTTTGACACATAACCTTTTTGCTGGCAAACTTGCCCTGCCCAAGCGCCCCATCCGCTTGCAAACTCTGAGGTCGCTTCCCCTTTATCCCGACTGAAGTGAACAGGGGAAGCCATCTCAGACCGGTCCTCCGCGATTCCAAGTCACACTCACGCACAGGGATTTACCTTGAGTTGCAATTAACGCCAGTCGTTGGTAGGTTGTGTCCTTTTGCGCGCCGTTCCTCTCTCTTTTTCCTCATCTTTCCCTCCACACCAAAAATCGTATGTTTGGTTCTGGTACGTACTTAAACCTCAAAATCCTGCATCAATTTACATGGAACCCACAAATGTTCCCCCCCCCCCCCCGGTGCCCCCCGCCATTCTTGGAGGCCTTTGGGTTCCATCTGAAAAGTCACCCTGCCTGGCCGTGCTGGGCCCCAAATAGCTCGCGGCCATGTCCTCGGATCGGACCGGGGGGGGGGGGGCTGCAGTCAGGTGACCCCTTAAGTTTGGGGATATGAACCCCCGCCCCTCCCCAAAAAAAAGAAGAAGAAAAAAAGGTCATGGAGACTCCAGGTGGAACAAAACAGAAGAAGCAAGGTGAGCTCCAAATAGCCCCTTCCAGCAAAATGGATGGATGCTGCTCGGTCGAACTGTCCTTTCCATCAACTTCCTGAAGCCCAGGCGGTGGGCATGGGAACACGACGCCGTGTTTCTCCTTTTTGTCGATCGTTGAACTTAAATCAGAAAGCAACTAACACAAACGATGACAACGCCCTGGGCCATGTGAAACCTGTCTCAGCGTTGGCTCTAGTTCAAACTTGGTGCACCCAAACATCCAAATAATTGATGTCTAAAGAGGCATAATCAAAACCTTGCTTTGAGGTGGTCTACCTCAACCAATGTAAAGAACTAAAAGGGCGGCTGACCGAATTTTGGTTGGGACTCTACTAAACTTCACTTCCCTGGCCACCTGGGTGATTGTCAAACCTTGGGCTGCTCAGATTCTGTTTCACAATTATTCAACCTTAACATGCAACATCTGTTCTGATGAGACCCCATAAAAGAGATTCCAGACACCCCGGATTCACATTTTTGACTCCGGGTTTTGGGAACGAACTTGACGTCTCCAATGGTCTAGTCACGGGGTGATTCCCTCGGTCCCCGCGAGCCACCTTTTTTGCCGGGGACCCCCACGCTCCAGAGGCCCAGATCGTGGAAGGCGAGCGCCGACTCCAACACTCGCCGGCCACCTGTTAAACCATTGCGGCTCCAGAGACATGCGTGTTGCTTTCTTGGAAGGGTGCTTCTTTTCTTAAGAGGACGTTGGCACAGCCAACACAGCCCTTTTCCTCTTGACTCCCTGCCTAGCTCCGGAAACGTGGTTAAGCAATTCGCCGGCTCACGTGACTTGAGGTACCCGCCTGCGTCAGGCTCTTTGCCCAGGAAGTAGGTGGTGAAGGACAGGACCCGAAGGCAGTGGTTGCCTGAGCTCGAGGCCCTTCGACGGGAAGGATTTCGCCCCAGAAACTTCCGGCCGCTTGGCCGGACTCAAGGAATCGGTTCAAGAGTTTGGCAGCACCAAACACCACCAGAATAACCCATCTAAACCGATGTCGACGTATGTCAATGAACCATGCACATAATTTCGGGTGGTGCTATGAGAAATGCGTACAAACAACCCTGCAAACCAGACAAACATACACATACACACAAGCATAGAATACTGGAATGATCACATCCCCAACCCTTCATACGTTGATCCCTGGTGCTCACAGTAGGCAAACACGAATGGAGCATGATTCTACATACACTCCAACCCTCCACGTTTGGGGTACGGCCCCATCCGTGCGTTGCTCGGGGGTTGGGAAGGGCAGATTCAGTGTTCGAAACAAGGTGCTCTTCCCGTGACATCCTCAAAATTTACCCTCTCAATTGTGGTGTAAAAGGACACTGCCCCAAAGTAACTTTGAGAATCCCTCAACATGTTCTTTTGGAGGGACCCAGAACAAAGCTGCTTTGCGGCACAATCGTATCACTGTGCATCTCATGCTTCATGCATTTCAGAGGGAATTCGTCCTTGGAGGGTAAAGGACAGCAGAAGTCTCCCTCTTCATTTTGCGGGCGTAACCCTGTTAAACATTTACAAATTCAGTGGTGAAGCTGCCAAGACAACAGGACAAACACACCCTTTTGACTTCGCCACACACACACACACATCCTGCTCGGCAACCCCGACAGAAAATCGCTCGCATTGCTTCTTTTGAAGCTGAAACTATGGAACAACAATTGGCTTCACACCCTCTGGTGGCGCTTGTTCAAGGCTGACAACTCCAACAAGGTGCGAGCGCGAACTTGGCTCTTTCCACGCGGCCGTGGACACTCGCACAAATGAAACAGGCACTGGCTGACAAAGCAAATGGTACAGTGTCACCCCGCTACTCCAAAATCCTACCAAAAAAAGCGGGTTCCGAAACATGACCTGGCTTTCAGAGGAGAAACCTGGGTTTCAAAAGGCATACGAAAAAAATGTTTTGTTTTACTGATGTTGTACGGTCATTGTACGGGTTTCAGGAAGCAAAACCAGGTTCTTCAAGTTCTTCAACCGAAAACCTGGTCTTCGACGAGTAATTAAACCAGCTTTTTTTTCTGCCCACCCCACTTTTTTGCAGGTTCTTCGAGTACCAGGACTGAGAGCTAAATTGGTCTGGCAAAAATAAACATAGCAGTCTTCATTTTGGACAATCAAACATTACGGGCGAGTTAGTGCCGAGTTTGCTTGATGCATGACACCCTTTGATCAACAAACATGTTAGGTCCAAACTGTGCATTCTGCAATAAAGGCAAGATAAGTTTCCTGCTATATCTCAAACCTTGTGCCAAACAAAGCTCAACATGCGTGTGACAAACAAAGAAAGGGTCCCCGCACACATGAGCGGTGCCGACAATAGGGTACACAAAACCCTCTACTAACAAAGCGCTTTCGCGGAACCTTTGCTGGTTGGCGTATTTTGAAGAGATACCCAGCAAAAAAAACGAAAACACAGCCCCTGGCCTGGGGAGTCCTCCAGTTCATCCAAAGATTCTGCACATATTGTAAATCCAAACGCTGAATTAAGGAATCCACAGTCAAATGCTCTTTATCAGGGTGAGCTCGTTTTACCCCCTCGCCAGAAATTATGCAGTAAAGATGCGATATGCCAAGAAGTCACCGCCTAGCTCCTTCTCATACCTCGGGATTGCACGGCTCGGCTCCACTGTGAACCTCCGGGGTGGTGTGCTGTGGGTGAATACCTACCTCAGTTGCCCACAGGACCCAGAATAAGGCTTGCCGTTTAGGACCATGACTAAAGGTGGACCAAAATGGCAAAATCAAAAGGTCAAAAGAAGTGCTTTGAACGACTGAGCTACAGCAAGTGTCCGTGTGGAACTCTACCACGTGATGCTTTCTTCGCGCAACAAGGTTGCAGAATGTTGCAGTTTCTTTCACACTCTTTAGCAACAAAAACATACAAGTCGCGAGGCATTCCTTTGCCACAGCAAGCAACAAATTGCGGGCTCAGGAGCTTCCAAAGTGTGAGACGCTTCTCAAGAAAGTTAACAGACATATTGCCTCGTGTCAAGGGCGCATGCCAGAGATGTAAATCACTCAAATCCCCCAGTTGGGGGTTGATCAATATTTCTGGCCCCAAATTACTGTGGGTATTCTTTCCCATTGGTGAAAGTCGTCTTTTGGGGTGTCCCTAATGGTCACCCCATGTCAAGGATCTTTTGACCAACCCCCACTTGGAAACAAGGAATTTCGAAGTACGGGCCCTCACAGGCTGGGGTCCCAACCCATATTTTGACACATGCCAAAATTTGGCCTGAGGGATGGGTATGTGTCCAAATAGGCGCACCACCCAAGTTGAAAAACAATATGGTTTTCCTTGTGGCTCCCTTTCAACCAAAGTGAAAAGGGTAATTACCCTGATAAATGCCACGCGCAGGTGCCCACCTCTTCAGGTGTGCCATAAGCACCGGGGCATCCTCAGCTTTCAGCACCTGACAATGAAAGAGATCGTCTACAAAACCGAGCCATCATGTTGCTTCAAACCATCCACGTGCCACACATTTGAATCATTGGCCACCAGGCGGGTACCCATTCTTATGTTGCAAAGAGACATCAAACGGAAACTAGTTGGAGGCATACCCATATGCAGTGCGGCTTTGAAGGAAGAGCTCTTACAGGGTCAAAACGACCTGGGCGTGCTTCATGAAATTGCGGAAACATGAAACTCTTTTCTCGCAGCACCGTTTGGGGAATCTCCAGCTATGCGAGAAGTTCTTGGGCAGTGCTAAATTGGGCTTGTCTCACATTCAGAACCCGCTCCAAAAAAGATCCGCCTTTGAGACGAACCCCACCCTGCGCAGGTGAGTCATCTCTGAGTTCTGTTAAAGAAGACCACATTTAGCCTTGCCTTCTGACTTCAAGGCCGAAATGGATACTCCAGCAACCTTTCAATGATTGCCTGAGCCAAGCAACAAAAGCTTGATAGCGCCAATCACCCCAATGTGAACTGTTGCAAATACGTTGGGTGCTGAACAGGGGGTCTGGAAAAAGTAAGAACATACCCATCCCTTGTTTGTTTCCTTTTGTGTTGGTTTAAATATTGGCTGAGGCTACATACTTAACACGAGGCAAAACCCAACAAATGGATGGACACCAGTAGTATGGTCCTTCCGGGCAAGCTCTTCCTAAACTTGGCATATCAAAAGTAATCTACACTTTTAGGTTGCCCAACACATCTTCCAAGGTTTCTTAAGCAGGACTCTGGTTTGCATGACATTGGTCGAACAACACATCACAATTGGGGGATCAAACACCAAAAACACCCCACTTTGGTTGACACTAAACCCAAACAACCTGAAAAATATGGTTTGCCAGATGGACTTGAAATTCTCTCAACTCGCTAGGGTGTGCCTCACAGGGAGGGCCTTCTGATTGTTTTACACGCCTCAGTTTTTGGAAGCCGAAAGGATACCAACCACTGGATTTCCTAGGTCTTCCCCATGCCAAGAAAAACTCACCTTAACTGGGCCGCACGGGCGTCAACAGGACCCCTGAGCCGTGAACGGCGCAACCGTTTTACACAACTTGACCAGTGGCGCATCTCAAACTTGTTTCCTGGGCTGGTCAACAAAGCCCACAGTCTTTAGTTGCCACTGAAATGCTGCTCCCAAGGTACCACGGCTGGGGCATGTTGGGGCTCTGGCGATTACATTGGCAGCACATGGCACAACACCTTTGGGCCTTGGATCGGAGCTTTGAATTGACGGGGGAGACAAAGAAGCTGGGACTGCGGCAAAAGCCGAAAATGGGTAGAGGTTGGTCAGATTAGTGTGATGGCTGCCAAGTCCACCCTGCCGCTCCCAACACCTTGTCTCATCTCTGCCTTGCCTTCTTCCTCCTTTCTTCTTCAGACCTAGTCGCCCTCCAACAATCTTTTCAGACCCCCCCTGTCCGCTTCCAAGGAGTTTTTGGAAGGAGGGCCACCCTGCAATGGGCGCAGCAGAAATACACCCGACTCCGATCAAGCGCCTTGAAGTCTGCTGACGCCTCCCCTGAGCCGTGGGAAAAACACAGATCGCTCAGAGCCTAGGGCCTGTGGTCGTGATCCCAGTTGCCCAGCGATCCTGGTCTGTTGGTATTGACCGTTTGTAGTGTGGAACTTGCGAAACAAAAAGGCACAGTGCCACTGAACAACTGGGTCAGGGTTCCTATAAACATCCTTGCACTGGTTCGACAGGATCATGATTGAACGATTGATCGATGAGTCATGCGCAAATCTTGGCCCACATATGGGGTACACAGAACACATTTGTCTGTTGTTTTTCATATTTAAGCCGGTCTACCCAATCAATACGCATGAAACAGCTTTGGAACAGACCCCAAGAATGCTCCCGTGACATATCCATCTGGCTGAGCGAGCGAACACGGTCAGTCCCGGCGAGCCTGGGAAAAGCCTTGGCTGCGCGCCGTAGAGTCCCACGGCGGTCAACACTACCAGGCACTTCCGGAGCATCCCCACCTTAGTCAGACAAAACTCACGAGCTCGACATCTCAGGCTTTGCACGCTTCTGCCAGAATGTGGAGTTGCCTCCAAATTGTGGACCCTTCTTTGCTTAAAATTAGAGTGGCCCAAATCCAGACGGCAGAAACCAAAAGTTCAGATTCTGTCTAGCCAACCTCACAATCTAACATCTGTTCCCAGGAGACTCCACATTTAGGGTTCAAAAGCTGTTGTCAGAATATGACTTTGATGGCCCCCAACAACTCTTGCGCCGGCCAAGCCCCGAAGTGCCACACTCCACAAAGTGGAGCGCGTTGCTGGTGATGGGTTTGCCAAACAGCACACTCATTCATGGGACGGCACAGGGGTTCAACAGCCAAAGGGAACCAAAACCACCCACTAACTCGTAGCCCGAAGGAAAGCACGACACACCGACCTGTCTGGTTCCATGTGTGTTTGGAGTACATCCAACTCACTTCCGTTGGGCCAAAGTCCAAACTGTTGGTTCACTAAAGTGGTCTTCCCAAAAAGAATAAAGTCCAACTCGCAGAGTGATTGAGCCGAGCCGCAAAATTGCTCCGCTGGGCAATTTAAACCCCGAGACTCGACCGGGGACGTCTGCAACTTGAGCCAGTTTCGAGTGCGGGCTGATATGGAGACACATTGGCAAATGGCTACAATGGCAGCTTTCCTTTTGACGTGGCTTTCAAGCTACCCCAACAAGAAAAACTGCGTTTCTTGAGGGTACTTTATTCGGTTTGGTTTTGAAGGGAGACCGAAAAGGACAAAATTGCATCTTCTGCGAGTCCTCCTATTTTGACACATACAAAATGGTGCCGGTGAGGCAACGTGCAAGCCGTCGTGTTGCGTTTTGTATCTTGTCTCAGGCTGCAACTAGTTGCCCTCGCACTTCAAAGACTTTGGGCGGCGCCAATCCAACCTCAAATTACCTTTCGAACCAACGTCTTGTCATGGTGGATGGGGTTCCCCGTTTTCAGACACACCTACGTTCACACCAACACCCAGTGTCATACGCTACATAGCTGACGCGTTGCAAATCGATCTTTGACAATCAGCCTTGATGGGCTTTTCAAGGAACAAAGGAACCAGTCTCACTGCTTGCCCAGCTTCTACCCAGAAGCCAGTGAAGCCGAGCCATCGAACTTGGTCTTGAAGGTTGGATGGTGCTTAGTTGCACTATCCCATCAGTTCTAGCCACCATCCCTGAACCAAGTCACTGTCCGCAAGATTCGCACAAGCCGTTCTAGAGTGCACACAGCCAACGAAGAATTAGGCGACCAGTATTGGTTGAGAATGCTCCGCCTACTTGCCCAGGTTCCGATTTGGCTCAATTGACGCCAGTGCCGGCTTGCTTTCTGGAGGTGGGGCACATTGGGCGCATTGGGGCACTCTTTTTGGGGGGTTACAGGCCCATTTTGGGGCGATTCACTCTTTCCTTTGGGAGTGTGTGTGTGCCAACAAACAAACGTGGGAACCTTTTTGTGATGTCCTTCCGGTTTCCTCTAACACCACACAAAAAGGGGCTCCCCATCTTCGGGAAGCACCCATGCAGAGTGGAAAGCACATACTTGGCTTTGTCTCCAAATAGACGAACCCCCCCAAAATGGGTGGTTTCCCTTTACAGCCGCCCAAAAACAGGGTACTGTTAAACAAGAACGCCTCACGTCCTGCCTTGGTTAGCCCAGAAAAAGTCCAAACTGCGTGTTTATCACTTTAGTCACGGTCTTCCCAAGTCCAGGGATTTTCAGAAAGTCAGTGAGGTTGAAGATGCGCACACGCCACCTCTCCCAGAACGGCTCCTTGCCGCCCAGGACCGCCTCAGAGCCGGACGCAAGTCTCCAGCAGAGCTTGAGAAGCAAAACACAACCAACCAAGCAAACAACAAACGAGGCAGCTAGCAAGTAGGCAGGCGCGCTCGCAAACACAAACAAACAAAAACGGACACAAACAAAGAGACAAACAACCAGACAAGCAAACAAATAAACAAGCAAACTAAAACACATACACACTAACACTGAACAAGAACCAACAAACCAAATAGATGGCGTGGCTCTAGTCACTCTAGTACTTTGACAGCAAACACGCAACAAGCAAGCATTGGGCAACTGGGTGCACTAAAGGGGATCTCGCAAAGGCCAAAGACAATCCCGGCTTGTGTGGTGGGCAAGGGCAAAGGTTTCCTGATTGAATGGCAGTACGTTAGATTGCGTAGATCAAACTACATCGCATTGAAGTAAGTTCCGAGATGCTTCATGATGTCACCTCGCATCTCACAGCATCACACTACAATGCGGTTCGTCAGGCTGCTAGACATTTCGTTGCAGCACCATATGCTACGCCACATTGCATTGCACACATTGCAGGCATGCTACACATGGACATGCACCTGTCGACGTGCAAGCAAGCAAGGGGGAGGGCTTGCGAAACCCTTGTTGAACCTGAGGGGAAATGTCCGGTAAGGCTTTAATTTAGAGCATAGTATAGGTAAGGGCTGGCAAGGACCCCGATTTGGCCCCGATTTCGGCCACATTGAGATCACTGGAAGCCCCGGTGCGCATCACTTTGCACTTATGCGACATGGTACTGACCCAGTTTCCGAATATATATTCGCTATGCTCTCCTTCCAACAAATCATGGAAGCTGACAGGAGAGACTACTTTCCTTTGGGGAACCTCCCCGTCCACTTCCACGATTGTTGGAACAAAGGGAATGGTTTCGATTCACGGTAGACGACAACCAGAATTGCCTTGCCCTTCCGAAGTGGACAAGTTTTAGCTTTTGTGCCATACCCGGATGCCTGGCGCGACCCATCAGCGTATGAACTTCTGAAGTAAATGGGATCCAACATGACCAGATTTAGATTGTCTTGCAGTGTTTGTATTAGCAATTGGGGCCAAAGCAAATCGCCGAACCACAACCCATTATCAATTGAGGATTGAACCAAAGCCTCCGATGGACAATTTACCTTTGATGTCAACCCAAGATTCCCTCGCGCATATTAAAAAGAAGTCGCACGGCGTTTCTTGACTCCCTCCTTTCATGGGGCCTTCTGCGGTTTTGGAGCAAACAAGCTTGCCTTGGAGTTTGCAGGAACTCATGGGGCGACAGCCCCTGTGTAGTTCCCAGGAAAGCAACGTTTCACTTGGCCGCCAAACTATCCGGACTGGAACATATGTATATATATATATATTTATTCATTTATTTGGAGCCTTCGTCTTAAACAGATTGATTTCGTCTTACAGGTTTCCTGGTGACATTTACCGGCTCCTCTCACAGTTGAGTGCCTTGCCAGCCAGGGTCTTAAAAACAGCCTTTCTTTCTACCATGCAAAGGAACCAACATGCACAAAACAAAGTATCCGTCAGACAAGTGTTCATTTTGGCTTCGTGACATGCTCGCGCACTGCAAAAGCCGCCAACTGCACACAATGGGAGCTTGCGTTCTTCAAGGTCGCGTTCGCTTTTCGGGAATTTCCACCCAATTTCAGGATCTCCAGGCACAAAGCCCTTATACAAACCTTCGTAGTGGTAGCTAAATGCTGAACACTGGTGCCTGCCCTGACGTAGATGGGCACCGGGCCATCAAGTACGCACCCATGTATTTCATCGCCATGGCTGCCACGCACCTGACATCCAGGTATCCAGCTCCGGACCAAACTCTCATAGTGAATATGCACGTGCGGGTACCCTTCTTGGGGTGGCGACTTTTGAAGGGAAAACGAAATGGAAACCCCTGGTTAGAACTTGAATTTCGGGACGAGCTATCGGGGTAACTTGTACTGCTCGAGCAACCTGAAATGACCCATGGTGAGATCGCAATAATCTTCGACCAACCGCTATGGGCACCAGGCATGTGTTCAACACAGCAAATCTATGAGAGTCCTGGTTTACAAACAGAAGTGCGCTTGGATTGCATTCTCATTAACTCAGCCAGGGCTCCCGTGAAACCTCCCAAACTGCAAACAAGGAATCTGACAAAATCTGACAAACACGCCTGGTGAATTGAGGCGATTTGTCTGGAAATGAGGCAGTTGCGACCATCTTGCCGCAGCAATGCCCAGGGTGCATTTCGGCAGGGCCTGATCAGAAAGTGCTGCAACGGCACCTGAACAGAATATTTTGGCTCTTTGTGCGTCGTAGATTGACGTTAGGTTCCTTTTGTGGTGAGAGATACGGAGGATATGCGAAACGTCTTCACCACATCGGAACTGGCACTCGTCTTAATCACAAAAAGGCAGGGCTCCACATGCACAACCGCATGCATGTCAAAATAGTGAGACAACTGCTTGAAAACCTTGACGTCACACGTTGAATAGTAGCTCAACCTCGCGTTCTTGAAAAACACGATACTCTAGCAACCAATGAAACGGCTTGTTTGTGTTTCTGCAAACTCCAGCAGGGTTTTGTCGGACTTCTGCCCAAAGTAGATAAAACAACGCATCCAATTTAACTACTCCCTCAACTCAGTGACAACTTCTGACACAGATTTCCGTGGATCAGGTGGCAACTGAGATGGGCCTGTCTAAAAATCGGGCCTTCGGTGCCCGTCTTTTCCTTCATAGATCAATACAAGGAACTTTCGGACGACTCTCACATATATTCCGTCTAATATATATATATATATATATACATAATATATCATTATATATACACACACACACGCACCCGGTAGTGGTATTTTGACTCCATACCCTCAGACTCCATGCTTGACAAATTCCCCGAGCCTAACCCTGTATGTGCAAGCGACATGCACACGACCCGCCTTCGGCCTTTGGCTGCCCACCCAAAGAATCCGCTGAGGCCGAAACGGGCGGATTTCGGAAGCGTTGGCGATTGCACTTCTTTCAAAACACAACGGAGAAACACGAGGGTATACCACCACTACAACTGGGTTGGTCAACATGAGGGGATCCCTCATCCTACTGCATAAACCGTGGTTGAACAGCAGAGCAAGGGCAGCCACTACCGTCTGCCAAAAGAACTGAGGATGGACTTTGAACAACCCAGTGCACTTCTGCCCGCTAGCTTAGCACCTCCGGGAGATCGACTTACTCCGGAAGGGACCCCCTATCAGGTGCTAGCGGAAGGGTATATGAGCAATGAGCATTGAAACATGAGTTTGCTTGCCAAAATCCGAAGGGACAAAGCGACCATCCGCTCGCACGCTCCTCGTTTCTCCCTTTGAAAACATGGTTTAGGATCAAAGCTTGCAATGCGAATTCAGGATCCACCAAGCTTTGTCAGCCTTGCCACATCTGCCATAGAACTTGGCATTTGGCTTCTGCGCGCTGCTAGCCATCTCTCTCCGGGAACCCACGCAGGGCCAAGCTTGCTGTCGCTTCTTTCTTTCATGGCGCATCTGCTTGTCGTTGGCATGCGGCTATCGCACCGGCTGACCTGCAAACTCGGCACACTGAAACTGACAATGCACCCATGGTTCTGCATTGTGCATTTTGATCGATCCCCTTGCCACCAAACATGTGGAGAAACTTCCCCGGCGCATGCCCTCTTTTGGTTGCCAAAAGGAAAGCCCCGCAATGCTCCAAGAGCATCGCGATGGCCCCGCCCCAAAAAATCGGTGTTGAGGAACTTTTGGGGGAAACACGTTCAATGGAGCGGTGCTTGAATACTTTGATTTCTAGATGGCGTGCGCGCAAATGATACATCGATTGTAGAACAGCATTGCGCACATCAAGAACAAACCATGGAAGGCAACTCAATGCAGGCTGTTGGATGGAGTCCGTAGAACAAGGATCGTACTGACCTCCCTCCAGTCGTGATTGCCGAAAACATGAGCCTTGGACGTGATTGGGCTGCCAAGCAGCTCACCCACACCACCAGGCTGGAAATGCTCCCATAACATGGTGAGTTACAGCGTGGCGCGTGTGTGCCCTCCAGCCATGGAGCCTAAGCCGCCATTGCTGTGAGTCTGCATGGCATGAACGGCGCACGGCACATGACACAGGGAAGGGTGACGAACAAGTTTCTTCACTTTGAGTTCGGCACAAGAGATCACACACACATATGTCATAGCATGCCAATGGAATGGGGCTCTCTAAAATGGGAGCCTGCTTTTGGATTCCCTTTCACAGGGCCCCGCAAAAGAACGATAAACAAGAATGTATCCCTTGTGAAAACTATCCAAGTCTATGAAACATCCGTCCAGGGATCCCACAACAATGCTGGGAAAATATCGACCAAAAACATGATGTACCTAAAGGGAGGGGGGTGGGGACTTTCCGTTTTTCCAGACCCCACCCATGGCTTCAGCACCCAAGTTGTGGACGCGCCTTGATGCCTCCGGTCTGGCGGAAGCGGCGCCTTGCAACTCTGGATTGACCCATGAGTGCAAATTGAACCTGGGTGCAGGATAGGTCTGGAAAAGGTAAAACTTCCCTGTTTTAGTTTCCCTGTGTAAACTTCAAACTATGGCCTATTTAGCAACCAGCATCATGAATCACGATCCCAACCTGATACTATCTGGGTACCATGTGCTAGGAACATAGAACCCAAAAAATAAGTTTCCTGTAAGGATTGGTTTGTTGGGTTCCATGTTAATCTGCAAGGGAATAAAGGGGTCTGGTCAAAACTCATGGAAAAAACATAACAACATCCACACCTGGGTTTCCCTGGGCTTGCCGAATGGCGTTGCTGGGTTCGTTTTTACGTTGGACGGATCGAGTCGCATCGACATGGCAGGCCACTAGCTCGTGCCATAGCAAACCCAAATCATGAAGATGATCCATGGCAGTGGCCAAACCAGGGGTATATGGGGGTTGTACCAAATTACTTTGCGCCCATATGATGGCCCCCATATGATGGCCTGCGGCCCAAGACCTAGTTCCGAACTGTGTACGAGCGCTGCGGCCCGGAAGTCTGGAACAGTCGCTGAGCTTGTTCGCTTTAACTGACAAGAATCCTGGTAGCCACCTTCAACAAGTCTTAGGTGCCCACCAGACAAAGGAGCGACGCAGAAGTCTCAGCTTAACGCCCTCAGCCGCGGATCTGGGAATGGAAGGTATGGGATCTGGAACGGAACAAACGGAACGCGCGAAAGCTTCAAAATACGTAGCAAGGTGCGGGTTGCTGGCGCTTTGGAAGGACGAAAGCTTCTGCAGGCTGCCCCCACCTTTACCGATTATCGCGTTGGACCGCCGCGGCGGTGGGTTCTTACGTTATGGAAGCGTTGAGTGTGGTTAGCTGTTGCTTTTTTCAGCAAGCCGACCTGCCCCGCCCTTTGAAATGAACACTGCGTCATAATGTATCATGCTGGGTGCCAAAGCGTATGGACTCAAAGGCGGGGCTGATAGCCTAGCTCTATGGTCCTTCCGCCCTTTTCGGGATCAGGGATCCTTACATGAAAAACACCTGAACATTGCAACTTGTAGATGGCGGTTTCATTGTATTTTGGTGGAAAAAGCAACATGGTTCAACTGGTTGCAAAATGGAGATCTTTTAAGGAGCCCTGCTATCAAGGGCTTTTCCCGACCTTTTCCAATGGAAACCCTCCAATTCACAGGGCTACGCAATGCTTCGATCGGTCCCGCTAGGTGCCGACCTAGAGCTGCCCCGGCTGAATGACCCAAGGCGCTGTGGGCGGCTTTTTGTCACCTGCTGCATTTGCAAGGGAAGCTTGGCCCGTTGCAAATGGGAACTCCAGTGTTCATCACGCTCACTGACAGCCTTCAGGCGCCTAGCCAATTTCAAGGTTTGCCGGGGAAGGGTCTGTTGTTTCCTTCGGACTCGATTTGTCGCCTGAAAGCTGCAGCCTGCGGGGAGCTTTGTCCAACTTCGAGCTTGCCTAATGTGTGGCAATCGGTGCCTCAGCTCCTTGGCATGCTGGGTATTAGCTCCAACAGAAGTCCGGAGCTGAGGCCAAATCCATAGGCCATAGGCCACATTGGGCCAGAGGCGGCATTATTCCAGAGCCATTTCC
>CAUJNA010003311.1:509951-512451 GCA_963377175.1 Effrenium voratum
CGAGCCAATCCATTCAGCAAGTCAGCCTTGCACGAGGTGTGACCAGCATACAGTAGATCCCAAATAGCGTAAAACAGGTCGAGGATTGCACACTGCCCGGTTGTTATTGCATGACGATTACGCATCGCTGCCGACAGCACCCGCCCTCACTGTCACCAGCACCTGAAACAGCACCGCTCCAAAGCAGCACTCCAAAGCAGCACCCCAAACCAGCACCCCAATCACCCCAAACTGCATGCCCCTAGGACCCTGCCGTCAGTCTTTCAAAAATGCGGCCACACCTTCACCAGCACCTCAAACAGCACCTGCACCAGCACCCTGCATAACAGACGTGTCATCACCCTGTAAACTTTCGGACGCGCACTGCCGAAGACAGGTTCCGGATGTCTGAAGCTTGGCCGAGCCACCGGCAAGCGACCTGGCAAGTTGCAGAGGGCCTAGGGCTTGGGGGGTTTCCACTGCAACCAGGTGGCCTATGAGGTTTTATGGTTCCAAAGCCGAGTTGCCTTTTGAGGCGTTCGCACATCTTTGGGCTCCGCGGGTTTCCCTTTAAACCACCGATGAGTAAACTCTTGAGGATCTCACTTTGATGGGCCAGGGTTCCGAATACGTGAAACTCACCTGAACCTAGCCAGGGCGATAAAATAAGCAACACCTACACAAAAAGGAGTCCATAAATGAGCACTTATACAGTGACCATCTCCTTCAGAGAATTGATTTTGTAGGGTTTGCCGCAACAAGGTCACACATGTTCTGTGCAATGTGCGCCCTTGAAACTTCACCCGACCCATCACCCCACCCTCTCAATTAACATGGGTAACCAGATGGTGATGTTTGACCCGGGGAGCCAAAACAATATGGGTGTGCCCTTTTTTAGGGAATGATGGTTTTCCTTTGGGATTCCCTTTGAACCCCCCCCCTAAAAAGACAGACCCTGATATAGTGATCCATGCAGAAAAAACACCTTGAACCGTCCACACCCTCCGATCTAGGGTCTTTTTGTCCATGGGGGCAAGGCACTGCGAAGCCAAGGGGCTGAAACCTGGATACAATCTTCAGGCTTACCTTTTTGGGATCGCTTTGCGACATTTGCTCCACTCAACTGCTATCTACCTCAGCTTTTGCCCCCACCCAACAAACACGTTTGATTCTGGTTCATATGTAGTGAACCTTAGAATGCATTCAAACCGTTTGCATTCACACCGTTTGCCATCATTTCGAGGGAATGGGACTGTCTAGGAGAATCCGAACATGGGGTGCAGGGAAAAACAAGAGGCTCCTCCTCCCCCCGTTGGGATTCATACACAAACAAGGTTGTTGTGCTTGTTAAAACAATCACAAACAAACAAACAAACAAACAAACAAACAAACAAACAAACAAACAAGCAAACCAATAAACAAGCAAACAAACAAGCACATAATGCAAGTGGTAAGTGTCCTATATCATTCCAGGTTCTTTGCCTTCTGATCGAAGGGTTCTGAGCGAGGGTTCTGAACATATTTCTGCGGGGTATGGATACGGGTCCGGTGTTGTCTCGCCTTCCAGTAAGAGAAGCCCCTCGCATTGGTTCTGCGATATGCGGATTCCGCATCGAAACGGCATCTTGGTAACTCAATCAAAAGCGGACATCTGGCATACCTTATATTTCCGCCGTTCCCGGCAGTGGCAGAACACAAATTTCGACCTCTGCACCCAGCCAACTCATGATTCCATTCACCTTCAATCTTGGACCGGCTCCCCTAAACGGAGAAGGGAGTGCGACTCATGTTGAATTGGGTTCAAACAACCACCTGGGCCGCTTTGAAAGGGAACCGAGAGAAGGACGTTTATGCTGTAAACCAATTCATGGATTTGGAGTGCCTGAGAACCTCGCGCCTATCGCAATGTGGGGAAACGTGGTGCTGCTAAGAGAACATGCTTTAAGGGGGTGCCCTAGTTGGAACCCTTCCCCAGGAAAAAGGATTTCTAGGGCGGAGAAGAATCTTGATTACACCACATCGATTTAAACATGCTTACCCGAGGGGCTTGCCCAACCCTCCGTGACACGATGCAAACAAACAAACAAACAAACAAACAAACAAACAAACAAACAAACAAACAAACAAACAAACAAACAAACAAACAAACAAACAAACAACTTGTGTCTCATCATGACTCTCTAAATAGAAACCCGTACCTTCATTGTCTAAAGCCCTGTTTAAGAGGTTGATGAACATCTCAACCAACCAAAGCAAAGGAAACAATCGTTTGTGTGCACATATGCGGCTCGGCCAACATTCATCGTCCCAACTGGTATTTCATGTTGCTGAGTGCCCCCCCAGGTTCTAGTGGTACTTTGGGGGCTCGTGTGCCCCATGCAAAGCGGACCGGGCCCGGAAATCGCTTGTTTACCCACAGGAAAAAGGTGAGCACGTTGTAGTTGGGTGCTGAAGGAACATGGCCCAACCTTAGTGCTTCCGCCCCATGGCTGGGTCCATGTGACATGTTTCAAATTATATA
>CAUJNA010003311.1:519951-534939 GCA_963377175.1 Effrenium voratum
CGATTGGGTATTTACCAAGGGGCAGTTGCACTACGCTGCTCGAACAACCATACAGCAATTGGCGGGGTTCAACTCGAGCGAAACCCTTCAGGGTGGATATCTGGTTTTATGCGCGGATCAATATTTGAGCCTCACCAGTACTGCCTTTTCCAGCATCATCCCAATGGCAACTCGAATCAAACTTTAACCTGAAAGGTACTGCGGAGGTCAAACTTTACACAAGAAGGCCCAGCAACAATGGTTGATGCACCTTCGTGTCCTGTCAATTGCCAAACAAAAACCGGGTACCCCCAAACAGAGGAAAAACCCAACCCGAAGCCGAGACGGGCGAACCTGGCAACAATTTGGCCCTTGAGCTTGGAAACCACAAGGGCAGCCCACAAGGGCTGTCCTTTCCTAGGCCAGCCTTTGCCCCAACCGCATATATATATATATATGTGTTTCTGGTAAATGATTTGTGAACCTGCAAACGCAACATGATGTCAACTGCGATGAAAGCAAACAACATAAGAGGGCGTCGAGTTTAGACATGCTCCGTCTGGCCCTTTTGAGATGTCCCTTGTTGCAATTGAAGCTGGGAAGGGGTCCACGAGGCCTTGCTTTTCGGTACCCAGCTGAAGCTGTTTAGCAGCCATGTCTCCTTGCGAGCTGCCCACGAAATTCATCTGTGTAACGTTACTAATGGATGGTGCGATTGGCATATCTACGTAGTTCTTTTTGAAGGATGCGCGCAGCCAAGCAGCAAAAAGGTTCCGGCAAAGTACAATGTAGCCCTCTCCTGAGCCAGTTGCCGAGCCCCCCCCCTCTCTACCTCAGCTTCGCTTGAAAGCCGAACATAATGTGTTTGAGGCTGGTCCGCATTTGGTAAACCTTGAAATGCAAAAAAACACATACACAAAACAAATATACATGGGAAGCTGACAAAATATCGCCACTAAGGGAAATCTTGGGAATTGTATTAAAAAGGGTCCCATCATATAATGGACCTTCCCCTATTCAGTGAATAGGCGGGGATGATCCTCTTTGAGCCTATTTCAACGCGGCACTTGCCACATACCACTGGACAGCGTTCGAGCGAACACAAAATGAAACTCTTGCCATTTGGTTTGACACATAAGGTGACTGCTCATGGCTGATTATACTCCATGGCCTTCAGTCACGCATATCTTTTGAAGTGACCCATCCCAGGGAACACTCTTGAATAAACTAAAGTCGAACAAATCAGCTGTTAGAGGAATCTTCTTTGGAAGAGCCTCTTTTTGGAGGGTTTGATGTTGATTTGGGGAGATTCTCTTCCACTGCTTCCAAGTTTCTGGGAAACCTGGATGTCGCATAATGACCTGTGTGCGTGTAGCTGAGCGGTATCTCTTTCCTGGGCACGGCGGGCGGGGCGAGCATGTTCCCAAAAAGGGTGAACGTATGGTCCCACATGTGAACCCGTGCTTTGAGCCTCTCTTTTCTGGGTTAATGAGTCGTGAAGTACAACTAAATTATGCCGCAAAAACAAGCAGCCTTCGACATCACGCATTTCCCCATGACTTGTCCCAAGACAGGTCATGCTAAATGAATCTGGTGTGAATCATTTGAAGCAAACTCTTTATTTCCCCAATTCTGGGGTACACCAACAATACCCTGTTCAGATTATGTTTCATATGTTGCCCACTAAAACGTTACATAACTTTGGAAGAGACCAATATTGCCCATGCCTCATTAAACGAGTGGATGGAACTAGACAACGATGTATTGCTTGAGGTTGATCTCAGAAACTATCCGCTGTGTGGTGTCTGGGAAGAGAGAACACCAAATTGCATTCAGTAACACTAGCCCCTACTCACACTACTGACAATACTGTGGATGGACAAAATCCTGCACCGCTCTGAAACCATGGGCAACCATTGTTTGTTCGTATTTACAGGGGAATCATCATTCCAGGGTTTCTTAGTTGGTGGAGGATTTCGTCCATCCACACTATCCACTTGAAGGGTATGTGTTGCAAATGCTTGTTGTTTTATCCTACCCAACACAAACAAACAGGTAATCGACGTAGGAGCCGAGCTCCCAATATGCGTGCCGAGAGTCGCAGCTTGGGGTCGTCTTCGAAGATCTTGGTCTGCAGGTCGAGAATGAAGTACAAAGACATTGCCACTAGGGCCACGTCCTCCATTCGCCCAGTGTACCTCGGAAGGGCCATATATATGAGCCAATTTGGTTGGTACCTGAAAGGAAACCAACAAGCTGCAATTGCCACTTTAGGGGAGCACTATTTGAAAAGCTACCTGGGAAACAACAATAAAATTGTGAGGAGCTCTGACGGGGGCTTGGGGGGGCTTATCCCCGGACAAGCCTGGGATAAGCTACGGATAAGCCTCTAGGGTAGGGGCCAGCACCCCTCCCCATAGCCCCTGGTGACAACCCTGTCTTCCACCACCATGCAAGGCCATGTTCATTGCTGGATCACATGTTTTCTCTTCCCAGGACATAGGCTATAGTCTTCCAAAACCCATCTGTCAGCTTTCGGAACTGGAAAGAGGGGACCAAGCCACTGTGCAGAAACATGAGCGTGTGTGGCCAATCAGTGTCAATCCGAACTTTCAGGTGGTCTCATGGGGGCTGAGGTCATATTCGCGGCTTGGGAGGTCCTGTGAATCGTACATCTCTCAAGGGTGGATGTCTGCTCAGGGCACTGCGCCTGATTCACAGAATCTCCAAAGCAAGCCAGCCGAACACTGTGGAATCCCTGGGCGTGCGCTTTCTTGAGGGTGCCCTTTGCAGGTTAGTTTGAAGGGAAAACCAAACGGAAAGCCAACATGGTGAAAGTCCCATTATGTTGCCATGTACCCCAGCCGCATCCGCGCACGCAGCGATACGAACCGCAAACATTAGGCCAAGTGGCGTGGCGATCTTGGAGAACATGCACAGCTGAAGCAGAAAGGACATGGCCACGTTCATGAACATGGAAAAGAAACACCAAAACAGCCTCGGTTGAGTGTATCCCACACGGCACTGGCAACATGCAAGTAACGCAGAGGCTAGAGTAGGCAGCAAGCCTTGCAACGGTGGGCCAGGCTTTTCGGGTTGAAAACGATTCGCATGGAACCTGAACGGACCGCACGCATCCACTGGCCCCACCAGTAGCGCGGCCAGTCAACCCGTGAGCCCGGATGCATCCCTGTCCCTTCCAGCCAACCGATCACCCGAATTCCCCAACACATGTCGTTCTCTTGAAGGTTTCACGTGAACCAAGGAGAACGGAGGTCGCAACACCTCTAGGCTACTTAAAAAGAAAGTCGGGACTTGCCAAGTGTCTCGTTGATTCGAATCACGAGCTTCACCGCATCCGCATTCTTGTCCAACAGGGTGTTGAACTCTATGGCTGCCAGCCTGCGGAACCCCCGCGGAACACTGAAAAACCCGGGCTCATGAATTTGAGGCTGGGCCGTGGGAAGATCTTGCCCAGGTTCAATGGAGAATCCAAGAGATTCCAGAAGACGAGGGGCAAGAATTCCGGAGAGTCACTTCACACTTGGTCAGGCTAGCATAAACTCTGAAGAAAACAGGACAAGGGAAAGCTAAACACAAATGCTCAAAATAGGCTAACACATGCATGCAGGCCCCAAAAGATGCGGCAGCATAAGCATTGCCGAGCATCTCTTCGGGCGTGTGCACGTTCTCGTAGCCGTCGGGCCGGAGTTGCCTTTGGCAGGGGCATCCGCAGAACTGCTGCTTGGCCCAGTAGCTGACCGCCGCGAACCTGGGGCCGCAAACGCTTCTTGTCGACACAAAAACAGCCGACCCGAGGTGTGTGTGTGTGTGTGTGAGAATTTCAAGCAGGGACCCTTGGGTGGACATCATTTACATGAAGACGTGTGTCCACCAACCATTCGCTAGGGCGTTCCAGATTCAAAATCTGTTGATGTCCTTCCGTACTGGACCATATGTAAAATCAATCTGTCAACCAAACTCACCCACACGGACACACGTGATGACAAAGCTGGGAAGCTGACTCTGGTCAATGTGTCCGTGTGGATGGACCCCACATCTTAGGAAAGCCGCAGGGTGTTGACCCTGGCTGCTTGGCGTAGGAGGTGGGCTCTGCAAATGGGCACGCATAAACAGGGATCCCGGATGCATTATACACCTGAACATTGCAACTTGTAAATGGTGGTGTCCAGTTCTTTATTTTGGTGTTGAAAAAGCAACATGTTTCCAACGGTTGCAAATGTATCTTTTAAGGAGCCCTGATAAAGTTCTAACAAGCCTCTGGAGCTGAGTCATCGATGGGAGTTGCATGGGCAACTCTGGGCCTCACTATGCTACTTGGTCATGCTCCTTGTTCAAGATGGCTAGCACACCCCATTGCACAATTCTAATTGTGTCTTAAGAAAACACAGCCTGACTCAACCCATGTTGTGCTCTAAGACGCAGCTGGGAAACCCCATCTAGTGAACGTCGTCAACATTGGGGTCTTACAAAGGTGGCGTGGGTCCTTCCTCTCTCATTTCCAAGAAACCACCAGTGGCAACAACTGCTAAAGACGATGACCAATGGAAACCAATCAAGAAGCAAAGGTCAGATCCTGAATACTTTCCATGTGTAGAACCCCTTCTTCACACCCGCGCGAATGAAACGTGCGTCACCTACAGAAGCTTTCTCCGGGGGATGACAAAAGCGTCTAGACCCCGAGACAGGTTGGCTCCCTTTTGAGTTCCATAACACATGGGTACCAACTCCAACAACAAGCATCTCCCTTTAAACAAACGACAAAACAAGAGACACCTTTTATCCCAAGGACGAACCCCCAATGCGGTCTGCTGCCCCCCCCCCCCCCGCGGGCAATGTTGGGCCAAACCCTTACAAATGTTTAAACACCCATGTGTCCACCATCTCTATTTAATTTGGTTCTCATAAAGGGCACCAGAGTCTCTCTGCTTACACCAATCTTGCAACCAGCCCTGAAGAAATCACAAAAGATGGTAGCTCGCCCGCTTCACAACTTAGCAAAATCCTGGGTAAACCACTGCCCAAAAATTGAGATTGAGCTCAGTCCGTATCCCCAAAACAACAGAGCGCACCCTCTCGGGAGTTTGGGCGGAGACCTCATAGCTTGGGAAACGAAGCTGGAAAACTTGATGGTGCTCAGTAGGGAATGACACAGGGTTTGGGAATGAACCTAGGGATCATCTAAAGGAAACCACATGGGGATGGTTTACAAGGGTCATTCCCTCATTCCCTGCTGAGAACCAGCAAGAAAAGACGACTCAGAAAACGGCCAACGGAGTGGGATTTCTCCCTGCCAGGCGGCAGCTGCGAGAACATGGAGCCCCGCTTTGGGGCGCCTGGAGCTTCCTGGAGAACTTGGGAGAAGCGGAGATGTAGGCAAGCATTTGCCAGGCTTCCGAAGGATACAACTACAATCTGACAGGTTGAAGAACTGTATGACTTTTTTGGATTTGAAGCAACCTCATTCTCATTCTAAAGGTTGGACGGCCCAACTAACACACAACATCTCTTCCGAAACGGGGCAGGTGTTGTCATCAATTCTGGGCCAAGATGGGTCCAACAAAGAGTACGGCATCTAAGTCGCACTGCCCTCTCTGAACAAGGTCCCCGCCACCTCTGGAAAAGGAATTACCAATTTTCTACCCTGGACGCCAACTAAGAGATCTGAAACAAATGAACAAGTACCAATCCCGTTTCGGTTTCCCTTTGGGTACATCCAAAATTATGGTCCCTATTTCAATGGAGGGAATGCCATCAAGCTGACAAAATCTGTCAATTGGAATGGCTGCTGGAATAAATTCTCCCTCGTTGAATGCTTTGCTTTTCCTGAAATGCATGGGCAAGATCCAGAGGTCTCTGCACAGTTTGCAGCGAGAAGCTAAACAAGGATTCCACAAGCAAGCGGACCGCACAAGCAGAAAAAGTGATAAACGTAGTATATGGAAACATAATTATTTATCATATTTGTTCCTTCATGTGTAGCTGTTGTATATCCACAAGCGAAGTGGGCGGCTGGCGAACCAAAGTGTGCTGTTACCATTCTGGTGTGTGCTTTTTTTGTTGCCGGCCCGAAAGGCCGGCATCCCAAGACGTCTCTTCGCAGGCCAACAACAAACCGCCAATCCAAACCACCAATAAAGGTAACCTGATAATCCTCCGCATAGAAAAGCCCTCGGAACTCTGACATGTGCGCCGCCGTGTCACGCGCGCGATGCCTACAAGCCTGATGGCACGTACCTGGGGCATCCTTTGAGGGCCCTATCATTTTTCAGGGATTTTAGCATGCACAAAGAAGGCACACATCGTGATGTAATAGCACCAACGAAACACACATTGCGGACAATTAACATCTCAGGTACACGAGACATGACTTGCGGTAGATCAGCTGTGAGAGAGGGTGGCAACCAATCCCATCTGCCGATTCCACAATAATTCCAAAATCTGGAGGAATCTGTCATGAAAACAAACTACATCATGGTGAGCCGTCTTACCCCCAAGAGCTTGCCATAAAAGAAGGCAAATCCCATTCGATCCCATTCAGCGGCACATGATGCATGGTGCGATGCTTGATACATCAGGGTACCCAGCGAAACTAATGACACGCCTTCCCCAGGCTCTCAAAAAACAACCACCCTCGTTTGACCTGGCGACCAAGCGGTTTCCTGGCGCATCACAGCTTCAAGATAAGCCATGCACAAATGGGGTGCTAAAGACATCGGGAAGTTGGCTTGTAGTTAAGGGGAAAGAACAAGGAACCCAACAATTCTTCAGAGTACCCAATTTCAAGGTCACACACAAACACAAGTTCTTGCTGTGCTTTTCTATTTGGCCACCCCCAAAATCCCTAAAGGTCGCGTGCTCAGTGCTCAGAGACCCGGATTCGTTCGTTCGTTCGTGAGCCCTAAGATTCTAAAGCCGCCGACTCGCAGAAGGCTGCAGCCGAACCGTCTCGGAAGCGGCTCGATCCGTGTCGCCTGCCCAGGTTCGGGCTCGATTTCCATCTTCATCTTCACCAATGCGTCTCCTGACGTGGCCCAAATCTGGGGTACAGAGAATCAGACATTTAAGATGCTTCATATTAGTCAACAAAAACACCAGTTCAGACATTCCCTTGCATCCGGGACATTTCTCAGAAACCTTTCTCGGGGGGGGCCTTTGGCTGCCTCCGCAGGAAGACAACCACGCCAAAGATAGGTGTCCCTTGTCGTTTGATTTGGACCGACAACTATTTCAGCGTATGCGGTACTCAGAATGGAAGGTTTGATCTGCCAACCATGGCAACTTGCAAACAGCTGATGCTCAACATATTCATCGCATAGCCAGAGCTAGTCACAAGGTTTGACAAAACCCGCTTCGAAGGTTGCGACCACATCATTGAAACCGCATGTCGTAATTGCATGGCTGCCGCACACCTCATCAGTGTGTTGCTGCGATACGAGAGCAACAAGTACAGCAAGGGGCTTAAGATGGTTCTTCTCCAGATCTGTCGAGAATACAACAAGAAGCCTAAGGGGTTGCTCCAAAACCCTAGGCTAGATAGGGTTTTGGCAAAGAGAATGAGGGCATGACCCCCGATGAACATTTCAGAGGATCCCTAATTGATTCCCAAGCCAATCCCTTTTCTGCCCAGGTTTGGTTCTCTTAACGCGCAGGCCCTAGCGAAAAGTATGCCACGTAGCGCGTGGGGGTCAACGTGACCCTTGGTTCCTGCGGTTTTGGGCGAACACGAAGTAGCCCAGGGAATCAAAGAGGTACACGTGGTTCACGAAGTACCAAAAGAACCCAGTCCCAAAGCACAATGTAGAAGGTGCCGGTGACCAGATTGTGGGAGTGACAGTTAATGAAGATCAAGTTTGGGGAGATTAGGAAATAGGTTGAAGAAGAGAAGTTTGTGTCCAAGCCCAGGATGATCACGCAGAGAACCTCCGCCCACCTCCCAGTGCCTAACCACAGCGACGCCAGGACCCTTTTCCCGACGGCGTAGCGGTCAGCCGCACTATGGCTGGCGCAACGAGATTCCGTGACCCCCCTGACGGGAGGGCAAAACTTGAGCCAAACGGCCATTCGGCCGTTTTGCCACATGATGAAACAACACGTGAACAAAACACACCCCCCTCATCCGATATCTGGACGAGAGAAAGGATGCGAGACAGTTGAGTTCACGACGAAAGGGACCAACCAAAAATGCCGGTGTCAACTCAGAGGTGAGCCAAACGGCATCACCTGGGCCCCAGTTAAAATCCCGCCACCACCCCGAATTATCGGGGCGACAGGATTATTTGACGAGTGGACCACATGAGTGAACAAAGACATATTGGAGGAACCAGACGAAGATTCCTCTCGTGCCGTTCATGAGTTGTCATGGGACGATGCCATGCGGAGGGGGATCCTATCTGGATCACCGCGCCTCACTGCACGCCGTGGAGCGGTTGGAAGAGTAGTCGAGTTGGGAGGAAATTAGAAACGGAAGTTCCGAAATTGGTGTGAAAATATCCGGCTATGGCCGGCCCGGCACTTCTAGTGCGGTCACAGCCTCACACAGGATCGCCAGGGGAACCGTCTCCGGCGCGCACGGCAGCGGTGCGGGAGGGACACGAGCAACGCCGGATCAGCGGTACAGGGCAATGGAGACCATCACCCCCAGCAGCGCCGCATGGGCGAGAGGAGGACCGGCGCGGTCGCGTTTTTCGGCGACACACGTACTATCCTCGCCCTTCTAAGGCGGATGCTGATTGCGGTACCCGCCTACCACCCTGAACCAGGTTCTTCCCGGTCCCTGGGCACGTCGTCTCTCCGGCGTCCACCACGGTCACCTCGATCACCTCCTCCATCCCGACGGCGATCCTCACCACCACCCCTATTGTGGTCACCAGCCGGAGGTCGGCGAGGCGGAGGGGGATCTGATTGGTGACGTCGGTCATCCCTGCGCCGGTCCCGGTGGCGATCGCGACGGTCATCACCCGGGTCATCACGTCCGCGGCGCTCACCTCGTCCCGGACCGCGCCTCTCGGAGGTCTCCTCATGACGTGGATGAGGTCGGCGATCATCGCGTCGGCCTCCGCGGGTATCCCTGCCACGATCATCCCTTTGTCGGGGCGGGCCAGGATCCTCGCGTCCACCTTTGCCAGGTCGATGTTTTCCTCGACCCTTCCCCTCACCCTTAGGACCGCGACGATCCTCGCGGGCCCCTAGCGCGGTCCTCGACCGGTCGTCATCTCGGCGGGGCCGCGACTCATTTGCCGCACGAGTGGTCCGAGGCACACCCGGGGGAAGCTCCCACTCGTCGTTGTCGTCATCGCGCGGGTCATAGCCGCCATGGCCGCCCAAGGAACCGGTGGCATCCCGTGGTGGGGACGCAGGAGTTCCGGGTCCGCCCGATCGAAGACGAACTCGGGGAGTCGCGTCCTCGCCGGTAAAAGGATCCTTCTGGGTGTAGAAACCCTTGGTCCTGCCCCTTCTCTCCCCACCTTCCACACCGCTTCTCGCGGGGACCGGGGATGGACGGGCAGGCTGGGCCATGCTCTTAGAGCTGGGTTGCCCGCTAGGTGGGACCTGAACGCCCCCCTGCCCTTTTTCGGGCGCGGGGACCCGACCACGAGATGTCCTCCTGGCCTTGGGTTGGTCGGACTCACCCTCCAGCTCGGACTCGGTGTCAGGGACACGAGTATTGATGGCCATGTCCTCTTCCTCAAACGGATCCCCAGTCGTTGTAACGCCTGCCGCAATGGGAGCGGGAGGAGGAGGAGGAGGAGTTGGCACAGCATCGCCAGAACTGACGCCTGCATGCGACACCACGGGAGTCTCCGGTTCTACCGGGACAGGCGGCGCAGGAGGAGGGGGCGGTGGCGGAGGGGGAGGGATCTCCTCCTCGTCGTCGCCCATGGGCTCGTCAAGGTCGTCAGGCTTCTCGTCACCTTCGTGCGAAGAACCATCCGATCCCAGCTCATCCTCCGCTGATCCAGCAAAGTCGGGCTCGTCTTCGTCCTTCACGCCGGGGCCTGGTGTAAGGCGAATTCCGGGTCGATGGCGATCGCGGGGTCGGAAGCGGTATTTCCTTGGTACGGGGTCGGACAGCTCCTGTTTGATGTCATCCTGGGTTTGAGGACGGTCGGCCAAGCAGGTGTCGTAGGCAACGGTGGACGTCCGGTAGATCAGATCGTCCATACTGCTGAGGTCGTTTAGGGTGTAGACGTACCCCTTCTTAATGCCTTCCCGTATCGTGTCCATAGCCCGTTTGAGGCGCGCGGCAGGATCGAACCCGGCCTTTCTCCGCATGGCCTGCAATATCCCGCAGTGCTGTGCGAGCAGCCCCACCTGGAACTTGAACCCCTCCCCGGACACATCGTTGGGGAGTATCGGAGAAAGGTGTCCTGTTCTCAGCCCAATGATATGGGCCTCAAGAATGTAGTAGGACGTGTAAAAGCCGCACCGGTTGGCGTTGAAGTTTGCGGTGGTTAGGCGTCTGCCCCACTCAGCCGCATATCCCTCATATTCTTCGAAGAATTCGGGGACGGAGCTCCCGTTGAAGGCAAGACCCCTTACCAAGATCGCCTTTGCTACCCACTCTTCCACGTTGTGGTCGACCGTGTCACGGTATTTGCCGTCAAGGACTTCGTCTCGGAGCGAGTCGTGAAGTTTTCGGAAAATGCCATCCACGTCCTCTTTGTCAAGGTACTTGGGAGGCCGCATCCCAGACATCAACAAGGACCGGGCATCGACGGCGGGACTCTGCGAGTAGAGGGCCATTCCGATGGCGTTGGCGTCTGCGTTGTTCCACAGAGCGGGGACGAAGCCCTCGTATTTTGCCAGCCAGGGAGGAATCACCCCGTCGGTGCTCGCTATCATGCGAGGGCCGCCGTTCGTGTCTCCGGTGGGCAGGACGCCCTCATAGAAGATGGGAAGGTAGCAGGCGGTGCACAGGTGAGCGCCGACCGGGTGGGCCGTCATGCACCTATGGCATGGAACGGACACCACCTCGCGGATATGTTCCGTCTTGGTGATCTGATGATACTTCTCCATCTCGTCCCGACACTTCCTCGGGTTATCACTCACGGAGTTGAGGAAGTTGGGCGGATAGCACCAAGGCCTCAGGTAAATGATGGAGCAGTCCTCCTTGAAGTAGACGCATCTCCAGTACCCGATCGCGATGTTCTCGCGCGATGCACAGGTACCCTGACGAGTAATATGCATGCCCCCATTTTCCATGGAGAAGAAACGTGCATCGATAGCCATGACCACATATCGGGGATCGCTCCTTTGGCGTCGACCCGAGGTGTGCAGCTCCGTCACATTGCTGTCGGTGATGCGGTCGACAGTGTCGTTGGGGCATTCTCCGTGATCGCGGAGGGATTGATATTCATCCGGCCGGGAGGGAAGGAGCTCGATCAGAGCTCGCCCACCCCGAATGATCGCCCCACGTTCTACGTAGAGCCGATACATTCGGAGAGGCACCACCTTGTAGAGTGTCTTGGGAACCACCTTGGAGGTGATAGGAAGACAAACAGGGCTCTCGTAGAGCATGTATTGGTATCGTTCACGAAATGCCCGGTAATCAGTGTCGGATCCGATCTCAAGCGACCTTACCGCCGCTATGCGGGCGGAACCAGGCAGCAACCGACGCTCCTTGTCACAGTTGACGGTGATGATGATCTCGAACATTCCCACCCCATCTTCGAGAAAGGAAGACAGGAGGTACGAAGAAAAAGCATCCTCAGACTCGACGCTGGTCCCGAAGTAGTGGCTCAGGAACTTCTTCAGTTGTATCACCGAAGTAACGTTCCCTTGCCCGCTGGCAGACGAGGCCTCCACCTCTGGGTCCTTGACTGCACCTGCATTTCCAGGCTGCACAGCTGTTCCACGGAGCGCGTCGCGTATTTCCGCGCATGCTCTCCTGTAGTAGTGCGAAGAGGCGCCCGTCCTACCCTTCACCTTCTGACGGATCTCGTCGTCGAAGTAGTCCAGAAGCTCCTCGGGTGCGGGAACAATGGCCTGGATCATCAGGTCAGGATCACTCCTGGTCGGGAGGATAGGCCCTGCTCTGGATCTCACTCCCATCTCCAGGAATCGGGCAATGTCCCCGATTTTGGCGCACAGAGTAGTGATCGTGTTTCCGATCCTGGGGGCGATATCTTCGCCTCTCCTGGCGCCGAGGATGACCACGTTTTTCTTGATGGACTCCTCCTTCAGCCTCTCGAGGTTCCTCCGGGTGTCATCAGTGCCTTTCACCGCGCTGAGGCGGAGAACCGCAGGCTCCGGTTTGTCCGGTCGCACGAGCTGGCCGTCGGGAATCTGGTCGAAAATGCGCGAGGCGGACTTCACTGCTGGGACATTCCTGTACTGATCCGGCACGCTGTAAAAGGCGTAGGCGAGAGTGTCTTGCGAGGATGTCTCCCAGTACGTGTACTCCTCGGAATCACGCGGGTCACCGACAACGCGACTCACGGTCCTCAGCTCGGCCAGAGCACGCTCCGCCTCGAACTGTGATCCGATGGTCGTGGGCAGCATGGCCCTCTCCTCCTCCGTGCAGTCGACGTATATGAACTGACCGGTATGCAGATCTCTGGGCGCGGCGAAGGGCCCCGCAGTGTCATGAACGCCCAGTAGAGTGCTCCTTGCCTCGACCTGGCTAGGGAGCGCATCCGCAGGAGGATGGGCGGGCTCGGCAGGGGCGTCAGGGGCTTGAGTGGCAGGCGGAACAGGGTCGTCCTTCTTATGTTCAGAGGCCCCCGTGGCGGTTGGTCCCGCTGCCTCTCCTCCAGCCACCACCGGTTTGTCCCGGGGCTCATTCATGTCAACGTCCTCACCGGCATTGTGACCTTCTTTCTCCGCCTTCTCCTTGGCCTCCTTGATCTCGCGTGCTGTAGGACGTCGATAAGCCGGCCAGGGGATGCCCATGATTTTGTCACCAGGGGTGAATGCGGACTCATCTCTGCGAATGATAACTGCCCGATCCTCACGCGATCCAGACATGGCCAAAGGACCGCACATGGACCGGAAGACCTGTGCGACCGATTGTGCCAGGCAGTCCGGGTACTCCCCTCTGAGCGCGGTGGTTCGCCATGTGTCAGGGATGTTCGGCTCCAGCTTGTTGCCACGATCGTCGACGCGATCGAGCTCACCAACGATCTGGTGAAATGGCAACGAACCAAGCCGGGTCTTGCGGTGAGCGGCGTGGAGGCAGTCATAGAATGTCCTAATCTTCTGCAACCCAGCCACAGCACCGGCCACGTGCGGGTGAACGTGCCCCATCCTCCAGGCGGTCGCCAAGGCCATATCAAGGCCGGCACGGACCGCGGAGAGCTGGGAGTTAAGGTCATAGGCGTTCATGTACTCTGCCGTCCAAAAGACGTCATCCATGGGAATGACCTCGCCGTTCCTGGAATCGACCATTCCGAGTCGGGTCCCGTCGTGCATCATTGCATCGCACCGTGTCCTGTTCGGATACGAGTTGGAATTCCCAAGCGGCTGCTTGGCTTTTCCGAAGATGCCGGTGTGGTGGTCGCCGGATTCGCCCTTTCGGGTCACGAACTTGGAGTCGATCTGATCACGAATCTCCGGCGGGTATTCAGGGGGAACGATCGTTTCCATGACCTTTGTCCATTCGTCAGCCTCGGTTCTATCCGTGGCCTCCTTCCCGAAGTGGACATACTGGAGCTGCCTGGGGCCATGCACAGTGCATTTGTCTGCATATGCGTGGGCCCAGTCAACCAGCGTGGCGCGTTTGGCCATTTCACGTTGCCCATGGCGATCATTGGGGATGGCAGCGTTCAGCGTCCTCGATTGATCACCCTCTCTTTAGTCACCTGGTCCGAGTTCCTCGCCTTGTTTGCGTAGCTGGCCACGATCGGCTCGAAATTTTTCTCTCGAGCAGCGATGTGGTGAAGTACGAACCTGTCGGGCCGGGTGAACGCCTCGTCGAGGGAAATCGACCCTCTCTTCGGCTCCGTGTCGTCTCCATAGTAGTTGGGATTCCGCTCATCGGGTTCCTCAAGTCCGCCGTGCACCGGATCCTTTGACTCCGTGGCGCTAGCTCGGACGACCCTGTGTCGGGACGATCTCCGCTGAGCTTTCCATGCCTCAAGCGTCTGAAAGGTCTCCTGCGAGTCGGGATCATAATACTCGCCATCGGGGGTGATGGTGTATCCCTCAACGGAGACCCCCGCGTCCCCGGTGGAGGTGCGGGCATCGGGGTCCACCTCATCGAACTCCGAGAGATCCTCCTTTGTCGGAGGTCCTCCCGATCCAGTGCTCCCCCCTATCTCCATTGAAGCAGCAGTGTGGGGATCGACGCCTGGTACGTCATCAGTCGTTTGATCAAGGGTCTTCATGAGGTCTTCGAAGCTCTCCACATCATTGCCTCTGATACCGACCGGTTTGGTCACCGGCGCTGCGGGCGGCCCACCTTCAGGGGTAGGAGTCGGGACAGTGGTGGGGGCGGCCGGTTCTACCGGCGTGCCACGCCAGTATGCTATCTCGGCGTCAACTTCCATGTCGTCATCCTTCTCCTCGACGGTCGGGAGCGTGGGGACGTCCTTCCTTTCACTTCCCGCTGGCTTCTTCAGCTCCTCAGCCTTCTTTTTGGCCGCCGCCGCGGCCTTGCGAGATGCCTCAGGCGTCGCGAGGCGCGGGAAGTTGCTCTCGTCCTTCCCGGGCGGAGTCAGCACAGACTTGGGCAATGGCCCCCCCCATCGGGGGGCCTTTGGCGGGTCGGCAGGCTCGGGAACCGGTGAACTTCCCCCGGAAGTGCGGATGTTTGGCGCCCGAGCGGGAGGTGCACCCTTGGTAGCCGTAGAGCCGGGATCCGGCGACTTAGCTGGCGTGCCGCCCTTTGCGGGCACGGAAGGGACAGGGGCCTTGGGGACACTCCTAATGTCGATGGGCCCCTTCGCCTTTGCGGGCGAGGCTTTCGGTGGCGAGACGGGGCGCGTCGGTGGCGACATCATCTTCGGCGTAGGGCCTTTGGGCTCGGCCTGGCGGGCAGGAGCCTTC
>CAUJNA010003311.1:537539-582539 GCA_963377175.1 Effrenium voratum
ATCAACATGGCACAATCCCGTTGAGAAGCGTCCTGGTTCGGCATCGAGTGAATCTAGTGGGCGGGAAATTGCATTTGCCACTTATGTTTCTGTCTTTGACATAATGTATCTAGGCTAGGGAATGTAGATGAAAGTGATCCAGCGCGCGTTTTAAGGATAGGAATACTGTCCATAAGGTCGCAAAACTTCAGAAGTGCTTTGAGAGAAACACAAAATACCGAAGTACCAGTCGGCCCAAACTTTCTTCACATTCCCAATCCATTCTAATCGCGGTACCCCAAAGCGCCTTTGCCATTGCTGTGTGCCCGCAATTGTATCTTCTCGGCATGGAACCGGATCTCAATGGAGCGAAAACCGTGAAGAGCAATGAGTTGTAGCTTTGACCCCGTCTCATGCACAGCGTCGACGACATCCTTACCCAGCGGGACCCCTTCTAGAAAACCAATTTTCGTTCCGCCCTACACGTCACCAGAGACATGTCTGGTTAGTGCATTATTCAGCTAGACAGAAGTCATGACAATCCATCAAAGGATGACGAGAGATATGACCTGAGCTGCAATGACCTTTTTGTTTGTCGCACAGCATGGCTTGGCGCGCCGGTCAGCCAGCCCATTCTGGATACATCAAAAGCTTTGGGACTCAGAGGGTCCAACGCACCGAAACGGCCACACGCACAAACTACCCAAGCTACATTGCTCTTATCAGCTATCCATGCTTGAACGACCCTTGCAAACGAGCAACCAGAATAGGAGCGGGCCGAACTTGCGCCTCTCATTTGGAACATGGGCATGTTTTACTGGGCAGGTGCTATTCACGCTGGACAAAGTCATTTGTCCTGGATCCACATGCCTTCTGCGCAAACCCTGCTTCAGGTTGCTTGGACCCCCACCTTCAGAATTGGAACCCCCCGGTCACGTTTGGAATGAAGTTAAGTTTGCCAACTGGGATCCCCAACCGGAGTTGCAACCAGGGGTGACAACAAATGATTGAATTGTTCGCAGCCCAAATCAAAGACTGGTTTTCCAGTCAGGATACAAGGGCGACACCCGATCTTCAACCAGAATTAGGTCCACAAGTTAGTGTGGGAGCTTGCAATCAAGTCCGTGGTTCACTTGGGTTGGTGCTTTTAAGGTTGGTTGAAAGCGCAACCACACGCATATTGGGCCTCCCTCAAGCAGAATCAGAATGCAGTTGTCTCAATTGACCCATTTGGTGACCTCGCTGACATTTCACGTTGCAGCCCTTATGGCTTTCTCCGAACTTCCTGAGTGGATTGCTGAGACCAAAACATGCAGCATGGACCACCTCCCGATGGTTGGCCATTTATGTTGGTTTCCCCCCTTTTGCTTCTGCCAAGGGCTGGTTGGCCAAAACACACCGGACGTTTCTTGCAGCCAATGTGAATAAGCGAGAACAAAGCAAGCTGGAGAACCAAGAACAGTGAAAACAGACATTCATCAAGGACACCAACTCACATTCACAAACTAAAGACACGAAATCGGAACCTTGACCAAAACAACGACAAACACATTTTCTGGAATCCACCGAACCTCGAGAAACTGACGTTGCCCTGAACCCATTTTGGGGGTTGATAAAGGAACCCACCAAAGGGATTCAACCTGAGCAGCTTGAAATAAACTATCTAATAAAGTGTTCACATTTTCTAGAAACCTCTATTCCCACAAAGCAAGAAGGGACTAACCCCCGGATTGAAAAAAGCAACACAACATAGACACTGGTAGGAAATTCTACAGGAACTCCCTGCTCTTGGTGGTTGTTTTGCCAATTTTCCCGTTCATCTCGGGATTTCACGTGAACGAACCTGCCGGCGATGGTCGAATTTCACGGGTCCCCCACTGCGGAGATGAGAGCCACGGACTCCACGCACAGCTCCGCCATCCTGGCGGATCGACGATTGATGTGTTTTCAAGGAGAGGATTGGATGAGCCAGAATTTCTAAGACTTTAAGATGCGCGCAACCCCCCTCTTTAAAACAGACTTCTTTGGCCTTTCAGCACGGGTACAGCCCCTTGATTTTGAGCCAAACGCTCGAAGCGGGCTGTTACAAAGCGGTGTGTTGGGTGGTTTAATGAGAACTGAACTGCATCTTGGCCAGGAGTGGGGGGTTGGCTAAACCAAGTTGGCGGTTCAATCAGTGGCGAAAGTGCGGGACCTCAGGGAGTCAGATGGTTTCCAAAAACCCAAAGAATACGACCCATGAGTGGACGGAGGCCCGAGCCTATTCCGAGAGCTTGAGGAGACCCTTCTCATAGGGCTACATCAATGTGGTGGACCGGTTTCCACTGAAATCGATGGACTATCTCGTGACCTGTACACCTCTAGGCCCAGAAGTTTAAACGTTCAACGTTGATGTTAGCCACCAGGAATACAACAAATAGCAATTTCAAACAGGAGTTCAACAGCTGCAGACTAGACAAGCACCGCATTCTGTATGCCAGACTTAACTTTGGTTGTTTCTTGGTTTACCATCATTCTATCTTTTGCTCAGCCAGCTGTTTACTTTTTGCAGGGTATGCGGGCACCTTTCAAGCAGCAAACCGTTTAGGTATACGGGCGCTGTGAGATCTTCAGTCGTCAACTAGGATTGGTTGCCAGTCGGCGGTCGGTGACTCCTGGGGGTACCTGAAGCAGTCACGAGACATGCCGACTGGCAGCTGGGTGACCTGGGCGAGTAATGTGGCGGTTGCTCCCCTTGAAATCAACATGGAACCCTTCCAACACATACGTGGAGGGCACAATGGGCACTCAGGGTTTGAGATCTTTGGTGTTGTGGGTGTGTGTTCAAGTATTGCTTTATATATGCCACTCAAAGGTTGTCTTTCCGGGTGGGCTAATCCGCACTTCACATGGCGCCACGCGTGGCTGCCCCCCCTTGGAATAGACCCACAGTTGCAGACAAGCCAACAAGGAAGCAGCACATATCCATGCCTGTACTGACTTGAAGAACGGCGGTGGCGGTCTTTATAAGATCTCCCGCCTATGAAAGAGCGCTTGCCGGGTTGCTCCAAAAACTCAACACGTGAAGAAGATTGGTTGCAAGCAATTGTGGAACCAAAGGAAACCACACCGATTCTCTACCCTTGTGAAAAATTACCCGACATCTATATCAAAGGTATCTATCCCCCTGACCACTTCAAGAATTCAAAGTGGGTTCCTTTGGTATTGCAGAATTTGGTCCTAAAACCCACGTCTGCCTCAACCATGACCTTCGCTTCACTGCTACGAGGCTCGCGGCGTGCGGCAATGCGACATGTGCACGGCCCGCGCCGCCAAAAGATGAGCAAGGCGTTGGGCCAAAGTCCGGCAGAGGATGTCTGGCGCGAGAACGCGTCAAAGGGCCTCCTCCCCAAAAAAAGTCCACTTTGGACCCTAAGCCTAGGAGTTAAATTTATGTTTGTGTGAGTTTGCGTAATTTGCTTAGTCAGGGGCAAGTGTAAGATGTTGCCCAACTTTGCCTCAGCAAATGCAGGGAACTTGGATGAGGCACTCGAGTTGGGACAATTTTCTAAAGCCATCCTCCCGAGTTTAGGTTCCTTCGCTCTTTTTCAGAACTTTTGTTTGGAGACAAGATACCCAAAAACAAACTTGGAATCTGAAAGGACCTCCGGCAAGCAGACTGTGGACGAAGTCCACTAAGAAGCCCTGAAATGATTCGATTTCCTGCAAATACCAACAAACAATGCTTTTTTTTCCCCATAGTTTGCTAGGTGGTGCAGGAATTAGTCCATCCACAGTACGCTTGATTCCCTAACCACATCAACCAAAAAACCCTAGCAACAAAATACAGTACATAATGTTTTGGGTTCCCCTTGTTCCGTACTTGCTGTATTGAGGGCATCTAGCGTACTCTTCCCAAAACAACCATGGAACCTGAACGCTTTGGAGGAAGATGGTGCGGATCGAGTTCAAAGCTTTGCTAAAGACGCCCGGCTCTACATGTCCCAGTCACTGGGTCAACAAACATATGAGTTGTGTTGCTATGAAACAACAACATGTGCAGTACCAAAAAAAACCTGGCAAATCAAGATTGTAGAAACAAAACCTGGCATCTAATGGCAAACAGCCACGCGCAAGTGAGCCCGGCGGGCAAGGAACCATCTTGAACGGCATTCAATGGCCTAATCCGAGACCGGACAGCTCGGGAGGCATTTCCGGAGCACATGTGGACTGTCTCATGTCTCAAGTTCAAGTCTGCCCGGCATCTTAGCACCACTTATCTCCATACTGCCTGTCCCAGGAGGTCACCGCCTGAGACGCAAACAACTCATTTCTGCAGGAGATCAACCTACCATGTCTTGAGATGCAACACCACCGAACGGAATCAACAAATGGGTTGTTTCCCCATGGTTCAACTGCAACCCCAACCGCCTTACCAAGAACGCTCATGACGGGGCAGACAAATAGGCCATCAGTTTAGGTCACCTCCACATGTCTCAGGGCGTCCAGCTCAGCGAGTGCACAAGTGTCAGCACAGGTACAAGGCTGCGCGTCAAAGAACTCATTTCTCTGCCAAGCGGTTGCTGGGGAGTTGAATCCTTGCTGTCTTGTTTCTGATTTATGCATGTTCCAAGCCCTGAGCACGAGAAAACTTGACTGGACCAATCGAAGCCAGCCTGTGCTTTCCGTCGGCCTTCTGCAGTGACTGGCTTCAATAAACAAGACCTAATGGCTCTTGCAGAAATGGTTATCGAAGGTTGGTTCCATTCTAAGATGCTTCAACCCAAAACCACTAGTGGTTGGGGAGGGGGAATGAAAACAATAGTTGAATCCCATTATCTCAGACCCATGTCTCTGCAACATACCGTCAGAATCATGTCTAAGTTGCCCGGACGAACTTATCAGAACGGTTAGCAGCACCTGATCTGGATAAAACTGAATCATTCGCCGGCCCAAAACATATATCTTATGGTATCTGGTTTTCCCAAGAGGATGTAAGCAAACTAGGTGGACTCCCTGGTTTGCGAGGACAATTTGGGTTTCTCCCCAAACTAAGAATGGACAACTAGCAATTTTGGCAGTTGCTGAAATACGGGATCGCTATGAAAGCAATCTGCATCATACGACCCGAGCTTCCTTCCCCATGTGTCTTCCCTCAAATCTGTGGGTACGAAAGAAAAAACACACATGCAGGTAAACCACATTGCTCCCATGTCAGGGGCGGGGATGATCTCTTGGATAGGTCGCCACTACTCCTTAAAGGCCGGCAGGTTCCGAGCCCCCCTCCGTCCGTGGATCCCTCGTGCGCTTACGCGCGGGCGCGCCAGTGCGAGAGCGCCCGCCGCATCTTTGGGCTGGAAGAGCAAGGCGCGCTGCCAGGCGTTGGACCTAAAAGAGAGACACGTCGGCGTGAAAAGGGACACTGGCCCATTCAGAGATCGTTCTTTCATGAAAACCACCAACGACCCAGGAAAAACAGCTGCTTGTATTATATATATAATACATGATGGTTGAACATGATGGGAATTGAACCCTTAGATGTGTGTCAAATCTACTCTCTTGAAAACTACTCCCTGCAAGTGAACATGGACCCCACACAAAAGACCTTCATTTGGGCACCCTTTTTGGGCTACATCCTATTTGGCAGGGAGTAACAGAACGGAGCTCAAACAGGAGTCCGATACCAAACTGAAGAGATCTGAAAAGAACTACCTTGGGTGGTTTTGGGGTCCCATGATGTTTCGCAGGGTTGGATCCCTGTTTGTGATGCTCTGACCCTTAGCCCGCATGTTGACCTATTGAAGCCACAGCTGAAACTCATCATACTGGACATCGGCCGAATAAGAAAATAAATTTCGGTAGCCTGGAAAGGTCATTTCCAGCCACTGCTCTACGTTATGTGTCCCAATCGTTCCCGCCCAGAAAACAGTGGCAAACATATGCTTGCCTCAGTGTCATCATGCCTGATTTCTTGGATGGACATGCAGCTTGCAGCTGTGATGATGGTTAACTCCTCCGTAGGCCAACCATTCCTTTGAACAAATGGAGGCATGCTATCGACTTAAACACATCGCTGAAAGGAATCACCATGTGCCAGCGAGGCTTGCAACCGTGATCATGAAATCTAAAACAAGCTATCATGTTGGTGCAAGCGCCAACACATGGCAACACAACCTGTGCAGCCAAAGCACACACACACACACATGCTGTACCTGACACTGACAACAAACTTGCGAAACAGGCAACCAACACCAATAATCCTAACTAACATGAACTGACCCACCAACTAACCGACCGACCGAGCCGACCAACCGAACGGCCAAACAAAAAAAGATAAAAAAAAAGCAAGCCAAGCAAAACGCAGCTTTGCAAAGCAAACTGAGCACGCAAGCAAGCACAAGCGAGGCAAGGCAAAGCAAAGCAAATGAAGTCCAACAGAAGCGTGCAAATTGGGCAATCATTGGTCATGCACGACAAAGAAAGCCACAACAGACCCTATCGCAAGTATCTCCTCCTTCATGTCGGGAAGCCCCCTTATGATAGGTTTAAGCGGAATGACCAAAGAACTCTGACTCTCATAAGCCCCAGAAACATCTCATTTCATCAAGACGGAAACCTATTCGCCACAAAACTCATATGTCACCAGAAGGCACTCGTCTCAACCAAGGCTCTGGCAGGCTGCCATACCTGTCAACCCATGCCCAATTGGCAGGCCAATTGGCCCGCTCGATCCCTATGACGTGTTCCTCATGCCTTTCTGTGGGGGGTGGTTTCAAAAAAAAAGGACAAGGGTCATGTTGAGTCGCACAACGCGTTGTGAGGTCTGCTCAATAATTGCAGTGAGTAACAATCAGACAGCATACTGAACCGATGGGTGCAGTAAGCACAATGGATAATTGACATGGGTGGAGTCCGCAATTGGCGTCCCTGTGCTAACAAATTGTTGCTTACCATGGTGAGGTTTGCGAACCAATATCAGTTGTTCCCCAAAAGGACCTGGTTCCAATGGGGAAAGTTGGGTTGTCTCCCAAACTCACTTCCAAGGAGATCCCAGCTTAAAGGGTTTCGTTTCGACTCGATCCCTCTAATGTTGACCCAGGATTAAGAAACCCTTGCCATTATCAGGGGGTGTTCCCTCCAAAAGTTGTGAATCCCTACTAAAAGGGGACACCCCCCGATCAAAATCAACCAGGGGTTCTGCTTAATCCGGGGTTAACATTATGGAGGGCGCAGGTGTTGCTGGAGACCTGGTCCGGCTGCAGCTGACCAATTCGCGCCGCCCGCAGCGTGGCCAGGCTAGCTGGCCTGAGACGAGAGGTGAATCATGTCCTGCTGGGTACCCCGCTTTTTCTTGGAAAAAAACACAAAAAGCAACAAAACAACAATCAGGTCTTTTCAAATTTCCAACGACAACAAAACATGTTTTTTCCCAACTAACATCTCGAAGTCCTCTACAAAAAACCAGAACCAGCCAGTTCTGGACCGAAGGGCACAGAAAATCTGGGCTCCCGTAATCCTACGAAAGGTTCATGCTTAGGAATTTGTAGAAAGGTTCCTGAGTGAAGTTTGATTCAATTCAATGTCAAACAACTGGCGTACTTTTGAGGCAGTATGAAGCTTCCATGCATGGGACAGGAAAAAACACACTTGATGCAGGTTCTTGATACACTTGGGTAATGTTGGCCCCCGTTTCTTAATTGGGGGTGTTCCTGGGTTTGGTGGGGAATCATCACATTCGGAGAGGAACACCCCTCTATTAATGAATTGGGGTTGACTAATACGGGGCCCATATTGCCTCTCAGCATCTCCTCCGGCAAGACATGCTCCGAGTGCAGCCACGGTGCCATTGACCAGCTCCTTTCCGGATGTGGATCGAGGTGTTGAGGTTCACAATGTCCTCCGAAGGCTTTTGCGAGAAGGCATCACAGGCGCAACTCACGCGCACTTGTACATGCGCAACGTGTACATATATATATATATATATAACTAAATATATATATATATATATATATATATATATTTATACACATAATATACACATTACGTGTATGTATATATATATATATATATGTATACATATTAAGTCTGCATGAGTTCGTAAGCTTCTATAATAACCCCGCACCCCTTAGCTGCGAATGAGACAGTTGATTCTGGTGCGTTCTACTCCAACGATCGCTATGAATCCTGTGACAGTCGGCGAGCAACAGTGGCTTTTACAACCAAGACATCCCTTCATTGCGACGCTTCTGAGAAATAAAGGGACTTCCAACAAATGTAGAACCCCCCCTAGTGATCCTTTATTTTCCGAGGAGAACGATCAACTGGCAAACCCCATGCCAGAGTGTCGCACCCTCGTAACTGCCACATCTCTCCACAAGACTGAACGCGCTCCCACCTCAGCACGTGCCCCCAACCAAAACTGTACTCCTGACTTTGCTCAATACTTAGTTTTCCTTAACTTGTAAAATGTCCAAAGAGAAGACCCGACCTGTGCCAAAAACGCACGCAAAACACTGCGCGTCCAACCGGCTTGCCGCTCCGGCCGCAAAAAGCGCCGCAGCATCTGCTGCAGCAGCAGCAAACCGCCCCGCCAGATCTGACAAAGGCCAAGGGCGCTGGCTGCCTGGAGGTGGGCGGATTCGACCCCATCCCTGTTTTTCTTTGAAAGAGGACCCCCTCTGAAATGGAACACCCCCCCCCAAAAAAAGAACCCCTCTGTTCCCCTGCTTGCCACAAACAAAACGTTGGGCCTTTTCAAGACCTCAACCCCCACCCCTCCGCCCCCCATTGCTCAAAAGCAAGACCCTGCAAGGCCGCGGTTTGAACCCCAAACCGCGCGCTGAGCGCTGAGGGCATTGATGGATGTGCTGAAAGCTGTGCGCCCAGGAAGGGCTCTGTGCGTTCGTTCAAGGCTTTCGAGTCATTTGGTAAGATGCTTTTGGCCGGGCCAAGCGTCTGCTTGTGCTCGGGGTGAACAAGGCCAACAAATGCTTCTTTTGCCCTGGACTTGGTTCAATTCGCTACCTCATCTCACTGGTAAGGCCTCGGAAAAGTGGATGCCCCCCCCATCAAGGCAGGATTCCTCTTTAATGCTTTATGGTTTACAAGGATGGTTGTGGAACCTTCTGTCCCCAATCTTCCGCTTCTGGAACATAGCATGCCCATGGGGCTGCTTGGCCTCAAACCCAACCTCACTTCGGCATGCCATGCTTAAGAGTTTCCTAAACCGAATATGAGGACACATCCCAATGTGTGTCGAGCTGAATATACTGCCTCATTGGTCTGGCTTCTCGCATCATGAACCAAGATGCATGATGAATTGTGTTGACCGTGGCACCTATGAGGTTTGATCAAGCAATCCAGAAGTCTATGGTCCATTTGGCAAGAACTGACTCTCTCTCTCTCTCTCTCTTTCACTCCTCGCTCCATACATGTATATATTTATATAAAACTTGCACAAAAACAAGGGGACTCTCTAATTTTCCCGTATCCTGTAGGGTAACAGTAAATTTTGAATATGGCTATGGACTCTTGCAGAGTCACCCTGGGCGCTAAGCTGACACCACAGTGCCTTGGAAATCATCCTGGAAAGCCCCGAATGCCCTCTTGGCCAATGTACCAAGCAAATTAGAAAATAATGTTTTGCTTGGGGCTAAAAGCGTTCGGTCCTGGGAAAAGAAATACAAAAGGACCCGTGTACGTGCTTACTCTTGTAGCTTGGTCATTGCTTTGAAGCGCGAAACACCCTCCGCACACCTAAAGAATCAAGGCATATGCAACAGGTATTGATCTGTGAGGGAATGTAACTGCAGCCTGAGAAACAAAGGTAAGACACGCTTGTAGCAGGCAAGTCGCGACATTGAAAGTCAGCCTCAGTGGCATCAACACAGAGCCTGTGTTGACTGGCTTGCATAGCACATCTTTGAAGATTGCACACCATTTATGTTTTATGTTTTCAAAATCCCAGCCCTCCCCGGCCCTTGCGAACACTGTCAACGCTGTTCACCAAGTGTTCCTCTTTAATTAGTTGGTTCCTTCGTGAACTCTAGCAACGCTCCAGGATGCAATCGCATGGAATCCGAGTCAGGGCACCCATCTATTGCACTCCGGCTGGCCGAACAGGGGCCCAAAGGCCCCAAGGAATCAGGATTGTCGGAAGGGTCGAGAAACATGTGCCTTGTGCTCCAAAACTTTGTCAATCTTGGGGGGCCATCATGAATCAATGCTCACAAGAACGCCGCCGCGTCCGGGTTGGACAGCGTGGTCATGGAGCCACGGGGCCAGGAAAAAAAGATCCATCCCTGGGTGGTGTCCTTCCGGGTTTGTTGAGATTACAGCAAGGAACCCCCATGAGAACGCGTCCGTGTTGGTCCCTTGGGTCTTTTTGGAATGATTACCCCAACAGTGTCCCCTACTCGCTACGACAAATACGCTTAGAAGAAAGCAAACATGAGGATGACCACCTCACTTCCCAGCAAGGTAACGGAACAAAAAGGTGTCCCATCCAAAGCCAGATTCCACTCAAGCAAACTAGTCTGCTGCTAGTTCCGCTTCCGCCTTTCCCGTGTCCACCGGCCATTGCAAGGACAACCGGTCCGCCGCACGCGGATTTGGATCGCTTCAAGCCGCGTGTTGGCGCGGCTCAGCAGCTGAAGCGCGGGGCGCCAGCAGCGGCTGACCTTGCAGGCCTCGGCGCACGCGGCGCGCAACCGCCGGGCTCCGAGCCATGGGGGCGAATGACAGTCGTGTCGTCAGGTTCCATCGGCCTCATGTCGTTTGGTCGAATGACAGCCTCAGCGAGATTCAAAGAAACCGGTTCCTGTTGGATACTCTCAACCGTGTCAAAAGCGGGAACCCCATGGCCACTCCACCCAACCTTGAACCGGGGGTTGATATCAATACTCCATTTAGCTTCGGCCCCCAGCTTTGACCATGGGTAACTTTGCCCATGCAAATATCACTTATTTTCAGTGGTTTCCCCCAATGGTCATCCCATGTAAAGGACCTTTTGATGAACCCCCAAATGGGTTCCTGTCGGATGCGCAAAACGCCTGATTGTCCTGGTGCAAGCAGTCCAGCCATTGGAAACCTTGATTTCGGCCAGCTGGAACCCTTGCTCTCCCTACGTCGCCCAAAGGAAAATCAAGTAAGCTGTAGTCCAAGTGAGGTCTAAACTAGCTGAAATAGATAAAGGGAAATGTAGGGACCCTGATGCAGGATCGACTGGTTGGCAGGCGCAGGCGCAGTGAGGATGTGGCGGGTGGTGCTTGCTTCAGGTGGTTGGGGGAGGATTCCGTTCTTCCAGGCGTCTTCCCTGACTCATGAACGATGCTCTTCCACAAAGGTGCCATGGAAAACAAGCTTCCTAAAGGAATCCCCCGGAGGGTTCCACCACCTATTTCAGGCGTTCCCCTGTTAGGAATCAGGCACGGATGGACAATCCAATCCAAACGCAATTTGTCATACGAGCTTGTTGAGGCGCTGTGTGATAGGAACTTGTTCGGGACAAACTCACTGCGAAGTCAGGCATATTCCCTGAAAAAGGTTGGCCCCCAAAACTCAAACAGCTTGGAAGCATCCCATTACCCTAGTCAAGGGAGGTTCCAATGCAATGCTACTTCGCCAATGACTCCCAAACTGCTTGGGGAAGGGGTCTTGTGGTAGTGCCACCGAAGGCTCGCTGATGACAGCATTGTGCAGAACTTCGTTCCTGAGGTGGGGCTGGGCACCGATTTCACAGCTTAACCAACCTGGTCCAGCATCTGTTTCACCCCGTCTGAAGGGATCCACAAACGCAACGGCCCTTCAAGAGATCCCTTTGCCTTGCTGCATTGCGCCTAAAGAATTTGATTCTGCAGCATGCGGGGACGGGTTCAGCCCCAAACTAGAAAAACCCCCACTGCTTTCCAAAGGAATAGCTTCCGTCTCAGTTGCCGGATGCTTAGAATTGAGGAGCTCTGAAATGTGCTTGTTTGCTTGACCTGCATTCCAGACCTGCGCCACCGCTAACCATGACACGCTCCGAAACAGGTCTAGGGCCCTCCAGTGCCTGGCTTCTTGGAAAAAAAGGTTGTAACGCAACGCATAGGCTGACCAACCGTTTGTGCAGCACTCCTATTTCCTGAGCCAAAGTTGAAGTGACCTCCGGCCTTTGTTGAATGGGAAGAAGAACGCGCGCTCTATTGATCTTCAATGGCGATGCATAAGTACGTCTGCCAACCAGTGCGCAGGGTGTCCCCGATGCACCTCGCAACAAGGTGGATGCACGAATGCCTTTTGAAAGACTGCCTTTTAGGAAAGGGCTCTGTGCACCAAGCCGTTGGATACACTCCCTCAGACTAACATGGAAGCTCCCCCAATTGGCCTCTGCAAATGGAACCAAGTCTTCCAAAGGAGTGGGAGCTCCCATGAATCGCCTGCCAAAGGGGTAAGCTTCACCAAACTCCTGCGTTGGAGAAACTTCCACTTTTTGATTATCTCAAGGTAGATTTAAACTACGGGGTAGTTCCATTTCCCCAAATGGAGCACCCCTGAGTTTAAGTCAACTTTGGGTAATCGAAAAGTGGAGCCCTGCCAATTTTGGCTGTGAGCCCCGGCAAGCCGCAGATGCTGACCGAGGTACGGGGCGGCATCGTCCGCCGCCAGAAGCCGAAGCTTCCACAGGGCCAGGCGCCACTCGCCACGAGAAATGTGCCTAGGAAATGAGCCCAGGCGCCCGGAAAAAAAAAGGAACCCGGACCTACCACTATTGATAGATTCCCTGTACAACCAAGGGAACATATCACAAACACACATACCAAGGCAAATTGAAAACAACTTGCTGGTGCGATAGGCAGGGAATGAGAAATGGAATGATCATTGTATAAACCATTGAACTGGTTTTTCCTTTAAGGCGACCTATTCCTGGGTTCAGTCCCTCATTTCTGACCTATCGCACCAGCAAGCCTTCTTGGGGTTGACATGTGTTGGCCACTTGCCAAGCCAAGCAAAAAGCGAAAAGGGGCGCCACTGGAAGACTCGCGAAAAAGAAACAGCCTCAAACACGTATCCCTCGCTACGATGTTGGCCACCAAACAGAACAGGTCAACGAGCATTTCCCACTACAATCGCCAAGTAAGCGGAAACCTCACTCTGTGCAAAGGAGGAAGAGCATGTTACCGGCAATGTGCTCTGCTCCGCTAAGATAGTATTTTCACACTCTCAAACCGTCAACAGGCATTTCCCATTGTCCCACCAGCATAATATTCATAGAAGAAGACACAGGCTCAACATGTCAACGGCCTGATGTCTCAATAAGATGCGACTCAAACACATAACAACATAAACATATAAGTCCAGCAAGTCAACAGGCGCTTTCAACTCAAATGATGTTAACAAAGCAACATCCAGACAACGATCATGCCCCACACGATAGCCACTAAGATGATCTTCACACAACACAAACACATATTCATGGTCACACTACGACGATCTTAGTCAACACAAACACGCCTTCCCAACAGGACAGCAAGCATGTCCAACCAGGATGATCTCCGCAAACCACTAAACACATTCTCACCACAAACATGCATTTATTCTAAGATGATCTTCACAAACAACACACAACAAACAACCTCATTCATGCCCAGCCAGTCAACAAATATTTCCCAACAAGTAAAATCACATTCACCACAAAAACATGCAGCCAACAACAAGCATGTCCCACTAAAATGATCGTCACAACGAACACGTGCCGAGGAGTGAACACATACACACCCACATATCCCGCAAAGGTGTCATTCACAACAAAGCAGCATATTGGCCCAACAAGTCAACCGCAATGCCCATCTTCACCACAACACACACTCAGCATCAACACATGTCATCAACTTGGAAGTTTGCAACAACAAGGCCCTTCACGCGGGACACTTTGGTAAAGATATCTGTTGTCTCGCAACTTTCTTGAGAACTCCCTTGGACGCTCAATGGATCATCGTGAACGTCTTGGGAGAGACAGGGAACTCTGAACATGCAGTTGACTTTCTTAAGACACACACGCACACACTTGCATTGTTGAACTTGGAGACCCTACCGTTTGGGGCCATAAAGCACGATCACGCCTTATGAAACCAAACAAACAAGCCCTGATCCATGAGACGCAGGGCACAATTGCTGAGGTCGTGATACTGTGAGCACCTGGAGAGATCCAAGGCACGGCGCCAGACGCAATGGACCACGCCCTGCATGGCCTGGCTTGACATGGTCCGCGTGGTTGGCACAAACCAACTTCGAGTGGCCGACAGTCTAAATCGCGCAATCACAAAAAGCCTTGCTCCAAAGATGGCAATTGACTTCAGCCGAGACTGACATCGGAAGTGGACTGTTGGTCCTCAACCGCTTTTCAAAGTCGGGAGTAGATAGAGGGCAGGGTAGTTCATACTGTGGATGGATGAAATCCATTCGCACCACTGTGAACCCATGGTTGAAACCATTGTTTGTTGGTATTTACAGGCCAATCATTCTTCCAGGATTTCTTAGGTGGTGCAGGATTTCGTTCATCCACAGTAGCGACTTCCCATTCCATCTAATCCTCAAAGGGTAAGCTCGTTTTCCCTCCAACCGGGTGATCTCCTCGCACTTTCGGGCAACGCTCCCGACCCCCCGCTGCTCACCCTCTCCGGCCTCCGGGAGCCGTGGAGCGCCATGGCATAGGCGTGCCAGATCTACACTTGGCGGTGAATTTTCATGGGCGAGGTCCTCCGGTAGAGAGGTTAGAATAAGATTACCCTTTTTTCTGTAGTCTATTTTAGTAGGGGAACTCTCCCAAAGAAAAGTAAAAGGACACTACTGGGGGACTTAGATGGTCGGACAGAAACCATGGTGCACATGATGTTCACGAAAAGGCGGGTCCCCTTTTCAAGTCACAGCCACTTCAAGGCTGCTTAGAAACTCGTTCGACGTCCCATTAGTCCTTGTTGACTGTCAAGGTGACCCTACAAAGATTTCGATCAGGGGTCCCGCAATTTGCGCTGACCCCACCACACCCAACGGAAAACTCACTCAACGTTGGCAACCAAAGTTGAGTTGTAAGATGGATAGGGACCTCCGCATCCTGTCTAAACAACTCCACTCCACTACGGCATCAAAATTGGTGTGGTCCGAAAATGCATTCCCGCGTGTCACGCAAATGCCGAACGTTTACATTTGCAATATCCTGTAGGAAGTACGACAGGCCATGTAAGAAGCAGTTTGGCCCGATGTGAACCTGCTAAAGCCGTCCATGGACAGACTTGACTTCCTGGAACCAATAAGCCAAGAGGATCCACGTGTGAGAAACGGCCTCCATTCTGACTTGCGCTCTCACCTCTGCAAATGGAAGTTGACCTTGGCCGCGCAACAATCACATCACCTCAAAGCTTTAATAGAGCTGGAGACCATCAATCCGAAGGCCTCGATTTGAGGGCCCCCTGAAATGGGTTGAGAGGCTACCCTTTTTGCCGACGGAAGGAACGCCCAAAAAACAAAAAAACTCCATTTGTATTGCAGTCCGCCATTTTGACGCACACGCAAATTGCTTGGGGGCCACATCCAATCAACGAGCCAAGAAGCAACGCATTGAATCAGCCAGTGCGACACGGAGGAGTAACCAAGGAAAGAAAGCAACTCCGCTACCCTCGCTACGCTCTCAAAGATGATAGTTTAAGAGGGGGGCAAAAGGACACTAGTATATCTACAAAATCAGACGGCTTCCCTGTCTGTTTAGCGGAGGGTAACTTCAGGAAAACGTGTCAGTCAAGAAACTGGGTACTCTGCCGCTTTCGACACGGGTTTCCCACAAACACGTGAAACTCTTGGCACTTGGAGAATGTGGCTTGACCGATACCCCTATGGATTCCAGGATTTCTCACCCTTGCTCTGGCGCCAGCCTTGCAGGGCTGCAAAGCACTCGATACCTCCTCAGCGGACATCTTCCAGGAAAACCGGCGACAAATATCTAAACTGGGGTAACCACGCATGCACCAACGCACGCACCCACGCACGCACGCATGCGCACGCCCACCACGATGTACCCGCACACCCACCCACGGACGCACGCACGCACCCACTCACCCACGCAAGCGCTAAATACCAAAAAATAGGGTTCCTACAAGATTCCATCCCACCAGATTTTGACACAAATTAGCATCAGAAACGGCCTCCCCAACCAAGACCTTGCACCCCCTGCACCCCCAAAAATCATAGAAGTGGACAAGGGGCCTTTAGAAGAGGATGGTTGGCGGTTCTGCCAAACCCTCCAAACATCCCACCTCCACACCGCTGGAAAAAAGGTCAAACCTCTGGGTCCCCGGTGCTTGGCAGGAGCCGAGGGCGAGTTTCTGAGATCACCTGCGGCACTGGGTGAGCGACATTCCAATGAGCTTTCGGGTGCAAAATTGCCACTGATGTCTCTTTGCTGAATTTCCCAGAGCCCTTCTAAGCAGCCAGGGTTTTGGGGCGGAACCTGGGACACATACCGGAAGTCTTCCCATCCCCCAGTTTGCGCTAGCGCTTGCTGGCCCAGGATATTTTCACGAGCTTTCCTCTCAAGGTCCGTTGCTTCCCGAATTCCTTATTTCAGGTTCGCTGAAAGAAAAAGGCGTGGAAGACTCCTTGTGGGGGAAGAAGCCCCAAACGCCCACTCAGAGGATGGTTGGAAGGGTATCTGCCACCCGGAGCCCCTGCATCCGCTCCTGGGCATGCAACTGGCTCGCTGCACATCTGCCTGGCGAAGCAGTAAGAACAGCTGAAAGATCAGGAGACTCTCCGCACAGATCTGGGTGAGTTGGGATGTTCTTTCCAAAAGACAGTTCCAGTATCTGGGGGACATTCAAATGAGTGGCTCCCATTTTGTTTTTTGGTTTCTGTTCAAACTTCTCCAAAACATTTACACTCAAAACACACACACACACACACAAATCTAGTCATGACTTGCTGGCAACTTTCTGCAACTCCGTGGTCCTGACGACAAAACATAAGATGCACCAGCTGTTCATGCCACCTAGCGTTGCTAAACACATGGCACCGTGAAAGAGCAAATCGACAAGTGGTGCATGAAAAAAAATACAGCTTCAGTCGGGACTGCTCCAACAAGCACGCAACTGCGGCACTTTCGAGGTCTCGCACCTACAAAAGGGGCGATTTGCCCGTGGATGTCACTTCTCAAAGAACGTGCTGATCAGTCGATGTATGTTTGAAGCAGGGGCAAAGCTTTCCGGTCATTCCAAGAAGCCCTGGTGTTACCCTTGCGCCTGCAACCAGTGCTATTAACTCAAAGCCGGACTATGTAAGGAAATGGGGGAACGGTGAAAGGGGAACGGCAATTGCTCTCTAGCAATGCACGTCGTGCATGCACGTGGCTTTTGAAGCGAAGGTATTAGTGTCCTACACTGAATGAATGAGGATTTGTGGGTGTTTAACCTCAAAGCTTGCCATTCTTCAACTCTTCTAGGCAATTCACCGTGCTTCAAATCTGGAAATGAGGAACACCCGCTAGGGAACCTTCCAAGGGTGTGCTCGGTTCATCCCTAGGTGAGCCCCATTGAAATGCGGGGCAACCAACCATCTGCTAACGCGCTGCCTGCCTGCTCACCTGGCGAAATGGCCATAGAGCCCGCTCCGGTGTACACGGAAGGGAAACCAAGGATGACTAGGGGCAACCTCATCCTATGTTGCGTCTATGAAATACAATGAATCAGATGCCTGGCTTTGGTATGTAGATATGTACATTGTATGCTACATGCCCTGCCAACCCACCTCATGTCGGTCATGTCGCCGTTAAAAACCCGCAAACAGATTAAAGGTAGGACTCACCTGAATCACAGCCCGATGAGATCTGGCAGATTCTGGCAGGATCTTGCATCTTCGAGCCAGCTTTTGAACAAGCCATGGGACATCAACCATTTTTTGTTGCCAATATTATTCTGCCATTGGTCAATTTCTTCTGTGGCTGGTTGGCAATATAAGAAGTACGCCCATGTCAGTAAACAGAGCTGGCCACACATCCCTTGGCGGTTGAATGTGTTGTTCTCAGATGCGGCAACTTGCTCTGTGGCAAGTTAACTCTTCTCCGGGCCAGCCCAACACCCCCGGCAAAGGCTCAACTTCTTGCAGGTTGAAAGGGAACGCGACGAGGACCACCAAAAGGGCAACAGGTCAACGGGTAAGCTAAGTCTGCCCGCCTTGCTTGAAACGCGTGTATAATTCCAGACCTCATCTCCACACTTGCCCCTGGATTGTCCCCTCAGGAAGCCCAAATGGGTATATATGGTCAAGGGTTCGGAAGTCCCAGCCCCCACCCCTCCCCCCCCATGGTTCCCAGTCCTCCCCCCTTTTGTGGTGTGGTTTAGGGTTGGTTTATGGTTGGTCTACAACCACCCTTCCCTGTGGTGGGGTTGTAGTGGTTTAGACTTGGTTTAGGGTTGATCTAGTTGTAGTGGCTTAGGGTGGTTTAGGGATGTTTAGGGGTGGTTTAGAGTGTGTTTAGTGTTGGTTGAAAATTTGTGTTTAGGGTTGGTTTAACGTTGGTTTATGGTTGGATTAGTGTGTATTTATTTTTGGTTTAGGATATTTGTTGTGTTTGTTCTTCTTTTTTAAATCCTTGGTGCAGGGTGGGTTTAGGTTAGTTCCAGGATGGTTTAGAGTGTGTTTAGTGTTGGTTTAAGATATGTGCTTAGGGGTTGGTTTAATCTAAGGTTGGTTTACGGCTGGTTTAGGGTTAATTAAGTTGGTTCAGGCTTGGTTTAGAGTGTGTGCAGAACGTGTCAAGTGTTGGTTTAAGATGTGTGTTTCGATCTAGTTTAGGGTTGGTTTAGGGTTAGTTTAGGGCTAGTTTGGGCGAAGGGCGTGCCGAGGTGCGGGTTCAGGGATTGAAGGGGCCGGGGTCTGGGGACCTGGGGGTCGGGTTCGGGTTTGGGGGGGAGGGAGGGAAGATACCATTGGGGGGGGGGGGGGACTGGGAACCCGGGGCCCGGGACCATATATGCTGAAAAAGGATACCCCCGTCCCCAACAAAAAAACACAAACAAAGAGAAGAAGAACAGACCACTGGGGTGTTCCTTTGGTTTCCATCTCCAAGCTGCAAAGGGTCAAGAAACACATGCTTGGCCATATCTGTTCCTAGGTCCTCCAGTAGAGAGGTTAGAATAAGGGTACCCTGTATAGTCTATTTTAGTAGCCCAAAAAAAGGGTAAAAGGGCAATATCGGGGGACCTAGAATCTGTTTGCGTCCCATTGCCCGCCTCCCTGGGTTGCACCAAGGGCCAAAGAATAGCCCAAAACGTCCGACAGGCCCCGTCAGGTCCCTAAAAGGGTGACCTTGCCAACCCGATGGCCGTGGGAAAAAAGTGCACCTTGTTTTGATCTTGCAGGGAACCTCCCTCCCTAATCTGGGTGAATCCACCATGTCTGGCTGACTCCTCGCCAATCCCCGCCCAATCTCTCCGCCTGGGGCTCTATGCAACTGGGCTCTCCTGAGGATGGAAGCAGGACAACTCCAAGTATCAGCACCCTCCAGCATCTGCTTGTTTTCATGTCCAAAACGCCCAAAAACCCAAATACTTTCCAAACCGCAGTCGCTGCGGGGATAGTTCATTCCCTCAATGTCGCAAGCCAACCAAGTACCAAAATACCATGGGAAGTGAACGGGTGTCCGTGGTTTCTTTGAAACACTGGCGTGAATCCACCAATCCGAAAAGCGCTCGGGGAGCATTGGCGAAACTTTTGGATGTAGCCTTCTGTTTCCAAACGTCCAACGAAGTGTTGTGATACCAAAGGAGCTCCAATTGGACGAGGACCGTAGTGGAAGCTCCCTGGGACCCTATGAATAAAATGTGTTGTCCCAAAACCATGTGTTGTATGTATGTGTATATATATATATATATATACAGTAGCACATATTATGATATAAAATATTGCAGGTGGAAGGGTTGTATTGGAACTATTTGGTGGCTGGCTTGACCGGCAAAAGTTCAAGCCTTGCCCTTTGCAAATTCGACCCAGGGAGCCCCCCAATGCCAATGCCCTCCCCAATTGGCTGACTGTTGGCGGCTCGCGTCGATATGTTGACCGAAACTCATATAAAGAGGAAACCTAGCCACGCAGTTCAAAGGGGAGCCCTTCCCAACTGAAGCTCATGGACTGGGAAGGCATGCCCTTGTGATCTGTTACAGATCCAAGATCCAACCGGACGAAAACAAGCCTGGTACAGTACCATCCCTAACCCACAGCAAATATGCAAGACATAGTTACTCCGAACTGAGATGTTGGCCTCCCTCCAAGAAACGGTGCACAGGAACCTTCCTTCCAGTCTTCCTAATGGACTGACTCCTGGACCCGAAATGAGAAAACACCTGTGGTGCCCATGCAACGCCCGGCGCGTGACTCCAATTGCCCACGTAGCTTCAACCGAGATCCACTATTCGCGGTTGTCTTTTCCTGCACTCTGTCAAAACCATCGTACCCAATCCCCCACCATGGCACCCCTGGGGCCAGGGAAAGCGACTCGGCTGCAAATTTGCAAGCTGGATCCTCCCGCAAATCTGGCAGCGACCCTGGTTTTAAACAGGAATCCTTTTGCCCCTTTTCGGGGTTGACGGTTTTTAGTGGGAAACCCAACAAACAGGGTACCACTGATAAACTAGGTTTTGGCCAGCCGGCTCACCCCCTGCATTTTCACAGCCATCAGAAAAAACAAGGTGGCACCCCCTGTATGGGGGGGGGCCGTGGGTTTTACCATTCAACCTTGTAGAAACGTGATCTTTGTCCGCGAGCCGCGCTGCATCGCGTGTGCTGAGCGGGTGCGCTCGAGTGGGTGCGATTTGGCAGACGAGTGTGCAGTGCTGAGCGGGTGCACTTGAGTGCACTTCCCATTTGGCAGGGGGTGCACTCGAGTTCCTCAACAACTGCCCAAAAAAGCGATATGCGAAACACCACGACCCCCTCGCGGGGTTGACACCACCAACAACAACTCCACCTTCAGGGCAAGTCCCCCAATTTCATTCGCCCAGTCTTCCTAACGAAAAACACGACCAATAAAGCTGCAAAACCCACCCCCTGGCACTCATCCCATCTTGAACAGGCGGGGATCGGAAAAGAAACGGCGCCTCGCACGGCTCGCCGACATTCGCGGGCCCGGCCTGCCCAGGTTGCGGGCAGCCCGGCAAGCAACGCCTCCATCTCGTCCAGGAGCCTGCAGAGAGGTCCGGACGGATTCGTCGGGGTTGGATATGCGACAATCCATTTTTTATGGACAATTATCATGTGTCAAACTGGGGAGATAGATGATTTGTTGTTTTTGAACCAGCCCCTTTGGGGTTCCTTATTTAAAACATGATGCCACTGCAAACTTCAACTTTGGTAGCCTTGGTTCCTTGAGCATGCAAATTCTGGGATTTCACAAAACGAGGGGACCCCCCGGGCAAAAAAGAGTAGCTTGCGCACACACACACACACACACGCGCGCACACACACACACCACACACACAAACAGACACACAGACACACACAGACACACACGCCCGCTCACCCACCCATCCGCACGCAATCACAGCCAGCTTCCCTGATTCTTTGAAAGAGGGTAAAGGCAAGAAGTAACTAGTAAGTATCTTGACCTAGAGAAGAAGACGTTCTATGGAGAAAAACATATAATAACATGTTTTTCACTCACTTGTGCCTTACCTCCGCTGGCCAGCGCTTCAGCGGAGACACCCGGCCTGGCGCGCTGCTCCAGGGACGCCTCCCACTCCGCCAGGTCCTCCTCACACGGGTCCTCCCGGCCGGCTAGGCCGTCGGAAGCACAGCGTTTTGGAAAAATAGATGGCCCTGGGAAATGGAATAAAACCCATCTAAACCAGTGCCTTCTATTTTTAACATTTTTTAGCCACACTAACCTAAAAGGGACACCTATGGTCGGAAGCAGCCACCCCCCGGTTAGGCACCTGCCGAGGGCGTCTGGTACCCTCCCTTCTTTTGCTTACGGATGGGCATCCTGCGAAATGGATGAACACCTGGGAATACTGGAAGACACCACCTACCAACTGCAGGATTTCATTGAAATCAGTACCTCGGCTGGACGCCACTGCTCGACCACAGGACTAGCGCCTCAAATCCGATACCGATGACACCTCCTGAACACTGGCATGGATGAGGTTCCTCAAAGCAAGACTCCTCCGCTTGTCTCAATTGGGTGCTGCTGGGGTTCCAGCAGTGCATGTATTCCTCATCATATTCCTTCAGCACAAGCATAATTTGGACGAGAAGGTGTTACACCAACATAACCAAGTGGCCAGATCGACTCGGGTGTGTGACGAGGCCAGGACGGAAGCCCAGCAGGCAATCAACTTGCATGGGCAGAAATCAAGGATGCTCGGCGCGCTGCAGTGACGAGCGCCCCTGTTCGATATGATCAGGCGCAAAACTGTGGGCTTATCGGCCCCCATGTGTACTCACAACTGGAGGCAGGCAAATGCACACTTTGCGCTGAAAAACTGGGTACATAACTACAACGCCAAAGCTCGAACGTGTGTGAGCAATTCGCAAAGCAGTGAGTGGCTCGACATGTTTACACCTTTTCGTGCAAACTGCAGCATTAACTTAAATAGGGTGCCAAGGACCAACGCAGCTTATGCTAAGGACTGATGCTTTTTGTCAAGTCCTCGGGATCGTGATTAATGCCAAAGCCAGTGTTCAGCTGGTGAATTTTGGCTCGTGTACGCAGATCAATGGCAAAGCAAATGATATGGATATTGTTTATTCTTGCTTCTCGCAGCCGCGATATGGATATGCTTTTCAGCTCAAACGCACATTATAGATTGCAGCGCAATGTGATGTTGTTCCTTTGATTGCGCAGGTTGCAAGAATGTCTTGCAGGAAAATTCGCGCCGCAGGAAGACGAATTCAGAAATCTTGAGTGTCAGCCCACGCAGTTCGGGCTTGGCGCCTTTGCAGACAAAGGCCTTGATTGCACAAGCGGATCAAATCGCCTTTGCCCTTCTGTGAGTGTCAGACCACGAGAAGTGAAGCCAACATGCTGGCCACGAGTGAAGCGGCAGTATCGCTATCGTACCAAGTCTGGGTATGTTCTTTGCCCTGAATACAAATAATGTTGGAGGAAAGCCCCCGGTATAGTCCTGCCACGAGATATGCTAGGTTGAAAAAGCCGCTCACATAGCGCTGCAGGTCCAACAAAGCTCAACAGGCGTGGAAGTTTCATGGGCTGCACGAAGGCATGAAAGGCGAGGCTGATTCCACAGGAAGACGGCGGAACGTGAGTATGAAATTGCCCAACACAAGGCGATTTCTCCTGTGGAGGCTGTCAGTTCTAGCAGGTAACACACAGCGACGGATTTGCACAACCCATCCCTCCATTCTTGCATGCTCAAGCTAGTGTCCCAGCGCCACACACGACCCGCACCAAACAAAGAGAGACACAGTGGCACTGAGGCCCGAACTGAATACACCTTTATCGCAACTCTTCCCTGTTGACCAGTAGACTATGGCGCGTATTGACTGTTGCTCACTTGAACACAACTTCCCATCACACCCCCTGGTTCTACATTGTCCACTTTCCAGGGGAATCGTTCAAACAGGGGCCCCTGAATGGATGTGGGGTTGATCAAAAGGTCCTTTACACGGGATGATCATTGGGGAAAGCCACTAAAAAGATGATCTTTCCCCACTGAACGGAAAAAGTTGCCCATGGTCATTTAGGGGTTTGAAATGGAATATTGATCAACCCCTAGGTGCTCCCTATTCGCAAGGTGGTGCATCCCGAAGCCGCCAAATTCCCCCAATCCTTTCTCGCAGAGGTGGAAGCGCTCGCGCGCGAGGGCGTCAGCGAGAGGCCCGCCCAGTCGCCACCCTCGGAAAGAAAAACAAAAAAAGTACCCAGGAACCCTCCAACATCCTACCTGAAGGGGCCCCCCTGTGCCACTTGTCTAGTCTTCCGTGTAAAAAAAGGAAATGGAGCCATGAATGGATTTCCTCGGGTCACCCCCCTTCCCCAATTCCATTTTTAAATGGGTGGGGAGGGTCCAACATTTTGAGCTTATCCGAAACCCTCCCCTGCAGATTCCTTTAAGGGTTCGGGGAATGCTCGAAAGGTATGGAGGGCTGGGTGGAGATGTTTGCTGGGAAGTGGTCTTTTAGTTAAAGTTTTGAGTCCGGTACCCCTGGAAACATCACGCTACATCTAGCTTTGACTCTCCCTGCCATGCCATAGAAGGACAACGCACGTCATCCTTTCTCTCACTTCAAATATGAGGCCTCAGGTGGTTACTGATAAGTCATCCTTCTCGGCTGACAGAGGGTTGGCACTACTCAACTCCTGCGTACGAACGTGCACTAACCCGCATGGGCACCAATCAGCTCCAGCTCTTGCTGAGGAGATTCATCAAAGGCATGCACATGCTCACAATGCCCCGCAGCTGCCGTCCAGCTCCTATAGAATCAGGAACCAGACAGCTTCTTCATGCGCACACAAATGGAGGCTTATCCGCAACGCGTGAAGCAACACAGTCTGCAGAAGGGAACCGGTACTCAGCCCCAAGTGACCATGGCTTCAGCACTTAAGGCCGCTTTGCGCGTTGCCGGGGCATCAGCACAGTTTTTGGGGGTTATGCCAATGTAGACACACACCCAGACCTACAAAGAATTTCCATGGAGACAAAGAAGGGCAACTTGGGCTAGTGGATTTTAACGTGGTCCAACGGCAGGAGATTCTCTTTGCATAGGGAAACCCCCTTCTGTACTAAGCCTCTGGAAGCGAAGAGCACCTTCCTTCGATTGACTTGCGGGACGAGCAAAGCCCGCTCCAAGGGGACAAAAGTGCACCCATTCCTTTGGTAGCGATGGTGCCGGATTTGGAAGGGATTCAAATGGTCCAAAAACCTATCCTTGGTACAGGGAAGCTGACCCCATGCAAAAAACTCGCTTCCAGGCTGTTTTGGAGGGCACCTTCTCCGAATGGTCAGGCTTCAACCTGAGAGGAAGCATCTTCATGGCACGCTCTTGGATTTCCGCTTTTTTGTGGGGGAAGCCAAACGTCCAACCTCCCTGTCATGGGTATGTGCCAAAACTAGGAAGCATGTGCAAATACTAGCGGCCTCATCCAAATATCCAAACCCTTGCTTTCCTTGCAAACCTGCCGCAGGGCCCGCTTCATTTTGACACGCTGCCATCTGCCGCGGTGTGCCGCCTTTGAGTGGGATACCGAAAGGGGTCCTAAGTTTGGCGGCCCCGCCCATCAGTTTGTATCGCTCGCAGTGCCTGCTTGGTGCTGCTTGATCTCTCCTGCAAATCCAAATGGATCAGCACGCGTTCTCTTTTGATTCAAGTCCGAGTGACCCAATTCCAGGTAAAACAAGCGCTGGTAGCGTGGTAGCGTCCGAATGTGACACAGGCCAAGCAGCCGGTGCTTGGCACCCTGGATGCTTGTGGGGTTCAAGGAAAGCACACATGGGTGTTTCGGCCGCGATGTCATTGTCTCTGCAGAACTGCGGGCCTGACATGACTCTGGCTGCCATTTGACAAAAAGAAGTCACCCACGCCAAATGCAAGTATCTACCGTGTCATCCGAAAACCAGCTTGGACACACGACAGTCGGACCAGCCCAAGTGACCCTGATGATTGGTTGAGCTGCACAGGCAGCAAGACCGACAAGGCCGACCTGCGCCCAGAACAGTGTTGAATCGGTTGGTCTTTGACCCCTTCAAAAAGTTAAGGGGGTGTTGGTCTGTGGGGAATGCATTGATAATTGCCCAGTGCTATCCGCAACGGGTTCCTTTTGGAGGAAACCTGGCTTCCAGGAGTCTCCCAGGATTCCTTCGAGGGTAGAACGAAGGTCAAACCAAGCAGCCGACGAACTTTCTGAGAAGCTCCAAGGTCAAATCAAGGCACCGGGCGGCTAGGGATTCCCTTTACTCAGTCAGATAGCAAAGCAGGGGCTAGTGACTAAGGGAATCAACCCCGAGAACATATCCAAGTTTCGCTGGTTTCTTGCGAGGCGCCCTGTTTGGCTTTCACCTGTCCACCACCTTTGCAAGGTGCCAAGAAACAATCATCTCCTGGTACATGCAATCGGGTTTGCGCCTCATCTGAGGAAACTGAAGTCAGCGCCTAGCACGCAGTCCGATTGTTCTTTGGTTCTACAAACACGTGACAACACTGCTTTTGTTTTTAAGAAAAAAACCCTCACCCAACCCCACTCCACTGGAACACAGTGCTGTCAATCTGCTGACCAGAAAAACCAAGACCTATTGTGGCGAAAAGGCGCGGGGGCTCCCGAATCCGCATCCCGAGCTCCTGCTTGGTGCCCAGGGAGATTGTATCCAAGTCCTTCCCACTCGGGGTCAAATCCGCGAGTCCGGGTGTCTCTCGGAGCCCTTCTCACTGACTTGGTGGTCAGGCCTTCAGGAAAAGCCAAGGCAGCTGGAAATCAGTATGGTGAATCCCTGGCCAGACTAACGCCATGCAATATGGCTTGTGCTTTGCTTTATCTGTAAAACGATCCCAAGGGCTCCCACAAAGAAAGACAAGCACCTAAATGTCACATGTCAAACTCGGACATCCTGAGGACGGCTTCGAGTCCAGATTTTCGTCGGCAAAGAGAGAGAGAAAGAGAGAGAGAGAGAGGGAGAAAACAATATCGCGCAAGGCTCACGTCCATAGCATTCACCCCCACCCAAACGCGTCTTGGCTGACTTGACATCCTATGCTGGCAGGGAGCAAGCCTGTGATGTCCCACAGGGGTAAATGCTTTGCTTCAGCTTTCAACTTGGGTATGTGTCAAAACTGGGAGACCTCTGAAAAAGAGCTTCCGTTTTCCGTGCGTTTCCCTTAAAGCCCTCAACCAAAACACAAATCCCCTTGGAAAGGGCCAAAGACTGGATCTGGACACCCGACTCCCCGAAACTCGAAACTCCTCCTCTCGATGCGGCAAGCTGAAGAGGGCAAGCCTAAGACTGACATCGCCAAAGGAGACGTAGACCCTTGCGCACAGAGAGCTGGTTGCTAGCTGAGAGGGAAAATGAAGGAACCCCCAGGGAAACAAGCACTCCGATCTGAATGGAGTCTGGCGCTGGCGCGCGACCACTCAAGAGAGGCACTTCCAGTCAAATCCAGCCAGGTTATCAGTTGGGCGATTGCCAAGCACATGTCAGGCGGCCTTTTGTCAATGTGGACCTTCGCCTTCACCATTGACAGCTTGCCCGGCCCACAAGTGCCACAAGCGCTTCAGGGGAATTTCCAGGAACCCACAACACGTGTTTCCGAGCCTTCTATACCAGGCTAGGACGCTTCCTTGGGGGTTGCCAAAAAGTTAGTGATCCCACAGTTGTTTTTGGCGGGAAGGTATCCGAACTGCAGTTAGAAGGCCTTGGGAGACGTGAAGGTTGTCTGATAAACCGGCTCCCCCTGCGCTATATCACCACCTGGAAAAAATGCCACCCCTCAGACCCAGACGCGTTGCTCTTCTCGCGAGGGGCTTCAGAACCCTGTGCCTGGAGGTGATGTTCGGCTTGGCTGGTACCGCCTTGAGTGGGTTTGGAAAACATCTGAGAAAGCAGACTTGGACTGGGCTGCCCGATTTCAGATCCCCTACAAAGAAGGGAACAACTTTTGGTGGGTTAAATGGACAACCCCCCACTAAAGCCTAAAAACAACTTAGAACCTAAAAGGATAACTGCGAGCCACAAAGTGGAGTGGGCATCTTGAGACCAAGTCATTGTTCCAATCCTGGGAGACGACTTGCAAGTGGCATGGGAAGCTAACGCACTCGGCTGCATGCATCACCATTCGCTCTGAGGCATGATATGAATGAAGGAACCCCCCGAATTGTAATCGGGTGGGATGCCTTGGAAGGACTACCCCTCCACAAAATGCGGGGATCAAATGTTTCAGGGGTCGATGAATCAAACACCACCCTAAAGTACCCTAAACCCACCCTTGTGAAGTTGCTGTACGTTGCCCTGGCAAACGCGGCAGATATTGACGAAAGGTTGCAGCCTCCATTGCTATTCCCACGAGAAAGGCGGCCTTGCCCTGTTGACATCAAGCAGTGGATGACCCCGAGCACATGTGCTAAATGGGAATAGTTAATTCGGGCTAAATAGGTCCAAAAGTTCATACGACTGGAAGTAAGAACGAAACAGAGAATATGATTAAAGGCGTCTGTAACGGGTGGGCAAATCAAGCGACGCGGGCAATTCAGCAAGCACGTAACCCTGCAGGACTTTGATCCCAATTCGACCCAAGCCGAACCGAGCCCAACTATGCAGGATCTAGGCCTGTGGAGAAAGAAACAAATGCCCTCGCCCTCGACCCATCTTTGCCTATCCCCAAAAGGTCCTCGTTGACCCCGTTGCTCTACCCCACAAATTAACATGGAAGTGCGCAAACCTTTGGAGGACTGATTCTCCTTTTGGAAAAGGGTCCTGTGCATTTCCATTCTTGTTCGGGGCGTAGCAAGTATGGTGGTCTTGTTTTATTAATCATTGCTAAGAGTCAAACATCTAGGGCATCTTTTTTTCATATGTCGTGAGTCCCTCTGAACGCAAGTCGACATGTCTAAGGGTACCTCACTTGGGTGGACGGTTTCTAATCTCTTTGTCTACATCGTCCCACAGGTCCAGGACCTCCTCCACGGCTCGCGCCTGCAGCCGCTGGATCAAGCCATCGAGCTGCTGCTGCCACTCCATCGACGCTCAAAAGAAGACCGCAAGTTAAACCATGGCCCAGCACCTGTCGATTTCCGATAGAGTGGTGAGAAAACATGGGGCAACGTCATATTTTGAGAACTCCCCCTCAAATGACAGGGAGAAGAAAAAAAAAAAACATCACCCCTGTTTTTCTCCAGCCCGCAGGCATTACAAAGCCATCTTTTGCTGGTGAAAAGAACAACCGTGGAACACCGAAAATATTGAAACAAACGGTTTGCCCCACTCTGTGAGGATAACGGCAGGGAGTATGCTTTCACAATCACAGTCAGCCCTCTAGTTGCCTTCTGGTAAATAATGAAGTGGGGGACATGATCCTCACTTGCTGTTGAAAACCGGCAGCGAGTTCAGTGCTACCATCTGCCTGTCAATGTACCACATCCCTTGAGTGAGTCGGTATTATTTTGGGCTCTACTCTTCCGAGACTTTGCTCGAGTGCTTACAGCGGCAAACCCAAGCAAAGCGCCAAACACGGTTTGGGTCAAAGGCATTAAGACTGATTACGCATTCGCTTATACTATCTTCATGTCTTCCTCAACCTGACTTCCCAATGTTTGCTCTGCTACGTGAGGCAACAAGTCCTAGTGGAAACGCGAGCAACCTGATTAGGCAGCAAGAAAAATCCCATGAACGCAACAATGATTCTTCTAGCCAATTGGCAGTTACCTCGAGATCAACACGGCCCAAACTATCAAACCCAAGCGTGGCAACAGGGCTCAGTTGCGGAAAGCACGCTCTACCCGTGCTCGATGGTAGCTAAATCAGGGTGACGCGTGAGGCTGCATGCTGAAAGCCCGTAGCACTTTCGTTTTACCTTGCTGTATGCCTTTTGTCATCTTGCCAAGTTCCATCACTGAAGCACCACCAGGCATAATTACAAGGAGACGACGTAGCTAACAATGGCAAGACACGTGAAACAGCCGTCCCGTGACGAGTCCCGTGTCTCCTCTGAAACTCACAAGCTCAAAGGGAAATCTTAGAGACCAAACACTTGCGGAACTTGCCCAGCGAGCCACTCCCGCTTTTTGCCTGAATTCCATTGCTGAATGAATTCGAGCCATTCGCCGAGCCCGGTGAGCATCGCATGAAAGTCAATCCTTACGTGAGAAACCCAGACCTGGACAGATCTGGACAGCACTTGGGGCTTTGGAGATTGGAAAAGCAGTCCTTGGAGGGTGCTGGCAGTTGAACGTGTAGGGTTGGCCAGATTAGCTTGCACATCCTTCAAAAACCTTGTTGGATCTTGTTGGAAAACTGAACTTATGGTGAACACTTAGATTGCCATTGGCCAAAATCTATGATCTATTGGCAAACCTATAGACTTCAAATTAGTTGGCAGCCCGGGACATTTTGCTGTGTTCTCTAAGTCTACCAAACATGGGAAATTTGGGTGCCCCCCCCCCCAAAGCAAGTGCGGGCCAAGTTGCTAGCTGATCACCTCATTGATCCAAAAGAGCTGCTTTTTTGGCAATGACTAACATGCGGGAATCAATGGGCACAGGCCAATAAGCAAAAGGAGGTTCATTCGCCAGCATGCCCAAGTCAATTCAACTCAAGTCAGCCCTTGGTCTCTTAGGAGGCAACCAATTGCATTTCCTCGCCTTCATCACGATGCCTGGTGAGGCACTGTACAGGGAATGCCCCGGGCACTGGACAAACGCACGCAGCCTTGATCTTACCTGAAGTACAGGCTTGCTGAAAGGATGCCATTTGCGCTGGCCATATCAATAATCAGCCTTACAGCTGAGTCGGAGGAAAAGCCCTGGATCAACAGTTTGATTGAATGGGTCGGGACAGGTCGAAACGGTCGACGGAGATGCGGTCCTGAAACCTAGTCATCCGTTGCTTTTTCATGCAGCGCCAGCTTGCACATTCAGGTTCATGTCGGCTCGCAATTTGAATCTTCTGAATGGGTAGCAAAGTCTAATAATAAGGTTTATGCGGCAGGTGACCTGCCAGCGCTTGCCATTCGCTCAGGCTTTGGTGAAACGAGACTGGCTACATCCAAGGCGTCGCCGAAGCTCTGTCGAACCCACCAAAAAGACATCCCCTCTGGCCCTGACTCAGTTTTGCCCTTGATATAAAAATGCCCAGATATGCCAAATATGCTCCACTAACCTCCAAGTCGGCCCTGAAAATGATCAACCCGAACCAGGCAGCTTGAAACGAACCTCGGCTCTCTCTCTCTCTCACTTTAGCTGGCTGCGGAGGTTCTCCTCGAACCTGGCAATGGCGCCACGAGCGCCGGGAGTCTGGGAGCTTAATACCCCCGCCTGATTCATGGTGTCCCAGCTGAAAAAATGAGGGGGGGGAATGGGGGGGGGGATGGGGGAGGGGGACATTCGTAAGGTATACCAGGACAACCATTTGGGTCGACATTGCGTTGCTAGATCCGTCCACTTGCCAGTGCCACCCATGTTAGGGGGGGCCCTTTCCAAAACAAGCCCAAATCGAGCAGTGCAGCGGACAAGAGCAAGATGACAGGCAATTGTTGGAAAGCCACTGCGCATGACACAGCCCCCGGCATTCAGAAGTTTTGACACTGGTGAAGCAGATCGCAGTATCCCGACCAGAAGCATGACAACATCCTGCACTGTAGTTAACCAACTTGGCTGAGCTTTGGCTGACCTTGATGCCATAGCATTGACTATGAATCAATAAAAGTCCATGACAAACACAACTGGCGTGTCAGCTTTTGGCTACAAGTGCCATCATACCCCTTGGTCGTCCCAAAGACTTACGTACCCTTTCAAACACTGGTACACCATTACGCATGTGCTCACTCTGCTCAGGTGATGATAGCTTTCTGCGCTGGCTCCTACTGTAGTCTCCTTCAAATCAAACGCGTCAGCCCTGAATGCGACAATGTTCTCCCGAGTCTATTCAGCAGATCCTAACAATGAAAACTGATGTCAGCGTTCTTCATCCGGGTTGTACATTTCCTTAGTCAGGGTCTACTGCCAACATTATAATGGGCTAGAACTCTGACTATTCATGATAGAGGCAAAGCTGATCAGTTTGGTAGCCCCTTGGATCTGTCCGATTCCATCCATTCGCCACTCACAACATCGCGCTTTAGGTGCTCAGTGCGAACCCCAGGAAAGCAACCGGCACGGAAAAGCAAGCCGCGTCCCCGCTTGGGCAAGCTCCAAACCAAGGGTTTGGACTTTGGTCCCAACCTTCCTGTTCATCATCATCATCATCATCGTCGTCGTCACCATCGTCGTCGCCGTCACCATCACCACCACCATCACCATGACCATCACCATGACCATTATCACTATCACCAGCCGCAGTTCGGCCCATCCCGTTCCCCAAGGGGCAGGCCGTACAAGCAGCGCACGCAGGGCAGCGACCCCCTCCTGCGATCGATTCGGAGGACCCAGTCGGGCTCCAGTTGGTTGTGTTCTCGCACCAAGTAGCATGCAACCTGACGGAGGGGGGGTCCTGGAAGACCATTCTCCTTTTAATGAGACCCCCTGTCAGGTTCCATGTTCATCGAGGGTAAGGTTGGGAAGGTGGTTCCGCATCCACCCTCTACAAGAACAGGAGGTTCAAATCCCAAAGCACCAATCCGGGTTATAAGCCTGCCAGCTGAGGATTACTGCGTGAACCCAAGTTATAACCACACCAAAAGCCCGTGTTTGTGCACCAAAAGGACCGATGGTTTGAATAGAATGAAGATTGCGAGCCCCCTTCAAGTGAACATTTTTGAGGTGGTCTCAAAATTCCTTTTGGGTTTCCTTTTTTAGCATGCAAAGGGTAGTTTTGATGTACCCTCAATTCCTGTTTAGAGTGGGTGGGCATAATGTGGGAAGCTGCAAGAATTTCTTCTGGCAATCTCGTCTCAGCACACCTGCTTGCTTGAAGAAAATGAAGCTTGCTTGCCAGTGATGTCCATTCTTTGAACCAGGAACCTTTGGCTGCTTTCTCCACCCAGGCCCCCATTCCCAAGGAAATTATTCTTCCAAAAGTGGTCGAACTTGCACTCCAGGCGGTGGGGGAAGAAGACAACATCAAGAGACTGGACACATCTGACCCTCTTTGGGGCCGGCCGTCCGAGCCAGGGCCATCAAACAATACGAAACACAACCCCCATGGCATCCATGTCTCTCTGGGATTCCACCCTCTTCCCTTTTCGTCAAGCTGTTTCGCCTGGGTACTGTCCAGATGTTTGCGTCGTGGGTTCCCTACTTAACCCCCAAAAAGGCCTCCTAGGGGAGGAATACATAATTTTACGCATCCATGTGGGTTCTTACTTCCGATTTGAGTGGATCCAAAAACAGTCCCAGCATGTTGTTCGTGTTGAAATGGTCCTCTCCACAAGCTCCATCCAACTCGGGACCTGAGGCTCGAGAGGATGTGGCCCTGGGTCAAAAGCCAAATCGTACCCCCAGCAAACATCCCAATCCAACCACTAAAATAGGTTCTAAAATGGGTGGTGAATTCACCTAGCCCAAAACGGGATCCCAAATCGGTTTTGACAACCACAGCCAAAAAAAAACAAAAACACCTGGCCCGTTCCGCCCGAGTCCTTGCGCATCGCCGCGCTGAGGCGACCCCTCGAGCTGTCCTTCGCCGTCTCCACCTTTCGGCGAGGTCCAGAGCTCCCAAGGGATGTGGGCTGCTAGGGGCTGGGGGTCTGGAACGATTCATAAAACGTGGGGTAGGGGGCTCTAAAACCAAACTGAGTCATGTTTTTTTTTGCTGAAAATCAGTGCGGACAGCCGGCCTCTGCGGCCATTGCCATTAACGAGTCAAAACGATGCGTCCCGATTTTTGCGACAGAGGTCCGCCAATGTTTTCTGACCTGGAGGGCCAAACAATTCCCCCGTCATGGTGGTTGTGTTTTTCTTCATTCTAAAAGGAGACCAAAGCACCTGGGGGAGGGAATTGGTCAGTGATCCAAGCAGCCTTGAACTTCATGGGTTCCGTCACCTGGTTGCCATGCCAGCGCAGCCACTGGTGAAGCTTGGCGCCCCCTCCACAAGGACGGTGAACTGCAGCGAACCTCGGAGAACTCCTTGTCATGAGACAACCTCCAGGCCTCTTGGTGTACTGAGCACCTTTGTGCATGGACCGCAAAGCATGGAATGCGTACGTTGCCCTGTACCATCATTGCTGATTCGGTAAGGCTCCTTGACTGGACACGTGGGCCCAAGAACTCACTGTGCGTAGGGCAGCTTCAGTTGACAGGCCCAAGCAGATTAGGCAATCCGAGTTGCTGTGCCGTGTTTCTCAGCGGGGCTAGGCTGCAGGTAGGCCTTCTTCTTTTCCCGCGCTTTGATGCTGACCGCTGGTCAAGGGCCGAAAGCCAGTGAGCGCCAACAACAAAAGCATCACTCATTGTGGAGTGTGCGCAGGTGTACGACTTTTTGCAGTTGATCTCCTAATGACTTGTGTTGAGGGAAACCATGCACTGACACACCCCCACCAATCATGCCACAAGTGATATTCCTCGTGTAGTGGCGTTGGATGCCTCCTTCTCTTTCATGTGTCGGGTTAGCTCTGAGCAACATGGCACCCTTTGCCTGCATACCGCTCACCCACCCGATGGCGCACTCCATTCACGCCCTCCAATCACTGCCCGCCGATGCTCTTTGAAGCGAAGCCAGCAGAAGACCGACCCCCGTTTTGAGTTGACCCCCCGTGCTGGACACTCTCAAGTCATCTCCCCCCCCCCTGCCAAGAACCAAGGAAGTGCAGAGGCTTCCTATCTAAGCAAAAAACAACTTTCAAAAAAGGTAACTTCCATATTTCTTGGTCTGGGTCCAGTAAAGTGACATCCCCAATGCTCAATCTTACCCGCTAGGTGGTGGTTTCAAGGCAAACCACCCCCAAAAGTACTCCTAAAATGCAGCCGCTTTAAGGAACCCAGTTGAAGGAAGAGCCTTGTTTGCCTCATGTGAAGTGCACATACTGGGATCCACTGGTGCTGAATGAGGAGTGCTTGCTATGATCGCTATCATCATAGGATAATCATCTGTGTACTTGTGTGTACTCGTTTCGCTGCTTAGATGACATCTTGCGTCCTCCTGCTCTCCCTCCTCCCCTCACGCCTGGATCAGCGAGCCTTTGGGCCCGTCCTCGCTGGAGAACTCCGGCCTGATAGACTTGGAATCGCTAACACCTGGTTCTCAGCGAGTTGGAATGCCTATATACACCATCCCTTGTGGTTTCCCTTAGTGGCCCAGACGTCCAGTCCCAAAATGACGATTCCCTACCGAGAACCAGAAAGAAACGGGCCCAAATAATTGACTAGATCCTACGCCCAGCAGCAAAGCACGGGCGCGGATAGTGGGGGTGCAATGGCTTGACAAATTTTGACCATGAGGGTTTCAGTATTCTTCTTCCAAAACTGGATAAGTCCTAATCACTCTGATTGATTTATGGCCCAGATCACTCGAAATCATTTCCGAAAACTGGTTGGATTTACCCTGAGCGCCTCATGCGTGAAATACATTAGCAAAAATGGAAGGTGCTTCCGAGCTATACAACTTGGAATTGATCCATCCCTCAATCAAACCCAATCTAACAACATGTAGGAACTTATTGGATATGACATGATAGTATTGGGGATGAAAGGAAGTGATTGGAAATACATGGAGAAGCCACGAAGCAAATCAAGGCAACACCAATCTTACGGCAAGCGAGTAATTGGGGGTTTGTTTTAGTCAGTGGAATGCGTCAATGAGTTTTCCAAAGGGAAGCCCTTACAAGGGATCCTGCGACCAGCAGCGGCTCACTGAGGGCTCCAAGCTCTCAAAATTTATGTGGTTTCGTGCAAGGGAAGTTGATAAACAGCCGCCGAATCCTCCAATGTGAAATGACATGAAATCCCTGCGGTTCTCGAGACTTGTTCAGCAGACAGCGCTTGGGCACTTGGGTCACAAATCCGTCCAACCCTCAGAGATATGGAACACTTCGGCATGGCCATGCCGACACCCAGGCGACAACTCGGACATGCACAGCTGATTCCCAAGGCTGGCAAATCAACCACAGCAACAATGGCCAGCTACTGCTTGGATCGCCAGTTTCTGTTCTTTTTCAGCAACTGTGACTGCAAGTCTAGGTCAGGGCTCCCAGCAGCTTCCCCTTACAGATTTCCCCCAGAGCAATTGTGCAATTGGCCCAAGAGTGATGTTTAGTCTGGCAGGAACATGCTGGCACCGGAGCTTTGCGGGGGTGGCGTGGAGTCCAAGGGCTGGGCAGCACCAATGCGCCTTGAGCTTCGCCCCTGAGTGATGCCGGTTTTCAAGTACTACCCGAATTGGACTCAAGGGCTCCGTTCGGCCGGCAGTAAGTCTTGTCCCAGCAGAACAGATGTGCACTCTCTAAACCTGGCTGATTGCAAAGATTGCTTTTTGAAAACACATGGAAACATAGATGTCTTGGGGCCTCCTCACGGCCTTGCACCAATGCCAGCCTCGGCCCCAAGGCGGGTGCATCCACTTCCAACATGTTAGCTTGGCTCAACACATCCCCACGTTGGATGAGCCCTTGTTTCAACTTTACTTACCGCAATGTTGATCATCAGGTGCAAGCGCAGCTTACGGGATAGCCCTGCTCTCTCCATCTCCCTCCCTCTCGTGTTCGGGGAGAGGATAATAGCATCGCATCAGCCGACCAACTCCGCTACAGGGCCTGTCAGCTGCATTCCTCGCGTTAGTGTGTGGCTGTAAGCCACTGCGTTTGGTGTCTACTGTTTTCACGTCAAACACTACCAACGTGCGGGATGTGTGTTTGTGTGTCTGGGTCTTTGAGGCTCGGTATTTTTTTTCTTGAAACAGGGCAACCAACAGAGCTCCCCTCCGTTTCATTTGGGAAGCAACGCCTTATCCAGATGCACAAGATCTCACCCTGCCTCCCTTTTGGCAACTGAGACCCCAGCACGTCCGCAGATGCTTCCCATCGGCCTCAGAATCGATCGGCTACTGGCCCAAGGCTCTGACAAAAGCTGTCCCCACCCAAGTGTAAGTTGATGTCTCAATTCCATTTGTATTGGTGGATTTGGAGGGCCTGTTGGCTTCCCCGCTTGCGGCATGTTCGGCATTGCAAGCGCCAGAACAGCGGGAGGAAACAGGCAAAGGGATGCGCCTGTAACAGAGAATCTAGAAAAACAAAGCCAAAAAAAACAAAACGATTAATGACAAAGATAGGAAAGGTATTCCTGATCCAATAGTTGACAGGTAATTCCAGGAATGAAAATAATCTGGAAAGGATGGGATTATTGTTGGCATGACATTATATCCTAAGGAAGGGATTGGGGAAAAGGTAAGAAGAATAGCAATAAATATTAAATTACAATGATAAAGAGAGAGAGAGAGAGAGACTGTACATGAGGATTAAAGTAATAAATTCTTAGTACCAACCATATTTTCTCATATTGAATATTATTCCAGATAACATAGTGATTATTGCCAGTAAAGAAAGAACAACATGAACATCTGCAACAACATAATATGTATCATGTAATTCTAGATCCACTGCAGCATGTCCTAGAATTACTCCTCTTGACCCGCCTATAATAAACATTATTGAAAAAACAAGACACAAGAAGGCAGAAGTAATTCCAAGGTGTAACAAAGATGGATTGGAGAGACATATAGAAAGCCAATTTTACGATGCTTGCACCAGTCGGTAAGGATTCTCAGATTGTAACTCTTGTGAAACTCGCGATCCCAATATGTCCTAGAATGCAGTCAATCGATCAGGATAGTCCCAGTTGAATATGCAGAAACCCCAAGGACTGACCTCGCCAATGAACCAACATACACTCCAGCTGCAACCAACAGCTTCAATCCGATGTGCCCAAAAGGGGCCAGTCGTTGCTCACACCTCTTCACAAGGCTGCAGGATGGTTTGTATGTCAATGTGTGTGGGCTGTACGATGGACACTTCGTGACCATGCAGGCAAACCCCGAAACACCCTGAAAAAGAAGCAAACAAATGGTGGTTGCAAACTAGAGGACCCCAATAATGTCTACCACACGGGGGACCCACTTTTGGTTGGCTTTCAAGGAAACTCGAAAAGGAACACTGCAGGCGTTCCTTTTTCTCAATTTTGAGTGCAACACTAGGTTGCCTGAGAGCCCCTGGTACAAGAGCATAGAGCTCTTCTCTGGCAAAGGGATCTCAAAGTAAACCTAAAGGACTTCCCTTGAACAATTCGAAAGAGTTTCCTTGACCTAATACGATTAAACCCCTAGCCAGATTTGTCTACACCTGACGTGTGCTCATCTGTCCCAGGCTCACTGGCCCATGTTCTCTCAGCGTCGCACACTCCACCCGCAACAAGTACAGCAAGATGGGCTTCCCTGCGTTTTTGGTTGGCCGGTGCGGCTCCGTCAAACCGCTCACTCTAGGCCCTAAAGTTCGGATGTTTTAGAGTGGGTCCGAATGTTTGTGGTCTCCACCTGGTACAGTATCAAGCAGTAGTGTTGGAATTGGATGTCCCAAGGAGAGCAATGGAGCCCTGCGGATTGAACGTCTTGACGTCATGGCCGTGCGCGGGGAAACAACTGTAAACCGGTGACCAAATGGAGTGCCATCCCCAAGTGTGACTACGAGTCTTATGCCAAGCGGCAAGTGGGCCGCCTCTGTTGGTGACGGAGTTCTGAGATTCTTGACTGGGGCTTTCTGGATTTACAACCCCGTTTGCAACCAAAACACAGGCAGGCAACAAGAATACAAACGGTGAACCCCTTACCCCCAACAAGAGGGGGTTATCTCAAAATGGATGACAACCTCAAATGGCAACCCCAAAATGGGCAATGTTGACACCATATTCATCAACCACAGTTTATTAATACGGGGGGTGTTCCCCTCCAGAAGTGATAAATCCCCACTGAACCCACAAACACCCGCCCTATTCATAAACAGAGTTGATTCATATTAATGGGGTCAACATTACCCAGAAACCAGGAGAAACTCCCGCCAATCCAAGAGATTACCGAAAGCGCCTGCACCATGAAATGAAACGATGGAACCCAATTGTTTGTTGGTATTTACAGGGGAATCATCAGAAACCAGGGTTTCCAGGTGGTGTGAAATGCATTTCGGACATAGGGGGGTTGACCATGTTCAAAGAACCCGCCTCACAAGGAAATGCCAAGCCTTGGGTGGCAGCTCCCTGACCCCGTGGCTACACACTCAACGAGTGCAAACGACCCTCCCGCCTTTCCGCACGGAGACCGAGGCATCACCGCTAACCTGCAGGCGGTTCAGACGGTGCAGGAAGTGTCCAAGATATCAAGACCAACTAAATCCTTGATCCGCTCTTTTGCTCCCTGCAAAAAAGAACAGCAACAAGTTGTAAAGGGCAGCCAAGATTCCCTTCTACCAACAAAACTGGAATTTCATGCTCCACCTCTGTTGCACGACTACTCTCCTTTTTAGAAGAGGAGCAATTGTGCACTTGTGTCGCTGTGCGTGTGTGTTTTGGGAAGGTAAACAAGTGTGCAAGCAAGTGCTGTAGCTGTAGCACAGGAAGTATATACCTGGTTTTACTGCTCATCTGGCACTGTGAGGAAGCCCTGTGCATCAGGCAAAACCTGCTGCAGGTTGGAATGGAATCAGACTCGGCAAGTCTGGGGAACCCATTTCAGCATCACCCAAAGAACACTCAACTCAAATGGGTCCAGCTCACCTGTTCTGAGCTTGGAGGTTACAAGGGAACCTTTCCAGTTGGCTCCAAGAGTTGGGATTCAAGCCACTACCAAGCCAAACTGGTCAAGTAGGAGCCAGGAGGCCAAAGCTGACCTTGTACGAACATGGTAGCGCACCCTTCAACCCCTTTTTGGCCGACTGTTCCTGTTCCTTGGAGCCTCTGCACTTTCGTGGTGTATTTTTGGGCCATCCACCGCTTGCCGCTTGCCGTACCCGACGTGGTGCCGCAGCTTAACTCCAAGCGCGTGAAACCCGAAACCCGAGCCATGGTGACTTGTTGGTGGAGTTCAGAGAAGGACTTCCCGAGAAGGAAACGTAGGCGCCACTGGACTGATCGTTGCAGTGATCAACGCCACTGGAATTGCAACTGGAATTGCACTGATGACTCAGCAGACCTGCAATTCGGGTGCCTGAGATGGATAGAAGCAGTACAATCCTTTTGTAGTGGATGCACTCTCCCCGGCGCATCTGCGCCGGAACCTTTGCAACCGGCACTCTATCCCCGTATGTGTCTGCCTGATTTAGCCTTACAATGTAAGCTGACAGCAGGAGTTTGACGAACGCGTCTTCTTTGAAAGGCCTCGTCCACTTCCGGGTCGGAAGGAGAGCAATGAATCGGAGACACCAACTGTGGGCTCCGATTGCCTGGTGAGCCTGCCGTAAGGAGAGTCATTGGGCTTCCCCCACATGCGCGGTTCTGCCAACCATTCTAAGACCTCTTTCTGAGAAGTTCTAAGAACTTTACATGGGGGCCGCCTTTCTTTTCGGACTCAAAGACTAGCCGACACACGCAAGTCCAGCATCCCCAGATAGGGACACTTCTCATCGACAAACATATTATGTTTGTTCTGTGGCTTGCCCCTTTCTTGGCTTTCAGTGAGTCGTCGCACACCCTTTGCGTCCCTGACAACTCTCCCCGGCCGCCTGCACATCGCGAAACTCCACCTCCGCAAGGCCAGACCTGCGGCGCAACTGGCAATTGCCTGACTCCGCAACTTAGTTTTTTAGGTGAAGCAAACATCACTGGCTGCGATACTGTGGGGGTCTGGAGAAATGAAAAATACCCATGCTTTGGTTTCCCCTGAACATGATGCTTGCAATTCTGGCTGTTGGGAAAGGTTCGAGTTGTGTTGGCTCCTTCCTTTGTGGTAGCATGAGGTAGCATGGTCATGTCCTCATCCCTGGAAGCCAGCCTAATATGAAAGTAACCAAATCAGGAACCCGCATAGCGAAACATGTCAACTACCTAGAACATTGGCACTCAGCCAAAGGCATCGGGAGATACGTCGAGCGAGTGGCGACAACCCGATCCGTATGCAAGCCAAGGCCAGCTCACTTGCAGCAGTTAACAGGGCTGCGTTTTCCAATGAACCAGCACCCCAAACGACTGTTTTTCGGACAGCAATTTGGTGTTGAACATGGGAAGTCGTTGGAAGGTGCCTCCTATTGCTATCATGACTCAAACATGCCAAGTGCTTAAATTGTTTTTGTTGAAGCAGCCCGCGCTCAACTGGCTCTTGTAGAGGCTGTGCTCGACAGCAAGACAGAAGTTGCCAGTGATTGCGACAGGACCAGGAAACCCCCAAATAAATTGTTGGCCCTTTGCCATTGCTGACAGAAATCAACAATAGAATCGAAGTGCTGAGAAAGAAGGCTGCGAAGGCTGAAGGAAGCTGTCAAAATCAAGCTCTCTTGACAAGCTCTGCAAATGCAAACCTCACAAATGTGCAATACACATGTCAGTGCATGAACGCGAGTCAATGCCAAACATTGGCACATTTCCCTGCTTGGTCTCAACAAAGCCGAAAGCCCATGGTCTATGAATGTCCTTCTTGGTTGGGTCCTCCATTTTACCCAGTGCAAAGGCCCAAAGGCATCCTTTCTGAGGTCTTGGGTGTGCATTTCTTTGAGGGTGCCCTTTTCAGAAAACCGGCGTTTTTCGGCGTCCCCCCATTTTGACACATACCCACATCCTATGCTGAAGCAAACCCGCTTCCTTGTCTCTCTCTTACATGGCCACTTGGGGTCCTGACATGATGCGGAGGCCCATGCCCGGCATCTCTCGAGAAAGCCACTGGATGCCTGAGCAAAACGGCCCCGTTTAGAGGGACGCTCCGAAGTCCCTCAGTGGATTTACATTGCGGATGGTATTACGTTCAATGGGGATTTATATATTATTTTTATTATTATTCCTAATTACTATTACTAATTATTATTCTTACTATTGTTCTTATTCTTATTAGTATTACTATTACTATTATTATTGTTGTTGTTATTATTATTCTGATTACTATATATACATTATGCATCCAGGTAGATGCTCTTTAAAAATCAACAGGAGAAATACTTTGCTTCGAGCAATCCCCACCCTCCACACTGAATCCAAGCATGGTTTTCGAGTGGCTTGGGGCCTATGACTGCTCAACAAGCTTTGCATTGAGAGCCTTATCCACCTGTCTGTCTGTTAAGCTCCACTTGTCTGCGAGCCGATCTCGAGAACTCAAACATCGGTTCCGTTAACAAAAGCCAAGCCCCTTCCAAAAAGACACCCGGCGGGGGATTAAACGAAGTTGCTTATTCGCAGCCCAAAGCAGCACAAAAGCATCACCCTTTCCGAGCCTCAGGGCACACTCAAAACACGAAGGCACCAACATGAAATATAAACCCAACTGTTCGCCGGGCGGAACATTAAGCAAAACCAGACTGGCAAGCTGCTCTGGCGGAATACTGGCGGGATCCGCTGGCGAAAAATGGCGAGCCGCTCCGGCTCGATACTGGCCGGATACTCAGCAGGATCCACCGGCAAGGGATACTCAGCGGGATACTCGGCGGGATCCACTGGCAAGCTACTCTGGGATACTCAGCGAATACTCTGCGGGATCCACTGGCGGGCTGCTCTGGTGGGATACTTGGCGGGATCCACTGGCGAGCTACTCTGGCGGGATACTCGGCGGGATCCACTGGCAAGCTACTCTGGGATACTCAGCGGGATACTCTGCGGGATCCATGCGGGCTGCTCTGGTGGGATACTCGGCGAGATCCATTGGCGAGCTACTCTGGCGGGATACTCGGCGGGATCTCTAGCGGGATACTGGGCGGGATCCACTGGCTCTAGCGATACTCGGCGGGATCCACTGGCGAGCTGCTCTGGCGTGATACTGGGTGGGGGCGTGGTGTAGAAGCATCGCAAACGCGGATTCCAACATAAAATCTAACAACCCCTTCCTGTCGGGTGGGGAAAAACAAAAAAATGGAAGAAAGAAAGCCACACCGATTTCGCATCTGGTGTTGGTCGTCCTTCAAAGGCTGGGAGCAACACATGGTGCCTCCCTAGCATGGAAGTACGCAGGCCCCTTCTTCAAGAGGAAGTCTTCCACAAGAAATCTGTGCGCTTTCATGTTTGCGAGAGGGAGTGGAACAAAAAGCTCAGGAAGGTAAGTATGAAACACAGGCGCGAAAAGGGTTTGGGAAGCGACACACCACCGATTGTAGAATGGCATGGCTTCTAATGCCTGGATGGATACAACGGAAAGGGGTTGTAATGCATGCACCCAAAAACGTCTGAATGTTTGGCCCTTTGAAAGCTGCTTCTTCTAATTAGGTGATAGCTCATGCGCATTATTTTAAGACATCAACCCAAGGCATGTTGCGGGTTCGCACATTCCGCACTCGAGTATAGGCGCTTCATTGAGAAACTTGTTAAACGGTGGACTCAAGACTGTCTCTACTGCTTCCAGGGCGGGTCTCAATTGGTGGACGTATGGCAGGCTGTCGCCCCACCGACCGACCGACCAACAAACCAACCAAACCAAACCAAACCAAACCAAACCAAACCAAACCAAACCAAACCAAACCAAACCACCCACCCACCAAACCAACCAACCAGCCAACCGGTGCCCAAAATCCGCCTTTCCGGGAACCCATCAGCAATGGCATCTTCAAAGAACCCAACATGCACACAGACTTGGTAAATTAGATTGGAGCCTGTCCTCTTGTCTACAATGACCCGATCAAGAGCTCCAACACGTCAAGGTGACCAGAAAGCAAGACGATACATAGCATTAACGCCATGAAGAACTCGCTGGTGCACGATGCATAGCATGAGCCTCGGTTGCCAGGTTTAAGATGGCTTTAGACTCCATTGGTAAGCCAGCAAAGGCAACAGCTAGGTCACCGGGCTCCATTCGGTCATGGGCTTTTCCTCCCAATGCCAGGCGTTCACGTTCCAGACCTAATCCGCCGGGTGCGGCACTCTCAAAGCAAACCGTGCAGCAAGCTCCAGGTTTCCAACACATCTGGCTGTGGGTCAAAATCAATGGTACCATTTTGGGGGGTTTCGGTGCACCACCCATTTTAGAACCTGTTTTAGTGGGGATTGGGATGTTCACTGGGGGTATGGGATTTTGACCCATGGCCATCTCTGTCAAGATCAAGAAGAAACAAGCAACAACTCAGGAAATGTGTCCAGGACAACCAAGAAGGGCGTTCCGGTGGAAGCATACCTGAGTACTTGGTTTCACAAGTCCGTGACTCTGGAACCTGTGCTTGATTCTTGTCAAGAATCACCGCAGTGTAGTCTCCCAACATGTCCAACTCCATTGAACGATTTGGTCTTCTGCTCAACTCAGTGATGTGCAAGTGTCAAAAGAAAAGTCCATACGTCAGTGCTTGGAGCCAAAGGGACTGCATTTGCCCAGCGAGGCTGCGGTTTGTGGATGGCATTCCGATTAAATGGCCCCGGCCGCTTGCTTGGACATGCTTCTCCCAAAAACCTGCAAGGGCCACAAAGGCCCAATATCTTTGAATGGCCCAACAGCAAGCCAAGAATTCACTGCACCCATAAGGCTCGAACGACTTCCATTGAGCATAAGCCCCTCACCTTTTACCACTTTCCTCTGTCCAAAAAGCTTGAGAACCGCCCGCGCCAAAGAAGCCGTTGCCAACGGCCAAATCTGTGGCCCGCTACGCTGCCGGAGACCTCCGGCCTGGCGTTTCATGTTCGACGCGGAAACTGGAGCTGGCGCTTGGGAAAACCTTCGGGAGGTTCTATGGACAAAAGTGAAGGGGGTGGAATCGCCCAAGCCCGGTGTCAGGGCTTCCCACATGGCCCTTCTTGGCGGTGGTTCTTTTTGTTTGAACAAACAAAATACATCAAATTTGTAGTGATGTTGCTTCTGCCTGGAATCTCCATGACCCTTCGAACATGGAACATTGACCCATTGGTGTCCAAATCTCATGTCACGCGAGCCAGAAGCTTAGCCCTAAACCGGACGGACACCCAGAATGCCCTGCAATTCCTCTGTAAGCCGTTAAGCCTCACCCCGCCCCACCCCCAAAAAGAACGAAATCAACAAGAGGTGAAGTTCAAGCATGAGAGGATGTAGGGAAGTCAGGATATCCTCAAACATCTGCAGTAATGAGGACTGGCAGGTCCGTGCCCGTTCACAAAGTTACAGGTATCCCAGGAACAGTCAGAGATATTTCATGGGGCAAACACCCTCTCATAAGTCATAGCCACTGCGCCTGGGCAAATAATTGTGATTTCCAGGAAAAGGAAACAAGAAAATCCCCTGGACCTTCTCATGGGGGGGGCTCATTTTAGCCCCATGTGAGCTTGTTATAACTCGCCCAGATTGCATGATCTTGG
>CAUJNA010003311.1:592539-702463 GCA_963377175.1 Effrenium voratum
GCCAAGAATGCATGCATGCATATACACACAAAACCAGACAAAACAAGGAAGCAGCATCCCCAAACGTGCCCCTATCTTTGACACACGTACGCCCCAGAATGCCCAAAAAGCACCTGGGAGGATTTTGAGTTGGCTTCGTTGCTTGTGTTGCGACACAGGAAGGCTGGCAATGCAATCCAAGCGAATTGTGGACAGCATTTCCGAGCACGGCATGCCCCCTGCTCATTCACACCAAACCAAAGCAAACAAGCAAAAAGCAGCACATGTAGAGGAATCCAACTTGTTCCGGATTGCAAATGCTACCCAAAGCAAGTGGATGGCACAAGATTCTTGGGCAAGCAAGTGGGATGACTAGACCCAAATGGGGAAACCTTGTGCCATTTACGTTTACCCAGCTGTAATTTGCCGGGCACTCCTACGCGGCTGACTCTTGCCAGCTGGCCAACGCGACCCCCCGGCGCCTTGGGCGAGTCAGCCTGAGGTGTTCGGCTCATTCGATGTGAAAGCACTAGAAAGAGGGAAAGGCACCTGGAACTGAAACGGGGAACCTTTTGGGACTTTGGCGCAAACTGGACAAGAGACACCCAAATGGTTTCAAGGTTGATTCGCTTTGAGTTGGTGTTCAGGAACCCACCAAACAATGAACGATTCTACGGGTGGACTCTGCTGAACCGCTGAGTCAGAATCAAAACCTGGCACTGAAGGGTCTACCAAAACCACTGCAAGGAATTGAAAGGGCGGTCGAACCTATACATAGGCTTTGATTTTGGCGCAGCCGGGATTCCCCTGTTGGGGACCAGCAAACGACAGGCAGAGCAAAATGACATTTTGCGCATTGGGGCCCACCATCTTTGGCAGTCCAGCTAGCCCAATGAAGCTGCCTGCACGACTGATAGGACCCGAAGTTGCGCAAACTCACAAAGCCTCAAAGGCTTACTCAACGCAAATGCTCGCTGTTCTTGGAAGTCAACATATAGGAATGCATGTTCTCCAGCTTTGTTAAAGGCATGCCATTGAATATGGCCGAATATGGCCCATTTTTTAGGAGACATCCCCATTGGAATTCAATCAGGGACCAGCTTGCAAACATACATTTACATAGGGAGTTCTGTCCGCCAATTATTTTGAGGATACTTTCCGTCAACAGTTATAGCCACGTGTAAACAAACGTATACGCTGGACACCTTACTCATGAGGCCAGAACCACGTTCAGCGGTTTCGGAACCAACCCACAAAAGATATTGTTTGGACCAGACTTGTGGAACAAATGGCACCCCTTGTTGACTTTTGAGGCGAACAACCTCCAGCGAAAGAGAACAAATGGGCATCACTGAAGGTCTGAGCATGATTAGAGTTCGGCCCAGTTGCAGAATGTATACTTTATTGCTTGCTTCCCTTTGAGTCGCTGGTAAGACGTAAAATGTCTCCTAAGTCTACTCCAGTGAAGTTTTGGATACGCGACATCCGCGGGACGATACTTTTTTTGGCCCAGCCTCTGCCTCTCCTTCCCCTTCCTCGCCATCTTCGGCCTGCTTGGGTGGGCAAGTCGCTGCCAGAGCACAGGTGTCCTTTTATGGAAAATAGATGGCCCTGGTCCATGGAAGAAAACCAACCTTAACCAGCGCCATCTATTCCTAGCGAAAATCACCTAAAAAGGACGCCTATGTGCCAGACGGGTCCACGCATGTAAAGCCCAGCCATGGGAAAGAATGGGGCACTCTTTCTTTGGTACCCTCCCACCAATTAGCATGAAATCTGACAGGGGTCCCTTTGAAAGGAAAAATCGTCTTCCAGAACCCCCCCAAACAGGCTCCATGCTCTTGAGAAACCAAAGAAAACACCGGAGGTCCGGGTGAGACCCTTCCGGGGTTGGATCCAGCTCAGCCCCAAAGCTTGGTACGAAAAACCATGGGTGTTGATTGCTTTCGCACCTCAGGTCTCAAACAAAAAGCCTTTCTGTGAGGAAAAACAATTGAAATACGTGGCCAAATAAGTTGCCAAGTAAGGTTTTAGCGCTTGGGGGAGGGGGGGGGCTTGGCAGTTGCGTGGCTCAAAGTCTTGCATGTGCGGTGCTTTGTTTCCTGTACACGCGCCATGGCCATAAAAGGGCTATACCCTCGACTGGACATGGGTAGATTGGAGAGTCCATGTCGATCCCAAATGAACCATCAACTTCGAGCAACTCTCAGGTAAGTCACTGCCAAGTACCCGGGGAAACAAAAGGTGGACTTTAAGAAGCCAAGATCCGCAAGATAGCACCTTGGTCATTCCAGTTGGGAACCAGGGGCCTGGTTTGGTCAGTAAGCCACGGTCCGAGGCAGAAGTCGGTCCGGCCGTGTGCGTACTTTCTTGGATGTATTTGGGTAGACTTAAAAGGCTTTGATTGATTGGTGTGTGTGTGTCAAAATAGCGAGACACCCCGGCAAAAAATGGACTTCCCTTGGCTGTCCTTTCAACCAACCCCAAAAACGGTTCCCTTAGTGCACACACATTGTGACTCAGCTCAACAGCATGCGGCGTGCGCCTCGCTCTGTGGGCTTTTCTTCTTGAATATGGTGGCGAGGCTGGAGAGGCCGTACTTCTTGAAGCGGCGCTGGGACGGGCGGCTAGCTGAAGAAAAACCGGCCCTGTGTTCGGGGCAAGAAACCAAAAGGCGAAGTGGAGATCAAAAACAGGCTTGGAGCTGGCAAGACAGGTTTGCTATGATTTTTAAACTGGGCGCCCTCCAGAATGGTGAGACATACATGCCCGTCATAATGTCCACCAAAGGGTTTCAACAAAACAACAAGCCAGTATCCTGTCTCCCTCTTTCCACACAAAAATGGAGTCAGGTTCTCTCTTCAGTTGCTGACAGTCTTGGTGAAGCAGCCGGCCCAAGCCTCCAAAAGCCGCTGATTCAAGCATCCGAGTAAAGGCTAGGGCCAGGGTCCCAACCAAAAAGACTCCCGCCTATCGACCAATCACGAAGCTCGACCCCACTCTGGGGTACACTAAACTAAATCGTATGTTTCTGAGTCATATTTAGTCACCCTGAGAGCATACATGTTCTGATCAAAGACCCCAGAATCGGGAGTGGGCACCAGCAAATCTTGCCAGGATCTGTGAAAGCCAAAGAGCAACAGTCGAAAGACTGCAGGTCCCTGCTGCAAAGTTCTTCTTGCAATCCGTGTTTTTTTTTTTTTTTTAAGTCTATTTATTTTTTTTCTGGACAAGGTGGAACGATGACTTGAATCATGGTTCCTTGAACAAGCACACAGGGGCCCTCTGCACTTGAGGCCATGAACCGGAATCCTCACCTTGTTAAATGGGCGTTTCTCGAAATGGTGGACCCTCTCTTGGTTTTTAAAGGGAACCAAAGGAAATCACCAGGAGGAAGAACCGGAGACACAGTTGCCGGTTTGCCATCCACCCATTCAAGCATAAGCCAACAGTGCTCACAGTTGTAATACTCCAATCAGGAGTCCTGCAAAACCTAAGAAACAAAAACAGGCACTGTTCGCCAAGAACGGACTGTAGTAGATGCATCTGTGGCAGATTGGGCAGGCTTCACCCCTGCAAATTGTTGCTTGGTCATGGTGCATAAGAAAACTGCACCTTGCACTCTGCTGCAGATTTGAGGCGAAGCCAAAAGCAGCCAAGCAGAAAGCTGCAAACACAACAGCCAGCTCACACTCATCCGTGCCCTCCAACAGCTGCTCAAAACCATTCGGCGTGGCAAACCATGGGCGTGTTTGTTTTGCGGGGTACAAGGGCCTGAATAGTCAATAGTTAGCATTGGTGGGCGGGGTACTTTATATAAAACATAAGATAATCTTGTGTGTGTGTGTGTGTTTGTTTTAGGTGCCTTGTTGGGGCCGTTTTCACGGACAACCTGACGAAAAGCAACGATTCTGGGGGATTCCCCTAGTTTTGAGCCAAACCCAGGCCCGCGCCTTGGCTTTCTGAACGAAAGTGGTTTTCTCGGCCTCCGACTCGTCAGTTTCGGTTTGCTCAGCCTTGGCATGTGAGCGGTCAATACCCATTCAGCCGAGTGACACCCTACTTGAAACACGAAGCTCCGAAGTCGAGGCGACAAACCAACTCATGTTGGCACGGTTCAGACAAGCTCCTGACGCGATCTTTCAAAGCACACGTGGTAAGCATGGGCGGCTCAATGCATGTTTTGTTTGGAAATCAGTACATCCATGCGAGTTGACATCCGTACGTTGAAAGTATGGTTTTGTATCCTCAAATGGAAGGGCGCGACAACTCAGCACATCCAGAATGGAGTCTGAAGCACGTGCAACGGCACGTGCAACTGTCAGAACTCTAGATCATCTCCTCACAACTCACCCAACTACCACTAGGAAGTTGGATTTACCAAAATCCCGCCTCCTCTCACAATACCCACTTGCTAAAGGTATACATGCAAACGCCAGGTTTTCAGGGTAACACCTTTTGGAGTCAGGGCTTGAAGTGAACATCTCCGTCATCCTCATAAACATGGCAAGGTGCACAGAACCCTGCTAACAAAGCATCCCTTTCAAGAGGAAGCCTATGCTACTGGGAGCGCAGTTTCTTCCAACTCGAAGTAAGGACTTCTTTTGCCAAAGAGCAAGTTCACCGCCCTCATGCCTCAAATGTCGGGTCGACCCTATGTGTGTTCCTTTTCTTGAAGGAGCCATCTAGATGGTGGGTTCTTTTTTGGCTTCCTCACAACAAAACAAAAAACAAAAAAGAGGAGCATTCCCGCGAGGGGACACACCCCCTGCGCGGTGCCCCATCGCCAGAGGCCTGGGCACTGAGTTGATTTGTGGCCCAAAAAAGCGACGGACCTCCATTACCCTCCCACATCTCCCAGGCGATTCCATGGACACTCCCACCCCCAAATGGAAGACAGTGGTTCAATTTTGCAAGCGGAGGCCAAGTGGGGGAGCTTCCAGTGGAGCTTCCATGCCGGAATCTCAAGTAATCTCAAGTAATCTCAAGGAGCGCAAAAGCCATCCTTGCAGCACTCCTTTTCTCCAGACCTTGCGCTTCCTTCCCTTCGGCTCCCGCTGCGCACGCTGCTGGAAGGCGCTACGGACCTGCTCGATGGAGCCTTGCACATGCCTCGGGCGCCCAGCGGTGGTTGATCTTAGTAGGGAAACCCCTTGGGCAGGGCTCCACTTTTTGACCTTTTGACCACCGACTTAAACCCGGGGTGGTTCATAACCCTCAAAACGGGATTCCCTGGGTTTAAGTCTATCTTGGGGTAGTCAAAAAGTGGCACCCTGCCTTGGGGTACAACACAAATGGAACCATGGAAGGAAGGCCATGGTGAATGACCTGTCCCAAGGTTGCAGGGTGGCCATGCTTTCAACCCCTGCGTGCTGTTTGCCTTTGTTGTGCCTCAAACTGGGCAGGTCCATCAAAGTGACGTCCTCGAAATCCCCGCGGAAATAATCATGAGCACCCCTAAACATGTTCACTCTAACAGGGTTCCTTCCATGATACATCCGGCAACCACCTGCTTTACACAGCGGTTTTTTCAGTGAGCTGGGAAGTGTTTGTTTTAACTGGCTCAAATCTATCCTTTAAGGGGCCGCGCTTAAGGGCCCCATTTAAGCGCCCAAATAGGTCGACCTACAGCGCCATCCGGGCACGAGGCTGGAACTTGCTTCGGAAGAGCGCGATGTTGCGCCGCAACACCTGGAGACACAAATCACATCGAAGAAGCCACGCTCCACTTCCTGGTGGTCCAATATTTTTTTGGGTAATTGACTTTACAGGGCGCTTCCCTTCCTTCCCGTTCAAAAAGAAAGAACCACGACAACAACTAAACGGGCACCACTGGAAGTCTGGGTTGCTCCCCTGCCGATGTATATGGAACCCAGAAACCCATCACTTTTAGAGGAACATCCTTTTGGTGGACCCACTCTTTGGGTGGCTTGTTATTTTGCAAATGAGTACTATTCTAAGAAGCGCCGCCTTATGGATTCAAAAGGTGCAGCCTGGGGAGGTTTTGCCCACCAAAAACACCGCGGAAAAAAAGACCCCCTGGAGCTCTGCCTGCTAGGCCCCAAACAGAAGAACCTGGGCCTTCAGAAACTTTGCCAAAGCCATGCCATCCTCTGGCAAAGGGGCGAGGTGTGTTCGTAGTGACTTGGTGCCTGGATAGGGGAGTCTGCTGATGGGGGGGGGGTGCCTGGCCCTGACAGATTAGTAACTAGCCTCTAACAAATTTAGCATCTACCTCTAACCTCTTTCTTCTCTCTAACTCCAACCTCTAACTTTTCTAACCTCTAACTGTTCTAACCTCCAACTTCACTGGCCCCAAACCTCTTCTAACTTCCCCACCTCGTAGACCAAATTGGCCGATGCCCTCAGCGTCACCAGTGCCGTAGTCTAGAACAATGCCTTCCCTTGACTAAGCGTAGATGTCGGATGCTACTTTGGTCGACACCCTCCCCATCAGCAGCACTTTACTTTTTGCACGCGCTTGTAGAGTACACTGGTCGACACCAGCAGCATCATGAGCGCGCTGTAGAACAATGTTCTGTTGACTATGTAGATGCCACTTCCCCTTAAGTATAAAGTCTAGGAACTCACGGAGTGAGCAAAAGAAGCCATCCTCCAATTGTTTGAGCCGGAGTCAAAGTAGATGACACCAACCCCCTTTATGTGGGCAAATGAGGGAGATGAATAAACCAACATTGGAGGATTGTGCCATCACTTAACCAAGCAAAGAGCCCCAAGGGGGCCATGGGGAGGGGGACCTATAACAGCGCCTATCCTTCTCTTACCCTACGTTTATCTAAGACTCGGGCGTGTCTTTGTTTTGCAGTTTCCCTCTTTGGAAATCGATTCAAGGGAAAAGGACTACACACACACACATTTTCAATACAAACATTTCAGGGTTGATTCAAAGGGAAGATGACCCACACACACACACACACACACACACACACGCGCATGTTCAGGGTCACATTTGGAGCCCATCAGCCACCGCCAAACCGCTCGCCTCCTCTTGGTCCAGCTGGCGCATCGCCACCTGGGCGCACTGCTGCTCGATGAGCGCACGGACCTGTGCCGCTTCGCGCAGAACGGGGCGGAAGAAGTTAAGCCTTAATGCTTAGACAACTGGCTGTGGGTCAAAAATCGGTACCCAAAATGGAACCCAGGCAAATGGAAACATGGATCAAAACCTGCGGTCCCCTGGTGCCTTTATTTTGACCTACACCCAAATGTGGATTGGGTAAAGGATTATAGACAAATACAGAAAGAAGCAACAAGTAACTAGCCGTGGAACAGGTTGCTCGTTGCACCCCCCACCCCCTAACACACGTGCGAATACTCGTGAAGTGGTTTGGAACAAGCCGAGAAGAACAAGCGTGGAAAACCATCACATCTCATGGCACGCAGCACTCAAAACAACGCCAGCAAACCTATCAACCAACCAACAACGGAAAACTAATGAAGCAAAAGGAGTAAACACATGGCGCAGTCATCAAACAGAACCCCAGTAAATCTGTACTTCAAACAATCACTGGCAGCACGCTCTTCGAGCAACAACAGTTGGTAACGGTAACCACACTGCAAACAACACATCGCGAAACTAACAATCAGGATCTCCTGTTAAGCGAAACCCCGAAAAAAAGAAAAGAACAAGAAACAAGAAAAAACGCTTCGCTTGTTCTTTCCTTCTTTTTTTTGGGGGGGGTTCCCCCCTAAAGAAGACAGACCCCTTCGGTTTCCCTTTGGTGCCCCAACAAAAAGGGCAGCGACTCCGACGGGCGCCTCCGGCTGGCAGAGGGAGGCATCCAGCGCGCTGAGGCCCTCCACCAGGGCGAGGCCACGAGCTGTGGGCACCTGGGACTCGTTGGGCTCGAAGACTCAGCCGCAGGATCTGTTTTTTTTTGGCTGTTTTTTTTTGTTTTTTTTTGGGGGGTTGTTTTTGGGAAATGAAAAGGAACTGGCAACATGGGAGACGAAATTAGGTCCAGTAGAGAGAGGTTGGAAGGGTACCCGACTTTTTTCTGTAGTCTGTTTTAGTAGGGGAACGCAACATTCTAGGGGTTGACTCCTTTGCCATTCTTTTCAACCATCCTTCTTTCAAACCGGATCCGTTTTCCCTGGGTTTCCGGAGGTTTTCTAGAAAGAAGCATGCCTGGAAAGAATGGGGAAGGTACCCCTAGCAACATGGGAGACGAAAAGATGCTAAAACTGAACATGATATCCAAGGGGAAACCAAAAGAATACCGTAGAGATGCTGAAAGGTGAACATGAGATCCAAAGGCTCCATTTGGGCACCTTTTGGCATCTCTGCTAAAAAACAGTTGCCATGGGAAAAACAAAAGGTCATTTCAGGTCAGCTTTGAGCAAGTGAGTGACAGCCGCTTTTCCAATCCGAAAGTTGAAAATTTACTGGTGGGTTCCATTGAAACTGCTTGAGGTCAAAGGGAAATTGAGGGGGGGAGGGAGTGTCTGAAGGATCAAACAAATGATGGTGAGCTCGTCTGCCCCTTTTGGAGTAGCATTCCCTCATTCTGTGGTGGTTCCTCTGATTTGTAACGCTTGCGAATGGAGCACCCCTGTGGTACATGAAAGTCCGATGTGCTGTAAGATGTCAACCAAAAGGTCCCCCATGGAACTTCATGCTAGGGGCGGGTCCTTTTTGATGGGAACACCAAAGTGATTGAAATGGACACCCAAGAAAAGCTCATTCAAACATTAGCTGCCCTACCCCCAACAAAGGTTCAATCCAAGTCTTTCGACCACAGCTCCTTCTCAGTCAAAGAACTGTTCCAGGGAGTTTCGCTCCCAGCAACCTGGGGTCTCGTCCAAATTATTTTGCACATTAAGAACCACTGCGTGTGAAATAGCATATTTTGGGTGGACCCCGGATTTGACCCAAGATAGTGACTTGACCTTTTGGATTGCTGAAATCTGTCCCTTTGATGTCCAACTTTGGGGGCACAAGGATTGATAGTATCTGCCTGGCAAAGGCTAAAGGAAACCGCTTCGTAAATGTCTATCTTTACTATGGTCATCACTTACAGGTGAAATAAGATGGCACAATTCCTTTATGTCTGTAAGCACAGGGGATGACGGACCCACATCGGGGGAATTGTACTATCTACTTTCATTCAAGTACAAACGCTCCGAGCACCCGTGTCTAGCTTCCGAAGTTGACATTGCGCCCAAGGTGCCAAGTACCTTCCCGGCGCATGTCTCTTCTGCTGCTTAGGCCGCCCTGGCCCGAATCGCGGTGGCAGAATGGGCTCCATGTTGCCATCGCACAGCTGCACGTAGCCTCGGTCCTAGGAGAAGTCAACATGGAAGTGCACACTGCAAAGACTCTTAAGAGTCTGTAAGGGGGGTGAGGATGCTGCCTGGAACAGGAATAACAGCATCTATTTTGCATCATTCCTACCCTAACGCTGTTTGGTCATTTTGAGAGTGGCAGCAACCTTGTGCAGTTTTCAAAAGGAAACTCCTCTGGTAAAAGCAGCCTATGCAATTCCTTGCGTGGGTGTGTCTCTTTTGAGGAAACCCTTTGGTTGTGGTTTTGAAGGGAAGCCAAAGGACATCCGCCATTTTGGGGTCCTAGTTTTGGCACATATCCATGATCCACGTTACGGCCGGGCTAACAAGTCGTGAGGCGTGCAAGTCCATTGCCTGTTCGCGGGACAAAGACCAACCAATGCCCTCAGATTTCCAGGGACCCCAAGTGGGTTGTTTGAAACGGGGGTTCCTCTGAACTCTTTTTTTTTAAATAAAATAATGTGTTGTTGGGGCTCTGTCTTCATTTGCAAGGGAGCACGTAAATCGTGTTTGGCGATCGTAGGCCACTGTCCTTAGCAAACAGTCCGTAGACAATGACATGCCTGAAAACGCAGGACAAGCAATCTGCAGTAACAACTTAGTTTCAAAAGTGGGGGGCCGGGGGATATGACTGCAAGCTGAATTCACTGCAGCTCAAATGGCTCTCTCACAATGCCCCCCCCCCTGCCAGAGATAGATAAGTTCCTTCGGGATTTCCTTTAAACAACCCCACAAGATGCACAACAAAATGTGGGCTCAGAATACAGACCACATACAGGTTGAACATTGGGCTGCCTGCTTTTGGCTAGTTGAAGAGGTCGTCTGGAGCTGCCCAAGCATAACTTTGATCTTTGGCGCCACTCCCCAATGCTGAGACTGTCGCAAGCTAAATGCTCCAACCTGAAATGGAACCATCTAGTGGGCTAAATATCTGGAGCACCGTAAGGTACTTCACAACCAAATCTCATACAAATCATCGGGGAATACTGGGCCGTTCCCCCTAAAGCGCTCAAAACCTAAGGGGATGGCTGGGAACCACGAAGAATAGTGATAGTCTTTTCGTCTCTCATCCTGTGAAACATGGAACCTGACCCTGGACCAACCTCCTTGGGAATTCTGGGTTCCATGTTCTGGGAGTCCCAATACGCCCCTCTCACATGGAAAATACAAAGGAGCTGGCGTCCAAGCATCCAAGGGCGAAAGAACTCCTTCGACAAGCACAAAGACTGCACCAAACCCCAAAAGCCTCAACGACTCGGATCCAATCCTGGACTTGGCCCCGAAAAGATATTCGATATGTCTTGCTGACAAAGGAAATCGACGGGACACCCAACAAAAAGTGGGACCATGTTAAACAGGTAAGCCTTTGGTCAGTGAAACCTGTCCCTTTGTAATTCAGTCCTGGATGGTCTGGATATGCTGTGGGATGGAAGCATCAGTGCCAATCCCGTTCCTCAGTTTTGTCAGCTTCATAGAATGCTTTTCCGTCGCAACAGCCTTTTCCGGGCTCATTCAGGCCATTTGCAGGAAAACTGTGGTTTGTGGGTTTTCCCGGGGTTCATAACAGGTGTTGGTGGGTTGGATGCTACGACAGCTACCAAACGGCTGGAGAAAGGGAGAGATGTCTGTTCCGGTGCCTTCAGAAGGGTGTTCAAAAAGAGGATCGCTACTTGTCACTGCGCTCATCAAAGCGAAATCCTCCAAATTACCCTCCAAACGGGAAGGCAACCATACCAGCTTTGTTTCGTCCCGATTGGATCTGTCCGAACAACCCAAACCCCTTCCGGCAAGCTGCCACGCCTGGAACACCTTTGTGGCCAACCGCGAACAAATCAGACAACCCTCCCACGCACGGCCACTATCTCAACCTCCTTGCCCAACCCCGCGTTCCCTTTTGAGAACTGGCGGTTCCCCTGGACATTAACGTGGAACCCAAAAGCGGGGGTGCTCCAAATCCAAAAGGAGTTTCTAAACATGAATGGTTTTGCGCGCTCTTTGTCAATCTGCAGGAGTGCTGAAGGGAATGTTGCTGCTGCTGTACTATAGTGGTAACCGGGATCAGGGTAACGAATTATGACGTCTCATTTCACTTGACCGATGTCATGCCGCAAGGTGGACAAAAACCCTTGGAAGATCAATCGAGGCTTTGCGGCTTCCTTCCTTCGATCTGCGCAGTAGTCATCCAACTGGGCCCATTGAAGTGACATCCTCAAGAGTACCCTCTACCCGATACTGGTGCTCAAAATCTTTACCCAAAGGCACCCATCCCCGGTGACTCTCTTTTCAGAGCTGCTTGTCCATCTTCTCGACCAGCTCAGCTTCCGTCAGAGGCCTGACTTGCGCTCAAGCAAAGATATGCGGGTCACGAACTCACATGCAGCCTCGCTGGGGGTTCCTGCCTCTAACAGGAACCTCTGCTGGGTTTCATGTAATTTAGTTGGCAACAGGAAAATTAACCAGGGGAAAGAACACCCTTCGAAGCAATTGACCATTTCTGGGCAACAAACAAAAAAGATTTAGAGAGAAGGTTACATGAACTGTGATGCCAGGTATGTTCTTATAAGTCAAATTAGCTTGTCCCGGCAAAGTCTGATTCCTTCGGCCCGAAATTGAACTATTTAGGCCCTTGCAGGGTTGGGTTGGCCTCTTGCTTAGTGCTCAACGCTAGTACCACTATTGTTCAGCCAACCTCCGTCTGGCTTCCCTTTGAAGGGGTCATGCTTCTGTGTTGACCGCTCAACATATTTTGCACCCTGTAAACTTCGGATTAATCCAGACAATATCAATCAGGCGGATTCCGAAAGCTGACATCCCTCAAGCTTGGCCTATGTCTGGGGTGCAACAATCATATGTCCACATTATAGTCAACCAATGCAACATATTTTTGGAGGAGACCCCAGCTCTGGGCAGAGATTGGGAGCAACACTGTTTTGGGTAGACATCTTGGGTTTTGATTGTGTCCCATTCAGGTGCTGTTTAAGATGGACTCTAGTGGCAATATCTACGAGGAACCCCTGAAATGAGAGACATCTTCATACTTACAACTTCCATTTGCTTGAGCCGCCTGGGAAAAATAAACATATATGTCCAGTAGTGATAGATTCTTTTTAAAACCAACAAGGGAAAAGAACCAATATATATATATAAGCAGTTTCAAGACCAGGAACACATGAGTATGGGTCAAATTTAAACCAACAGTGGACTGCTGGTTTTAGTCCCTGGTTCCATTTGCCAGGGGTCCATGTTGCGGTTCACCGATTTTTGGCCCTCAGACACCTGGCCATGGGTCAAAACCCCGTACCCACAGTGAGCATCCCAATCCCCACTAAAATAGGTTCTAAGATGGGTGGAGAATTCACCTACCAACCAAAATGGGATCCCAAATCGGTTTTGACCCTCAGCCACCTGATTTTGGAAGCGACGTGGAACTCGCCTGGGGGCTTCCGTGTGGCTCTCCAGCAGCCGCCCTTGCCGCAGCGGCACCGAGCTCCCCATCCGCCGCAGCGCTGCCAGGCGCTTGGTCGCCTGCAATAGGCCATACGCGCCTAGGCCATCATTCGCGGGGCCTTTTTGGGTTCCTTCCGTTTTGCGAAACAAAAACCTCTCGTTTGCTTTTTTTGTTTTGCACTCTCTTGTTTTGTGAAATAGACAACCCCCGCTCATCTGCCATCCGTTCGTCGCAAAAAACCAGCCGTCCCGGGTTTACCGAGCTCGGATCGATTCACGGGAGCCGATTCCTCCGCTTCGCGCCGCATCGGCGCCTGACGTTGGGAGTCCTCATCCAGCGACAGCTCCTTGAGGCGCCAAGGCATAGCCTCCAGCCACCCGCTGTCCTAACCGCCAACAGAAGCGGCTCAAGACCGCCTCCGTTTGGTGAGAAAAAACACGGGTCTCTGTTCAATTGAAGTGATGAATCCAGTAAAACCCAAGGCTTGCAATATCATGTAGGACCAAAAGGCGGCCATATGAAGCCTCAGCTCCGTTCGGGTTTGGCCATCAAACCAATCTGGGATATATGAGTGTTTTGATTGCCCCCAGGTGGACTCAACACAAAGACTGATGCTAGTCGAATTTTGAACGTACCCAATGTTTCCCTACCCCCTAACATGAACATTGACCAAACATATCAGGGCCTGGAAGCCCTTTTTTCCACAATGTAAGTTGGGAGGGTAGTGAAATCCAAGGCCTTCTCACACCATGGTCCCAGCCGGCGACCACGGATTCCAATGCCCCAAAAAACTTGTCGGCAGCTTGAGTCCAATGTTTATCCCCTGGGATTGGGGCAGCGGCACCTAAAACCCACAAAGAGTGGGGGGGGGTGTTGGGGGGGCCCATAGAACCCAGTCTCCTCCACCAGATTGATCTGCAGCTGGAACTCGAAGCCATCAATCTGAAGTCGCGCCTCCATCGAGACGAGAAGATGTCTAAAGGCAACATGACCTGCGCCTGGGCTCCAAAGGCTCCAAAGGCTCCGAAGGCTCCATGACGCACCCATGTGCTTTATGATACCACGAATTGCTCCAAAGGCTCCCTTTAGACCCTGGCAGCCTACCAAAGGAAACCGACAAAGATGTTACAATAATCTGCCCAGGTCTGCTCATCTTTAAGGAGCAAACTGAAATAGTTTGCGAGGGCGCTGAGCTGCAGGTACTGAACCTTTCAACTTCATTGTTTGCCGCATGCTCCAAGAGGGCAGAGGCTGCCCCGACCCCATTGACCTGGTGGTGTCCATGTCCCCAAACAGGGCACCACGTTGCTCGCGGGCGGAAGGGCAGCAGCTCAGGTCCCGGTGCGTGCTGTCCGATGCGGGGAGTGCTCCGAGTGACTGCAGGTTCTTGGCGTTTCTCCAAATCATTTGGGCTGGTCGCTGGGTGGGGGCTGGTTGAGCGCGCGCTTTGCGGGCTGAAAGCCAATGAGGAAGTGAATGGGCATGACTTGGAAAGGGCATCAACTAAGTTAAGGGGTCAGTCAGCATCCATTCTCTTCGAGATTCAAGGAACGCGTTGCAAACATATCGTGCAGTGAATGATCCTTGCAAAACGATCAGTCGCCAGTTTGGGCACGCACACACAAATAGGAATGCATTATATATAATTTAATCAACAGTGAGTGCTGCATTGAACTCGCTGATTCCCTCCAACAGGGTTGCTGCAGAAGCCCAGGATATACTTTTGGTCTGTGGGCAACGGACATCGAAGAGTTCCGACCAATGTTCTACGGCTTTGGTCAACTGAGGTTGGAAGCAACCCGCCCAAACACCAGAAAGAGCCCCAATGTTTCTGCCATCCAGAATAGAGGCTATGCCAAGCAGTATGAACTGCAGAGAGGACCGTTCCTTGATGACAACTCTAGGTCGATGGCTCTCAAAAGTTGTTGATCGTCTGTGGGACGAGTTTAAAGGGCCGGACAGATCGACCTGTTCGAGGGGGATGCTGTTCGTCCCCAACACGGTTCTTCGATGGGCTTGTTGCCTTCTGGTTGCAGGTCCGAAAGCATACTTGGAGCAGGGTGCGTTCTCACTGATTTGGCATTTGTCGGAAAACCCTTTTCAGATATTATGAGGATTCTAGGCAAGCACGCCTGCCTCACGGGAGTTGCGATCTGAATCGCAGTCACAATATTGCATCGCAGTCTTGCGTTGTTTGGAGGTCTATCTGGGACTGGCCCCTTACCTTCATCCTCAGCAAAGTGTGATTGTGACTGAGGCGCTTTTGATGAGTGCTTGCTGCCCCCCTCTACAGTTCCCCCGCGACAATTCATGTGTGCGTGTTCCTTATTCGGGGTGCGTTCCATCCCCGGGGTGGGGCTACTCCAGCAAAAAAGGCATGCAGGTTGATCCCGCCCTAAAAGGAATCCGTTAGGAAACATCTTTCTTCAGGAACGGCGGGTCTTGTTCTGGTGTCCATTGATTTGCCGCCTCCGCGGATCCAAACCCAGGCCCGGGGCTTCGACATCGCGCCGTCTCAGGGCGAACGTTTTACCCGCCTCGTGGCGTCGTAGCCGCGCATCTCCCAGCCAGGAGGCGACGAAGTGCTGAGACACGAAGTCGTAGAGCTTGTTCTCCTTCCACGCGGAGTAAAATACCAATTCAGCTTCCCTCCAATCGGTGGTTTGGAGTGGTTCGGGGGGGCTGCCAATTTACCATCTACCCAAACGATTCTCAAGCATTCAAATCGGGCTTCATCCATTGGAAAGCGGATTCTGTCCACGGTACATATGTGTCAAAAAAGAGGAACCGGAGAATGGAAGACACAAGCAATCAAGCAACCTTGGCAACCGGCATAAACCCAAGGGACAAATGGCTTCAGGCATGAACCTCTTAATATGACATAGATGGGCATGTATGACATAGGAAGGTACTAAACATGATGGGGTCCTTTGGATTTCCTTTATTTGACCAATCTGAACAAGGGTGCCCAAAAAACACCGCACACGGACAAATCCGCTTCGCACCGGCTGCTGACCGAAGTGAGGGGTTTAGCCCGGGTGGTCTCCAAGGCCCAAACCAGAACCATCGTTGGACAAAGTGTGGATGTTTGTCAAAATGCCGCGCCAGTTTGGACGGACGAAAACCCTAGGAATCGGGGTTGACACACCACCGAACGGTGCTTGATTTGGTCCACAGTACTAGATGTGTTTGTCGGTTCAACAAGGAACCCTATTTGGATGTAGGGAACCGCCATGGCTCTGTCTCAAAATGGGTTGAATTGTGGACGAGGTCCGCTCAAAATGGGGACCATGTTGGCGAGTTCGGCATGTTTGCCAGGGAAGCCGTTGGTGGACACGCCCATGGTTGCAGCTATGTTTGAGGGCATGAAATGTCATGGCCATCATGCGATCCCGCGTTTGTCTCCAATACCCCTTGTTGCACGCCTGAAAGGGGAAACCAAAAGGAAACAATGTTCAAGGGAAGCCAACACGACCAACTGCCTAATATGAACACCCGACATTGCCACGAACAAAAACTGGCAAGGGACTGCCCACAACTGATACTCATCAACCTGCAAATCCGAGAGGGGCTCCGCCAAAACCGATATCCTGGCAATCTGGGTCCGTCTCAGCAGGACACAAACACACACACACACACAGGTTGTTGCTGTGCTTTTTCATTTGGCCACCCCCAAACTCCCTAAAGGTCGCGCGCTCATTGCTCAGAGACCCGGATTCGTTCGTTCGTCTCGGCAGGTAATGGTATCTTTTCCCCGAAAAACAGGTCACCTCTTGTGCCTGGCCCGGGGTGCCATATTTTTGCGAAGTCCAGAAACTGGTGTGAGATATTCTCCACATGTATCCTTTTTGTCAGGGAACAAGCAAAATGGTTGGCTTCCTCTTAGAACCATTCCCCAAAATTGGGTGCCCTCCAAACAAAATACAACCCCATTTAGAAGGTCATTGTAAGGATGTCACTTTGGACCTTCAGGAAACCCACTTCTGGTCTGGAAGCTCGCCAAACCGAACCCACCTGGCCATGGGTCAAAACCCCGTACCCCCAGTGAACATCCCAATCCCCACTAAAATTCACTAAAATAGGCTCTAAGATGGGTGGAGAATTCACCTATCCCAAAATGGGATCCCATTGGTTTTGAACCAAACTCAGCTGGTCTTCCCAACTGCGGCAGTCGTCCGAATCCCTGAGAGGTCGAGTCGAGTCCTGGCCGCGCAGCTCGCCACGCTGCGGCAGGCGCAGAGGGACGATGGGCGGGTGGTCCCCCACGTCCCGGGCCTTGCGAAGGTGTCGGGGGCGGGCGGGGGGGAAGGGGGAGAGCCCGCGGATGGTAGATTTCACCCAGAGCCCCTCTATAGTCATACTCAAACCCTGGTGTGTAAATTGTAGTTCCAAGCCAAGCAAAACATTTAAATGGTGTCCGCACTTACAGGGTTTTTGATTGTGGCTCTGTAGGGAATATGGATTCTCTGCCCCAAAAATGAAAGCAGAAAAACCTACCAAAAAAGTGTGTTCTACTAGTTGGGGCACGCGGGCCGAAATAATTAGGAATAGGGTTGTGGGGCACTTCACACCCCCCCCCACATGATTTAGCCCCTTTTAAGGCTTCCCATGAGCCCCAACGAGGAAGCCCAAGCAAGCCCCACCTTTTGTGAACCCGGGGATGAATCTGGATTGGGCATGCTTTGGGGGACCTGACTTACCGGATCTATGTCTACCATCTACGACGGTGTGTTGAACTCAGCTTTCCGGGTTGGCAAAAGCAATCGAAATAAGGTCTGTTCGTTGTTCCCTCTGAGCGGGGATACAAGCAAAACCAAGCGCAACTATGCGTTTTTCTTTTTTTGGGGGGGGGACCAAGCCAAGTTCCCAGAAGTCAGTATGGATTTGCCGCTCTGTAGCTTGCCCGACGCTGATGCTATAGTAGTAAAGGCAATACGAGTACTGATGCTACTCATCACAACATTAGTAGTCAGGAACCTTCCAAGAACCTTCATCATGCGGTCGCCAATGCCTGTGTTCTTTACAAAGACGTAAGGGTATCACAAGTTTTCTTGGGGGTACTTGCCTGGGGTAGAGATCCCCTCCTCCAACTGGCAAGTTAGCCGGCAAACATGGGAGTTGCATAAAGAGGGCCCTCGTCATGCCTCCCTATACATTAATTGAGTGGGAGATGGGGATGGGGAGCGGCTCTACTGGTGAACATCATCTCACTGAGCAAATCCCACAAATTCAAATTGAACCTGACCGGGGGGGTGCTGGTTTGGACCATTTTCCTTTTCGAGGGACCGGGTCCCGAACGTCAGGTTCCATGTTCATTGGTGGGAGGGCGATTAATTTCATCCGAGTAACGGGCCTTCGTCACGGCTCTTTTATCCTCAAACGGGAACAGGGTGGAGTCCACCGAACTGGTCACTGGGGATAAGAAGACATTCCCAATGCATAGGCGGACAAACCACCCATACTTGCTTTTCTTCCCTGTCCTAGCCCTGCTCATTGGTTCCGAAGCTACAGTGGACAAAGGCAACCTAGAGATCCCCAACGAGAGTGGGCAACATTCCGGCAACCCCGCAAGAACGACACCAAACTTGCTGGTGCGATAGGCAGGGAATGAGAAAGGGAATGACCCCTTATAAACCATCCAACTGGTGGTTTCCTAGGGAACCAAAGCCTGGGTTCATTCCAATTCACATTCCCTTTCCCATCGCACCAGCAGGCAACACCTGCTGCTTGACATCCTGTTGCTTGCTCTGTGGTCTGGCTGTTTAAACAAGTCTAGCCCCACCATGATCCAGCAAGCAAATCCAACGTGGTTTCCTAAAAAGCCAAAGCCTGGCTTCATTCCGGTCCAATTCTCATGCCCTTTCCTATCGCACCAGCAGGCAACACCTGCGGTTTGACCAAAACTCCTGTTGGTTGCTCTGTGGTCTGGCTGTTTAACCCAAAAGTCGCCCCACCCTGATCCAGCAAGCAAATCCAAACCATCCAAATGGTGGTTTCCTAAAAAGCCAAAGCCAAGGTGTTCATTCCAATTCTCATTCCCCATCGCACCAGCCAGCCAAAATCCAAATCCACGGCCCCCCGAACCGAATCGAATCGAGAACCGAGTTGAGTCGAATTTCCGCGCGCGAGGCGCCCGGCGGCTCTGCACCTGGCTCAGCGCCTTCCAGGCGCCGAGCGCCTTGGCAGCGCTGCGACCCCAGCGGGTCGACCGCTGCTGCGCCCGCAGCGGCACGCTGGCGTCGAAGGTCTCGTGGTAGCCTCGGCCGGGGGCTGCGTCCGTGTGCACCTCTGGACTTTTGGTTTAAGGGGTCGAGGGCTTAGGGGCTAAGGGCTTAAGGGGCTAAGGGGTTCAGGGGTTAAGGGGTTCAGGGGTTTAGGGTTTGCTGGCCAAATGGTGAGCAAGCCTTGTGTAGGTCTGACTATCACCATGAAACCCTGGAAGTAGAAGCTGCTGAAACTGTCAATCACGGTTTTGGGCACTGCTGACGAAGATAGGGTTTCCAAGAAGGCCAACCCTCATGAGGGGGGATTTCCAGTTGGCAAGCAAGTTGCGCAACGCAGGAGACCTGCCTGCAAACCTTTGAAGCAAACCTGCTGACGTGCTTTTCCTTATGTCCCCTTTGAACATCACCCTCTAGGGAAATAAATTTCAAGATATGGGTGTGGGGCAAACATTGGTGCCCAAAGTGGAACCCAATGGAAACAAGGAGTACAATCTGTGGTCCCCTGGTGGTTTATCTTTGACCCATACTCATATGTCAACATGGCGACCCCAACCTCAGGAACCCAATGGGCCAGTGACCTCAGAATGAAAATTGCAACCACTTCTCTCCGGGGTTGAGTTCACGTTCAGCAAGGGGATTTAGAGAGTGGATACCACTGAACTGGGAAGCTAATTAATCTTCCACAACTTTGTATATATATATATATATATATATAAATATATACATATACACAGGGAGATACAGCATGCTTATATACAATATAGTATGGGTGTTCGAATCTCAACCACAGGTATCTTCGGATCACGGGGCGTGTGGTCTCCGTGCGGGGGTAGGAGATGAGGCCCTTGGAGTAGAGGTCCTCTGCGAGCTTCATGGCCTCCGTTTTGTGGGTCAAAATGCGAAAACCAAAACGGCGCCGAGGATATGAGCTGGCCGTTTGGGAGGTTGGTTTGACACCAGAAGTACACGCTGCGGACCCCCCCTATGTTGGCACAAACCACCCGTTTGAATGTTGCTTAAAAGCGAACACGACGAAAACCAACTTCAAAACATGTGCCAATTTGGAGACAAACCCATATGAGTACCTAACAGTATTTGACAAGTATGTGAACAATGAACAAACAACAATATGGCTGTGAATTTCGATTGGGGAGGGTTTGCCCCCCCCCATTTTCCCCAATAAATTCATAGCTATATGGCCACAAGAAACCGATAGAGTAATACGTACACAGAAATGATACCCATCAACCTGCAAAACTGATAGTCCCCTGCGAAACCTATACACTGGCAATATAGTGCGTTCCTCATTGCGGGTTTGCCTCATAGGTGCAACCCTTGAATGAGGGGTCTTCCTGTTTTGTCCATCTAATCCACCCGAAAGGTTGCCTTATCAAAAAGGTCCATAGGTTGATCAACTTGGACAGGCCAATCAATACTTAACCAAAAGGGTGGCAACACGATTTTCCGTACAGAGTCACCAAAGGGTCCAAAGACATCCCCCATTTTGGAGCCCGGTTTAGAGCTCCTTGCCCTGTACTGTAAAGCCTAGGAAGTCTTTATGGGGATGCTTGAAAAACAACACATGATTGGGCCAAATTTGTAGAGCCAACGCAAAACAAGTTAGTCTGTTGCTTAGAAGGGGAAATGAAGGAACACCAGAAGGTCGAAATGTTAGAAAGGTAGGCCAGGCCTGGACATGATAAAACCAACTCATCAGGGGGCCAGCATATCTTTACCATCACCCTGGTGCTTGCTCGGAAAAAAAAAGGACACATGAGCCGCTTTCCAAAGTATGCATTTGACTCAATGGCATGGAACAACATGTAAACCCAGGGGTTTTGCAGGCAACTAGTAAGTCCCCCCACATCCTACGAACCCTGGATATGTCAACCGAACCTCACATGGGGGGGACTTAACCCCACAGGGCCTGCACGTCGTGGGCCGCAGTTGCCAGTGGATAGAACTGGGTATCACAAGCACCTAAATAATTAGCGGTACAATTTCACCAAATTCCTTCAAGATGATGGGAGAACCATGTCAGTAAAACTCTACCCCCGTTTGCTTGGTGCTTAAGGGGAGGCCTGACGAAACCCTGGCGGCGTTCAAGAGCAGCCCTATGTCTCCTAGTTGCAGGAAACACATCAAATAAAGCGGGACAGGAGCCGCCCCCGGAAATAGCATGGGCTGCCTTTCTTCCCGGCCCCTATGCGCGTCTCTCAAGGAAAATCAATTAAACGTTGGACCAACACATGCAGGTCAAAACTCATGGCCATCGCCCATGCCTCACTTCCTGAATGGGTTGACCAAAATGTCTAAAGGTGTTCTTTACCACTTCAATGGCCTTCCATGGCCTTCCTCACAAGTCTAGCTTCCTTCGCTTTCCCCCCAGACCCAACAACATATTTCAGGTCCATGTGAACCTTAAGACATATCGGTTCAAACGAAATCCGATGTGAAGCTAGGTGCAGTAGGACTTTGCTGGGTGAAACTAGATGGCACCATTCCTATCGACTTTCAGCCGGCAACCTGGGACCCGAAGAACTCTTCAAGTGACATAAAAGGTATTACACAAAAAAACATAATAATAATAATAATAATCATAATAATAATAGTAATAATAATAACAATAATCATGATACTACTACTACTACTACTACTACTACTACCACCACCAATAATAACAAAACGTCCTCCACTGGGACCCCTTTCACATCGCCTGCTTTGGGCCCAGGTTCAGCGCGTTGCTGGCACTCCGCAGCAGCTGTACAGTGTTCAAGCCTGGATGAAATGCTGACTTGGGTGTGGGTCAAAACCAATCGGATCCCATATTGGGATAGGTGCACCACCCATTTTAGAACCTATTCTAGTGGGGATTGGGATGTTCACTGGATTTGGGTACGGGGTTTTGACCCATGGCCAATCGTGTGTGGCTCAAAGTTAGTTAGAGCCAGGGTTTACGCAGGTCTTAGTCTTTGGTTTTATGTACCAAGGTGCCATTTGGTACCAATGCTTTATTTGGGTACCAATGCTTTGAGCCACCGCTTGTGCAAGAACTCAACTAGGGGCCTTTTAGTGGACGTCATGTAGGCGGAGATAATTGTCCCAAACCACTATTCAGAGCCATGACAAGGAAAGCCATGGGAGGGTGATAGCCCTCGACCTTAATGGGCGCTCGTAGTCACTGGTCACTAAGAGTCACTCCTAGGCGGCAATCGCTCATCTAGCAGGACAATGGAAATTTTGAACAAGGTAGTTTACGCCAGCCAGCTGACCCGCCGCCCAAACCCTATGTTTGGCAACTGCCCCCTTCTCTTGATGCGGACTCTCAAAAACCCACGTTTGTGCGCTTCTTCCTTCCACGCCAGCGTTCATTTTATGCTTTTGCGCGCAACACTCCTGTTTGTTTGCCATTCATGAGCCTTGAAACACAGGTTTTGGTCTGTTTTTTTCCGCGTAATTTGTGCAGGAATTTGCAAATGTACTGCTTTTTGTGGCATATTATACCAGTTGTTACGCGTCAACGTGCCCGTCCACACGCTGCATGGTTACTTGCGCACATGCTGGCACATGTTAACGTGCCCGTCCACGCGCGGCACGCTCACATGCTCACATGCTGGCACATATGTTAACGTTCTACATCGTGTCGCAAAGACGCGCTGCGGCAGGCTTGGCAGGACCGTGGGTTGGAGCCCCCAAAATAAGACACATCAGAATACACCGTAAAACGCAGTTCAACATGTCCATCGCGCGTTCGCAAGGGCGGCAAGACAGCCGGCTACCTAGTTTACTGAGTGGTGGGGCACGGCTGGTTTACCTGCACTATTCAGGGAATCAACACTCTCTACCCTGCGGGGGACCGGTCCCGAACTCCGTTTTTCGAGACATCCCATAAGGAAAACTTGGCCGAACTCTTCTGCTTGAAAGGATATATTGAAGGAAAGAAACTAGGTTCTTGCCCAAATCAGCGCTGCCATGGGCGGTTCGGAACGTCTTGGGAGGGTTGCTTTTAAGGGTTTCTGAGGCTTCTGTTGGGCTGTTGGGGGTGTATGATCTGTGGTTCCCACCCCAAAAGGAAAGCACTATTATCATTCATTATTTTTATTAAATTATTTATTTATTTATCTATTTATTTAGTTGGGAGGGTTCCCCCATTTTATTACAGACCCATATACCACCTGAGCAGAACTTTTGTGTGTCGGGGGGCCAACCCCGAGCGCTCACATCCCTTCCCTCGCCGCGCAGCCGACAGGCCGCGGCACGCGCTCCTCCCGCTGCTCCAACTGCAACGGCGCTTCAGAGCTCCGACTGCACGGCTTCGAACGGAGTCGGAACCCCATGGGTTGACCCTTCCTCCCAGCAGAAGGCAGTGGGAGGCCCTCCGGGGTACCTGGAAGATCAATTTTCTCAAGGGACTAGATGCTCAGAAGGCAGTGGGGCCTGGAAGATAAATTTCCGCTTCAACCCTTGGCAGGTGTCAGGTTAGGAGGGGGTGGGAGGGCACCTGGAAAATCATTTGATTTCCTCTTCAAGGGACTGCCAGGTCCCAGGTTAGGAGGGAGGGTAAGTCCTCGCGATTTGCTCGTGGGAACCCTTGGGCTTGCTTGGGAACGAACCGAACCATCCACCTTTTGTTTCCCAGATCTCATTGGTTTCCCAAGACCCTTGTTGATTCCCCAGCAAGTTTGGCGGCTTGAACGAATCTTTCAGAAGCTTGAATTGAAGGTTTCACCACCAGACCGCTGGACCTGAACGTAAACAACAAATAAGAATTACATAGGGGGTAAATAAAGGGTTCGTAAACCCAACGAACCCCATTTCTATGCCTTTGACCCACAAAAAGGCGAAAGGCAGGAAAACGGGGCCATTGGGGCACAAGAAACTTGAAGCGTGCAAGCAGCATAATCTGCTTTTGGTTGACATAAATAAAAGCACGCAGCAGTGGCGTCTACCGATCCAGTCAGCCGGAAGCTGGGTCAAAGTGGCGACATTGGGGCGACATCCAACATGCTGGCTCTCCTTTTGGTCGCCTTCAACCCCAACTCCAGTTGGGGTCAAGCAAACCACTCCGATCCGTCATTGTGTTTTGAACATTGGGTTTCCTACAAGGGTCGCTGGATTTCCGATCAGATTCCCCCTTCAAAAGTCGTTCAATTCACTGGTGGATTCCGCTCAGACTGCCGCTTTTGGCTCCGAAAACAACTTTTTGGCTCCAAAAACGAGACACTTTTCGTGACCCCTGTCCCCACCACCCGGCTTCCAGTCGCTTCAAAGTGGGCGCGGAAGGGACCCGACTGCGCCTCAGCGCCGCCCGGATCTTCGTGGCCTCCTCCTGCCTCTCGGTGCTTTCACCCGCCCAGGCGAGGCCCGATGCCTCGAGGCATCGACACACGTGGTCCGGTGTTTATACGGGGAGGTCGAGGTTTTGACTTTTGCGAACCCCCCCCGCCCATGTTTGGGGGTTGTGCAATTAATGACCTGTTTTCTAACAAACAACCTTTAGCACTATGATCTAAGTCTTATATTTTACTGTCCTTTTTTTTTTCGTTTGTTGTGTCACTCTTTCTTCATACTGCGTTGTCGACGTGTTTTGTTTTTTTGTTTGCGAAAACCCTCGCCTTGCCCCCCCCCCCGCCAAAAAAAAAAAAAAAAAAAAAAAACTTCAAACAAAACATATCCATACCTCCACCTTCCAAAGGGTGCAAAAAACCGCCTGTTTAAGCACAAGTAGGTTTTGCTTTGGAACGGCGATCTTGTCAGGGAAGCGGCGATTCTTGATTGGGAAGCGCCGGGCGTGCCATGTCACATCGCATACTCTCAGCTGTCATGGCCCGGGCCCGTTCCTGTTGACGGCATCATTTCCGTCCCTGCATGCCTCTCCCACCCTCCTGCCCTTTTTCGCTCCTACCACTACAGGTACGTGGCCGAGTGGCCATGGACCATAATTTTTGCCACTGCATGAAACAGCGAAATAAATCAGCGCCTTGCTTGCGCAAAATTGGGTGGTTTCTTCAAGAATTGCCGCTTCAGAAAAGCCACATGGAAAACCGCCGGTTCAAGCGTACATTAACCTCTCGGTTTTGCCCTTCATTGCTGATCTGGCTCCTACTTTGCCCGCAGCGGCTTTCGGCTGGCCTGGGCCTTGGCTCGATACCTCCGGTGAAGGGCTCGAGCTTTCACGAGGTAGAGTTGCAACACCCGCTTCAACAATTGTTTTTGATCTTGAAATCTTGCCAACTAGGTCTTCGTTTTGCTCACAGCTGTGTATGAGCGGGTTTGCTATTTTGATGGCACCTTGCCTCAGGACAGCTTTGATTTATTTCAACAAGTGTGTGGTTGAAAGAATGCACTTTTGGCTTCATGGCCCACCCTGCAAATTTGAGTTCCCGAAGAGCGACACCTGCCAGTTGCGCGGAAGTCTGCTGGAACTCATAGTCTGACCAAAGCCCATGCTGATATAGAGCACCTGCGGGAATTTAGCAGCAATCTCGCATCCACGGCGCATCATGCGCAAGAGTGGGTGATCAAGTGGCGCTTGAATAAAGCCGCCAATGATGACAACCAACCATTCCAAAGTAAGCATAACATCAGAGCCCTGGACATTAAACCATGGATAGCTATCCTTCGATTCAGATGGCGCACAAGGCGAGGGGAGAAGCGAAGTGGGCAAACACAACTTGCGATACTCAGCCATCACGCGGGCCCATGTCTCAGCTGCGTCACTTCAAAGTAGGGTGTGAGGTGGCCTTACTATTCCTCAGGGAACTTGCGCAGATCAATTTTTGGGACTGTGGGGACAACGGAATCCCGTACTCAATTTCTGGGGTCAGTACTCCATTTTTGAGACATTCAATTTCTTTTTGAAGGGGAAATCAGTACTCAATTTCTGAGACAGCACTAGACCGTCAGCACTTAATTTCTGAGGGGAGTTCTGAGGGGGGTCAGTAATAGAATCCTGAGGGGAGGCAGCAAAAACCCCTACTTGAGCCCCCCGAAGCCGAATGAGAAACTGCTCGGGAAGCAATAGGGCCAACCATCAAATACTTGTCAATTGCTTTTCGCGTCTCCTTCAAGCTCCCTTTCAAAGCAAATAATGTACAAATCCCCGATAGGGCCAAGTATCAGGTAGCATGTATACTATGTTTGTTCTTTCGTTTTCTTGGCCACGAAAGCCCCTTTGCAAAGTGCCGGAGAAAGAATCGTATTGTGACATTGGGAGCGCAAGTTCTGAGGGGAGTTCTGAGAGGGGGTCAGCACTAAAGTGTTGAGGGGGGGCGGGTGAGTACTCAATCACATAGAAAAGTGAGGGCGATTACTCACAGTTGGTCTTTGTAGGGCCAAAGAGTTTAAACACACGCTTGCACTTCCTCAATAATTCTTGTGGTTCCGCGGGGACTGATTAAAGAAACTTCTTCCGCCCTGGTCACTTGCAAGCAGCTTTTTGGGGCATCCAAGAAAACAAGGAAAAACGGGAAGCGCATGATGGTTGACCTTAATGTTTCTGCACAAAATAAGGTCTTTCGCTGGTACTTGTCGGCAACTTGCAGGCGGCTAACATGCACCACGTGGCTGGTTCCAACCCCACTACTGATTGAGCATTGTGTCCTTCGACACGAACTCTCCCTCAATGATCAACTCATTCGGTTCCATTTCCATACGGAGTGGCTCGCATTCCTGCTGGAAGGACCCTAAGATCAGGCGTTTCGGGCGACGGCTAATGAAAGCAAAGGGTCTCTGCAGAATCCACCTCACAGATCTTCTCAATGTTTTTGTTGGTGCCCCCTGCCATGCAGTCAGCAATGATGGCTTCGGTTCTTGGTCCCGTTTACCGCCTTCGAAGCTTTGTGATCGCCTCGCCGACGCCGACACTCCGGCTTTGGCTTACTTATTCTAGTTGGCAACAGCATCGTCCATGCAAGGGATTTCATCAAATCGTTGTTTTCTTCAGTTTCCTGAGAGTTCCCTTCATCACCTTCCGACTCACACTCATCATTCTCCCAACTGCAGCGTGGCTGCGCGATCGAGTTTGCTCTTCAAAAACCACATCCGCCTCGGCAAGAGAAGTGGGAGATGCTTCCCTGGCCAAAGGCGTGGGCTCTGCAGGCCAGGAACCTTTGCCCAAGGGAGTCTCTTTGGCAGGGGCGGTGTGCACTTGGGTCGCAGCGAAGCTGGGCAAGGTGTAGACGGCCGGGGAAGGGCATACCCGTAGACCATAATCGCTTAACTGTATATACCATCATGTTGCTTTTGCTCCGGGGCCAAGACACAGACTCCGAAGGACTGGGCGGAGCAAGTGGCTGAGCGTCCGTCCACTATTTCTCTTTCTTGTTCTTCCGATTCTTGAGTTCCTGGCGTTCCTTCTGGATAGCCGGTCTTGCAGCCCAGCAAGGAAAAGGCAAGGCGCTTCGAGTTCCATCAGTGTGGCACTGCTCCGCCAAAGTTGGACTTTCCTCCGCACCTTTCCATTGCTCGACAGTTCCTCAGCGGCCACCTGAGACTCCACCTTCCTCAGCGGCCGGATGCTATCCCCTCCCTTTCCAACCCTTAGGTTTGAAAGGGACCAGGGGTGACGGAGAGTTTCGCCAAATACATTCTATGCGTTTTTTCACGCAAACACTCAACTTTTCAAAAAGTGCGAAAAATGAAACGGCGATCTTGGGCGACCAACCGGCGATCTTTTGCGGCCAAACGGCGATCTTTCCCGAACCAGAAATTCGCAACATTTTAGGCCACGCCCGTTTGCCCTTTTGCCCTTTCTGACGGCTTTGGTGGCTCAAACGGCTTCGCGCGCAACATCCTGGCGCCGAAGATCCGCTAGACCCCCCAAACACGGCAAAAAAGGCAAAAGGGCAAACGGGCAAAGCCACGGCTTAAAATGTTGCGAATTTCTGGTTTGGGAAAGATCGCCGTTTGGCCGCGAAAGATCGCCGGTTGGTCGCCCAAGATCGCCGTTTCATTTTTCGCACTTTTTGAAAAGTTGAGTGTTTGCGTGAAAAAATCGCATAGAATGTATTTGGCGAAGCTCTCCGTCACCCCTGGTCCCTTTCAAACCTGAGATTGGAAAGGGAGGGAATAACATCCGGCCGCTGAGGAAGGTGGAGTCTCAGGTGGCCGCTGAGGAACTGTCAAGCAACGGGGCACCTTGCCTGCGCATCCGTGGGTTGGCAAGAAAGCTGCTGCACTGCATCACATTGCCCAGTCATGGACGCCTACCCTTTTCCTTAGGATGCTGGAGCAGGAAAGTCCAACTTCGGCGGATCAATGCCACGGTGATGCAACTCGAAGCGCCTTGCCTTTTCCTTGCCGGGCTGCAAGACCAACAGGCTATCCAGAAGGAACACCAGGAACTCAAGAATCAGAAGAACGCTCAGCCACTTGCTCCGCCCAGTCCTTCGGAGTCTGTGTCTTGGCCCCGGAGCAAAAGCAACATGATGGTATAAACAGTTAAGCGATTATGGTCTACGGGTATGCCCTTCCCCGGCCGTCTACACCTTGCCCAGCTTCGCTGCGACCCAAGTGCACACCGCCCCTGCCAAAGAGACTCCCTTGGGCAAAGGTTCCTGGCCTGCAGAGCCGACGCCTTTGGCCAGGGAAGCATTTCCCACTTCTCGTGCTGAGGCGGATGTGGTTGATCTCAAGAGGAAACTTGATCGCGCAGCCCCGCTGCAGTTGGGAGGATGATGAGTGTGAGTCAGAAGATGATGAAGGGAACTCTCAGGAACCTGAAGCAAACAACGATGAATCCCTGACATGGACGATGCTGCTGCCAACAAGAATCAGCCAAAGCCGGGAAAATTGCACTTTTCGGCATCGGCGAGGCGATCAAGGCTTCGAAGGCGGTAAACGGGACCTTCAAAGAAGCGAAGCCATCATTGCTGACTGCATGGCAGGAGGCACAAAAAAGCATTGAGAAGATCTGCGAGGTGGATTCTGCAGAGACCCTTTGCTTTCATTAGCAGTAGCCTGAAACGCCTGATCTTAGGGTCCTTCCAGCAGGCATGCGGGCGACTCCGTATAAGAATGGAATCGAATGAGTTGATCATTGAAGGAGAGTTCGTGTCGAAGGACACTGATGCTCAATCAGTGGGGTTTGAACCAGCCACGTGGTGCATGTCAGCCGCCTTCAAGTGGCCGACAAGTACCGGCGAAGGACCTTGCTGTGCAGAAACAGTAAGGTCAACCATGATGCGCTTCCCTTTCTTCCTTGTTTTCTTGGATCCCTCAAAAACCCGCTTGCAAGTGACCAGGGCGGAAGAAGTTTCCCTAATCAGTCTCCGCGGTTCACGAGGATGACGAGGAGGTTGATGCTTGTGTTTAAACTCTTTGGCCCTACAAAGACCAACTGTGAGTAATCGCCCTCACTTTTCTATGTGATTGAGTACTCACCCCCCCCTCAACACTGTAGTGCTGACCCCCCTCAGCACTCCTCTCAGAACTTGCGCTCCCAATGTCACAATGCGACTCTTTCGGACGAAGAGAACGCAAGAACAAAACTAGTATACATAGCTACCTGATACTTGGCTCTGTCGGGGATTTGTAAACTAATTGCTTTGAAAAGGAGCTTCAAGGAGACACAAAAAACAATTGTTAATTCTTTGATAGTTGGCCCTATTGCTTCCCGAGCAGTTTCTCTTGTGGTTTCGGGGGGCTCACGTAGGGGTTTGGTACCTCCCATCAGGATTCTATTATCAGAACTCCCCTCAGGAATTGAGTATTGGTCTACCTTTCAAAAAGAAATTGAGTGCCTCAGAAATTGACCCCCCAGAAATTGAGAACGGGATTCCGTTGTCCCCACAGTCCCCAAAATTGATCTGCGCAAGTTCTTTGAGGAATAGTAAGGCCAACTATGCAGCCAGTTCAATTGACAGTGTTTGTGAGCGTTTGTTTGGGTCTTCATATCCTATTTTGAAGTGACCCAGTTGAGACATGGGCCCGCGTGATGGCTGAGTATCACAAGTTTGTAGTTGCCCACTTCGCTTCTCCCCTCGCCTTGTGCGCCATCTGAATCGAAGGATAGCTATCCATGGTTTAATGTCCAGGGCTCTGATGTTATGCTTACTTTGGAATGGTTGGTTGCCATCATTGAATTGGCGGCTTTATTCAAGCGCCACTTGATCACCCACTCTTGCGCATGATGCGCCGTGGATGCGAGATTGCTGCTAAATTCCCGCAGGTGCTCTATATCAGCATGGGCTTTGGTCAGACTATGAGTTCCAGCAGACTTCCGCGCAACTGGCAGGTGTCGCTCTTCGGGAACTCAAATTTGCAGGGTGGGCCATGAAGCCAAAAGTGCATTCTTTCAACCACACACTTGTTGAAATAAATCAAAGCTGTCCTGAGGCAAGGTGCCATCAAAATAGCAAACCCGCTCATACACAGCTGTGAGCAAAACGAAGACCTAGTTGGCAAGATTTCAAGATCAAAAACAATTGTTGAAGCGGGTGTTGCAACTCTACCTCGTGAAAGCTCGAGCCCTTCACCGGAGGTATCGAGCCAAGGCCCAGGCCAGCCGAAAGCCGCTGCGGGCAAAGTAGGAGCCAGAGCAGCAATGAAGGGCAAAACCGAGAGGTTAATGTACGCTTGAACCGGCAGTTTTCCATGTGGCTTTTCTGAAGCGGCAATTCTTGAAGAAACCGCCCAATTTTGCGCAAAGCGCTGATTTATTTCGCTGTTTCATGAAGCGGCGAAAATTGTGTACCACAAGAATGTCCAGGTAGTAATAGAGGCTTCACTATGAGCCCAATTGAACCAAGTATCAACTACAAGCATGGAGATCTAAGGGGATGTGCGGTACTTTCAAACCAAACTTAGCCATTAGAGGGGCAAACTGGCAGACTGAGCCCAAAACAATTGTTGCTTTGGGGAAGCTGGGGCTGGTGCTTTTGTGAGGTCAAGAGGAAGCAGTGCAAAACCTCAACCCCAGGCTTGGTAAAGACTTGGAGGCTGGGTTGGATGGAATTGTCTTGCCAACACAAATGTGGGGGCATGGGGGGTTGTAACTCAAGGAATCAAAGTGCGCCAGGGCCCGAGGTCTCCTTTTTGACCAGGTTAATGGGTTTCCTCCGGATGCGGAAAAAAAGAAGAAAACAAACGAAGAGGGTGTCCTTGGGTGCAAGCCATCGGAACCCATTCGAGTTCTCCATATTTCCCTCAAAACATCCCAAAAGGAAACTCGCTTTGAATTGGACCAAGAAGTGATGATGGTGACGTTTAAACCCTCCCCCGCCCTTTTGGCTTTGTGTGTTTGTTGAGGGCACCCTTTGTCTAAACCAATTTTGGGGGCTCTCCCCACCTTCGAATCCCCTATCTTCACATATACCCATGTGAGTCCTGTCAGGTCTGGGTGAACTTCGGTGATGATGAAACCCCCCCCCCACCCCTCAAGGAAAATATATGGCCTTGCGATTGGTCGAGGGCACCCTCGGGCTAAACCTACAGGCAAAGCAAAGAAATTTTGGGGGGGGTCTCCCTTTCTGGGGCTTGATTCCCCGTTCGTTCTGTTCACAAGCCGGCCATTTCCCCTACTCTTCTGCCAGGTTTTCTAAGAAAAAAGGAATCCTGGAAGGCAGGGAAATGGAAGCTACCCTTAGAAACCAAAAACAAAAAGCAAAAAAAACACTTTCACAGTCCACCCCTTTTGCCCTTAAAACAGAAGGTAGCCCTAGACCACCCATGTGGAGTCGTCTCAGGCGCTGAAAACTTCGCGCCTCCACCCGGGGCGTCCAAACCTTCCGCGGCTGGAAGCCTTCGATCTCCCCGTGCCGCGCCACGCAGAAGCCCAGCGCTGGCCTCGAGTCGAGTGCGGCGAAGGCGGCGCTTTGGATTTGGTGGCTTGGATAGGTGTAGATTGGTGGGTTGGATTTTTGATGTAGATTGGTGGGTTGGATTGATTTAGATTGGTGGGTTGGATTGAAGTTGAGATGTGGTTTACTCATTTGATTGTTGCAAGTTGTCCCTTTGAAGGGTTGCGGATGACCCTTTAAACCAACTGGATCTAGGTTAACATATGTGCCAATTCTTCATATATTTCGGCAACCCTAACATGAAACATAGGCCCCAGATCAAGTCGGTTCGCTGGCAAGGGCCTGTTCCCCGGGCCTCAGTTCTCAAATCATTTGATAGACGTTGCCGAAGCTGCACGCCCACTTGAAATCCAAATGGCCCCGAAAACAGGATGACACCACTTGAGGGGATGCTCTCTTTTTGCGTTGCCATGGAACCTGACTGGGGGCCCTGAATCCATACAACGCTTCATCCTGCTAAACGAGCCAAGACTGTTGAACCAAACGAGCGGAACAAGGAGGCGGATCGCCTCACAAAAGTGAGGTGGATCGCCTCGATAAGCATGGCACACCTCCATTTAAAACAAGTCAGCCAGGGCTTTGGTGAGGCAAGCAAGTCTTTCCCACCCAACCAGAAAGGATGGGGTACTGATGAAAGGGTTCCATTCGAATTCTGCGGCGCGGCAGGCTGGGCACTCATGTTTCTCCTTTTTTGATTTCTTTACCGCATCTTACCACACTCGAGACTCCGTGCCCCACACCCAGACTGCGCCGGACCGTCCTGATAATTGCAAATATCACCTTGCCTCCGCTTTAGTCACTTTAGTCATGCTAACTTCGAATGAATCCGGAGGAGCATATTAATCAAAGAAACCCCTTCAAATAGACCCCCACACCCCAATCCCAGGTGCGTTTGGCAGGGGCCGTAGGTCACAGACTGGGCCTTCGTCTCGTCCCGGAGCTTGCGAGTGAGGAGGCGGCTGAAGGAGATGCCCACACGCAAGTCAAGCTCCTGACGAGCCTCGGTTTGGACCATCAAGGTGACATCCTCCAAATTGTCCCACTGAACGATCGCACCACACAACCACAACTCTAATGACAGTCTTCGTTGCTCATATGGTGGTCCTCTTGCTGAATCCCGTACTGGATTCAAAAGGCCTGAAGAAAGGATCTTCCGTCCAGGCTATTACTTGTCCTTCTCAGGCAAGATCACATTGTATTTGTATGAATACCCGACAAAGGTCCTGCTATCCATAACCAACACCTATCGACCTGCAAAACCGATAGCGGAAAAGCAACATGCAAAGCAACAAATCGATACCGTGGTAATGTTGTCTTTTTGCCGAATCCCTATGTGGGGTGACCAGTTTGGGTTGCATGTGTCCAAGAGACGTCCTATTTGAGGAATCGTCCGTCTCCAAGAACCTTCTACCCCCCCCCCCTCACAGGGAATCATCATGGGATGCTTGGGGTAAGCTCAAAAGGCGTAATGAAGGGTTCTGGGATAGTCCAAGTGTGCCATCGTATATGAGTACTAGTTACGACTTAGTCTAGATCGACATTTATCTCCACCTCAAAACAAAACGGCCCAACAGCCCACTTTGCCGGAAAGATGTCTGCGGATCTGCCCGCAAGTTGGTGAACATATGTGAAACCTCTCTGACCTGGTCGTGCTTATGATTCCCACAACAGGAACCCTTAGTTTGAAGACCGCCCCGGATAACCAGCTGTGCTTCCCCTGAGAAACAAACTGCAGTGCCTGTCCAAGAAGCATCTACTCCTTTCGCCACATCCGCATCAGGCTTGCCCAGTGATTCGAAGGAGGAGCACACCTGCTGACAAGCCCCAGCCGCATCTCCGAGGACCAGATTAGCCCCAAACAACAAATCTTTCCTCCGCAGGAGATGTGAAAATGGGCTGGTCGCCTTGTCTTTGTGGTGAATTTGGTGTGGCCGCCCGCAGACGACCAACAGCATTAGTTGCGAGCTATAAATTCACCACCTGAAATTTAGGACCCGAGAAAGCATGGCACAGAAGAAATTGCTGGTGACAGAACCCGTTGCTTGCTTATGACATCCGCGGCCGATGGAGGAGGATGACTCTGTGGATCATGATACAGAGCACGTGCATTATAAAGTCAACGTACACCTTTATTGCCATGATTCCACCCATTTGCAAGATGAGCTTGAATAACTACCCAAACCCCTTCCCCACCGGCCCACAAATCCTGCGAGAAGCGCCAAGTTTTCTCAGAGAAGTCCTTTTGTGTATGCTATGTGCGTAAACTCTTCTGCCCTCAGTGGCCCGCGGTGTTCTCTTTGGCCATTCAATCCAACCATGTAAGGCTCTCGGGCGGGGCGACCTTCGTCATGAACGTTCCTGTTTGCATCTCAAGTTAGTAGTGCTAGTAGGGGAGATGCAAAGAACCTTCTTCTGACCATAGGTGTTCTTGCAAAGGTTCCTCCAAACCTGTCCTTCTGGCGCGTTAGTTGAGGACACCAAACACGCCTCTTTGATTCCAGAAATTGGCCCTTTTTCGTAGTCAGTCCATACGGATAGCGCTCGAGTTTATACCGAGGTGCCTAATGTTGCCGCACGACGGGGTTTGCGACAAGCACAGCAAAAGTTGGGGCCAGGTATGACTGCCGACTGCGAATGAAGCAACTCCCCAGTTCACGTTACTGCAAACTAACATGGCATCCACCAGAACACAAACATCAGCATTGTTGGAGGAATCGCTGTGGGAAGCCCCGGGAGCACGCAGCACACCCACACCTTCGGTTTGTGAAGGAATCTCCGCTTCGGACCGCCCCCTGTCCGGGTTCCGGAAGACGATTTGCACACGGCACACAGAAACTATTTCGCCTCCTCCTGCGTAAGGGCAGAGAAGATCGCGCGATGGACTCGGGAGTTGTCGGGGAACCACTCTTTGCACACCTGAGAGGGCAACGTGACAAAACAGTTTGTCTGATTCTGCCTCATTATTTGTCAACCTGAAAATATACACTGTTCTGAGGAGACAGGACAACATCTTGACAGGTCCATGCCAGAATAATTGAATCTGCCGCGGAGAAAACAGCTGCCCATTAGTGTTACGCCGGTCACGCAAGTTGCTGTCTGAAATAGGTGTTTCTCAAAATTGTACGCCCGCTTTTCCCAGAAGGAGCCATTCGCCCCTTAGTGGGTATTCAACGGGAAACCAAAAGAACCCAACCAATTTAGGGAACTCCCCAAAAACATAACAAGTCCAAGAACTCGGGGACTGACCGAGTGAGAGCTGAGTCGTTGCTTCCGAGGTGCTGCGATCACTTCGAAGCCGATGTTCTCGCCCTGATCCGACCAGCTCCGAGGTCCCGAAGCAGTAGGCAACACCAACGGATACATCGGTCTGGGCAAAACAGGATCCAGCCCTTTGGGCTTCCTTTGATTAAGACTGGGCAGGGAGCCTCAGTTTGATGGCCGAAACAAGAGTCTCCCACCCAACATAGAACATGACTGGAGCCACTTGGAGGACCAGATTCCTGAGGGGCCTTCCGGCGGAAACCCGTAGCGAAGACAATGGACATCTCAACCCATGAGTTCGTTGCTTGGAAGGGAACAACCCGCACTTGGGAAGTTTGATACATCACCAATCGCAAAGGTTCATCCATACAAACAATAAGATTTGCTCCTCCCATGAACAGCGCGTGCCCTGGCATGAAGTACACCCGGCCACAAACAAATAGCACTGTTCCCATTATGTCCGCAAACAAAGAGGATAAACTACTTTAAATGGAGACGCTCTTTCATCCAATTGCATGTTTCCGGCAGCCAGCTGGCATTGCTTGGCAGGGTCACGGGTCATTCTTCTCACTAGGAGTCCGCGTCCAAACATGTCAGCCCCAACATACAAAAAGCAGCGGCGCCCCGCTGTTGGTTGGAAAATTGGGTGGGCTCGGCAGCTCAGTATACATGCATTGGACGTTGTGTTCTTTATATTTTTTCTAGGTATAAGTTACAAACACGGACGTGTAAGTCTCCAAGAGCCTTATAAAGCAGAAACGAGCTCATCCTAGGGTTTGCATCTCTGCAATACCTGCACCACGGAACCCAGGTTGCCGCCCAAGTCTACATCCTCTTTTTACAGATGCGTAACCACCACCGAAACAAACTATGTTCACGAGTGTTTACGTGACAACATAGTGGGACCCCATGGGTTGTGTGCAGCTGAAGAAGGGCCCCCTCAAAAAGCACAAAACCGACATGTTGCTACCCTCTCGCACTCTACAAAAGGACACCTAACGGAGGGCTGGTGCCTTCTGGCGCAAGAAGAGTGGCTGGCGCACTTTTCTGGGGAGTCTGGTTCCCCACATTTGGCAACGATTGCCAGCCCCTTAATCTAAACTTGGCAACTGCAAAGGGCCTTGTGTTCAGCAAAACAGAAGGGAGGCGTCATCCAAGTTGGGTTGATTTCTTGCCTTGTTCCCGTTTGCTCATCCAGGAGTGGGGATCTGGTTTCCTGACAGGACATGCACCGTGGACATCCATTGGGACTAAACGGTTGACCTCAGCTTTTGCCACCAACCCAAACACACATATCTGCCATTATGGCCCATATTTAATGGACCTCGAAATGGAAAATGATTTGACGAATTAAAATTCCCACAGGTGGTCTTATAACCCACAAAGGCGAGATGTTCGTTTCTTGCCCCTGGCGGAGCCCCAAGTCAAGCCCCTCGCTTGCCTCTCGATCCGCGTCCAGCCAGAGGCATAGGTGCTCAGAGCCTTTCGCCAGCTCCTGAAAAAAACAAAACAAAAACAAACAAACAACGATGGCCAAGCTCAACACGGAGGCCACAACCCGACGTTTTGTAGAGGACACGGCTCTTGTGGGACCCGTTTTTAAACGTCCAGGCTGATCTGCGCAAGTAGGAAACCTCAGCGCAGGTGATCCCAACTGAAAACAAGCTGTTTGGACTATGGTTTATATTGAGTGACAATTCTGGGGTCCGCTTTGGATTCATGAACCCCTCAGAATCATTTCTGTTTCACCTCTGGGTGTGGGATTTCAAGAAGCCTCGACCAGTATGGTCATCCAAGCTAGACAAATTGATTCATGTTTCAAAACTTCTGGGCAGTTCCAAAAGCTCTCCCAACTTGTGCTGAATTGACTACGTACTGGGAGTAAAACGGGGCGGGTATTTGCTAGATTTTGGCAGCCCTCCTTCCCAAGCATCAGTCGCACGTTTTTATGTGTTTACCGATTCTCAACTATTCTCCCCCACGAATGGTGGATATAATTTGAGGCTTTACTAGAAGCCCTAAAACATACCCGTAGAACCACCAAGCCATCCAAACCCCGGCCAAACCTAACACGCCAAACACCCAAACCAACCCCTGGTTTCTGTCGCACCGGTTCTCACTTGGACATCAAACACACCAAACCCCACCCCTGAATTCGGTTTCACCAGTTCTCTCCCATCCTGCAGGTGCTCGGCCACCCTCGCCTTCCGGGCGCCTCAGAACGAGCCCCCCCCCCATTTTCCCGAAGGGATTTCCCTAACCGTACCCCAAAAGGCTACTCAAAAACCACACACACACACACCCATCAGACCGCCTGAATTGGTGCTTCGGTGAACCTCTACACACACACACACACCCATACAGCAGACCGCCTTCAGTGGTGCTTTTTTTGTTCGGACCGAGGTTGCCATCGTCAGTTACTTCGAAGGAAGTGTTCAAACTGTCAAACCACCAATCCAAACCACCAACGACGGGGTTGACAAAATGCAGGGTCCCCGCGTCCCCCCTGTCAGGAAATCTCAATCAAAGCAACAACCATTTCATTTGAGGTTGATTCCATGTGTGGTCCTGAATCAACGAAACACTCATTTTCTGAGAATGCCCAGGAAAAGTTCAAATATTGTTGCGTGCCACTAAACTGGTCCAAACCCCAAAGAGAGTCAGCAATTGCAGCGACCTTACCTGCCCGAGACAAGGCGACCTCATCAAGGATAATGACTTATACGCAAATGGCAGTTCTTAAAAAAAGAAGAGACCCCGCTTTTGCCTGGTTTAAGAGAATCCAATGAACAGGACAACCAACGGGGTTTACACGAGTATTGAGTTCCACTTGCAACAAACGTGGCTTGAAAGACTACCTCTTCTGGTGAAACAGGATGTTGCTGCCATGCCTCGCATTTGTTGGGAGGGTAGCCAGGGCAGTGGTAAACCAACCACCTCAAGGTTGCTCCAAGGACCCGGGTAAGAGACAATTGATTTTTTGGTGCGGAGGGCACCAGGTGAAACGGGATGAAGCCCGATTTGCATACTGGTGGACAAAACGGGGGAAAATCCACCTAGCAGGTGCCTGGGGTGGATTTGGTCTATCCACGGTACGGGTCGCCTTGTTTTGGGATGGAAAGGGGGAGCCAAAAGCCGAGAGGAAACCAACCACCTGGTCACCCGAAGGACTTGGGCCCAAAATTGTCCGGCAACCTTTCTCTATTTCTCAAGGGCCTGGGCTGTCCTCAGATCCCCTGCAACAAGTTTCACTTTTAGTGGGTTAAATGGAAATCCCCACTATACAACTAAAAGGCTACAAAGCAAAGGAACCGGATGGCTAACCACTCAGGGGCCTTGTGAATCCAAGGCACTGTCTGTGTAGGTCTTCACCACCGGCGCCTGGTAGATGCCTTCCAGCTGCTGCGGTAGCCTGGACGACCGAAGCTTGGGATTGGCGGGTCTGAAAATTAGGGAAACCCCTACGTACAACCAAAGATGGAAATCGGGTCTCAAAATTAGGAAACCCCTACCAAACCCCCACTTGTTTGGTTGGGTTTCTGTCATTTATGTCCTTTACGTCCTTTCAAACCCGAAAAAAGGCGGGCCCAAGGACCAACGCCACCTTGCTTTTTTCCCAAAGTCGGAAACAAGAGTTGGCTCCTCAATTAATGAGTGGATTGGACAAAACCATGCTAAACATACTTGTTGTTTGCAACTCAATTGTTCTTCCCCAATATTCAGTCCAGAAACTCGGGGAGTGAGAAACTACCACACCTACCCCTTAGGCGGCTGACTTTGATCATGGAAACAACATGGCAATGGGGAACGCCAGATCTGCTGTGTGTGACATCGTTTACCTTTGGGCTTCTAGGCCCAAAACGCAGGTTGGGTGGAACAAGCAGGTTCCCCGTGTGAGCCATCAAGTAAGTTCCCCCCCCTCTGTGTGTGTGCAATATGCAAAATTGATGTACTTGTTGGGTCCCCAAGAGGACGAACCACCTCCATCCGAAAAGGAAAACACAGACACACACACACACCACAACTGCATGCTTGCAAGCTTGTTGACCAAGCCATGCGCCTAAGCTCGCAACCCGCCCTTGGCCCGAAGGCACTTGCCCAACAGCTGGACCGGAAGCAGAACCCTTGACTTTGATCGGGGAAATTGAGTATCACAGGGGGAGACCCGAGTGCAACCATGGCGATGAATCTGGGTCGACATTGAGTGAAGTCAATCACAACCATGCCAAAGTCAATCCAACCCTGCAAATCCCTGGCCACCATACGCATACCTTGATCCAAAGCCATTTGATACTGCCAAAACTGCCAAACCTGGCATTGCCAGTATGATGTTGCATTTGGAAAGGAGACATATTTATTTGAAGATACTTGAGGGAAGAACACACACACCCAGTGTTTGCTACCAACCCACTAGCAAATACGCCAAAAACTGATCTTGCCGATGGCAGGGTTGTTTGACTTCTTCCTCCGAGCGTCGCAGAACATGGAGAATGGGTCGGAACAATTTCCCTGTCAAATGCTAAACTCCCATTCACAAAGCTTGCATGCAACTCAAGTTTCTTAGTCTGTCTTGACAATTCCCAAAGTGTCTAGTCAGTCTCACAATGTCAAGCTGATACGCTTTTGAGAGTAAGCTGTCGAAGCTGTCAAAGCCGACCGAGGGGCTGGCCGTCAAACTCCAGCTGACACAGATGCCCAATCACCGAGGTCACCGTGATCACACAGCGCTGGTTTGTGGCTGGGAAGGTGCCTGGGAACTCCTCAGTTGCAAAGCAGCCAAGCATCAGGCAATCAGGCGGGGCACGTAAGGGGGCCTGGAAAGGGGGACCCATTCTTGGTGCAGGCGGGGCAGGTAAGGCCTGGAAAGGGGGCCTACTTAAAGTACAACCCACCTTTGGCACTTCGCAGTTGGGCCTCAGACAGGATTCAGAAATTGGGGGGACATTTGCGCAATCTGGACTCCAGAATCAGTCAGGGGGCACTTCAAAAGGGAAGACCTAAAAAGGGGCAACCCACTCTTTGGAAGAAAAAGCCCCTTTTGGGGAGACGAAAGGATGTCCATCCCTTAGCAGGCTGATCTAGGACAAACACCTAAGGCAACTCAGGCTGAGGGATTCAGACATAGCGTTACCTGAAAGCAGCCTGCGAGCGCTCGGATGACTGGACCATCATGAGTGCATGTTGAGCGACTGTCCCTTCTTGTGATCATCAACCCTGAGAAATGATATGGAGCTGGGCCCGTTAAAGGGACATCCTCAACATGTTCCTCTGAAAGGTTGTTGTAAACGGAACCAGGCAACAAGTATTTTGTCGAGGACTTTTCAAGCGTGCTTGAGCGCGCTGTAAGCGTTCTCACCAGCAAAGCTAGCTGGCCGGGTTCTCAATGAGACCAGCTCCCCTGCAAATGCAATTGGACCCATGGAGCCCAAAAACAGAATCCCCCCAAGGGAGATTCTTCTTGAAGGGATGCCAGTTTGGGGTCTATATAAATTTGCTGGGACAACAAGCACAACAAAAAACAAAATCACGGCTTTGGGCCCCACCGTACCCCACCCCACCCCACCCCACCCCACCCCAGCCCAGCCCCACCCCACCCCAGCCCAGCCCCACCTCACCCCACCCTAGCCCACCCCAGCCCACCCCAACCCCACCGCCCCACCGGGGCTTACGAGTCTCACGGCCACGGCGCCAGGACGGGGCAGGCCGGCGACAGGCCCCGGCGCTCCCGGAGCTTCTGGCGCTGCGCGCTGCTCAGAAAGTCCGCCACCAGCCGCGCCACCGAAGGCTTCTCCGCCACCATCAGCACCTGGCGCCCCGCGAAACTGAAACCGAAACCGAAACCGGGGCATGGGCCCCCATCTCTTACCGTGGGTTCAAGGGATTGGAGATGAAGGAATTCTGGGCAACCGATTTTTATGACTTGTTACGACCCGATTTGTTTCCATGCCGTCAGCAACTGAGAACAGGAGTCTCAAAGGGAAACCTCCAAAATGGGTGTCCCGTTGGCTTTCCATTGACTTTTGCTACCATGGCTGGAAAGTTTCTGCTCCGTACATGACCCCCATGGATCCAGGTACACTGACCCAAAGTGGCCAATGAGATGGTTTTGGGAGCTGCTCACCGCCGACAGGGCAAGTTGGCTGGTGTTGGTTTAAATGTTGGCTCAAACCTCTCCTGGAACAATTTAAATGTGACCAACAAACCGTGGCTTTTTAGGGTAATTATGCACATGGGCCAGTACACGACTCTTTCTTATCGCACCGAGCGGTTGCAGACACATTAACCACTTCCCGAATTCTTGGATTCGCCAGTAAATCACTCCCCGGCCAGGACACTGTTGTTCAGCAAAAGAGATGATCAAACAAATATTTCCTGTCATCATTTGGGATCATGCCCAAGACCGGAGGTGGCAAGCACGCAACATCACCAAAGTCAAAGTCCAGCCACGCACATCACCAAGCACGCAACATCACCAACGTTGAGTCAAATCCATGTGGCCTGCCGCCTTTCCGGCCCTAACCCCTTGCCCACATGCTTCTCGAAACATGAGGGACCCCTGAACCCCCCTTGCCCACATGCTTTTTACAAAATATGAGCCCCCTGCAGCCCCTTGCTCCCATGCTCAACATCTCAACTTAACATCTCGGGGCCCTGTTTTGGATGTGTTGGATTTCCCTTTAGTTCTCCCCATCCACCCCATCCAAATCTCAACATCTCAACCAAACTTCGGGGTGCTTTTTGGATTTCCCGTTCGTTCTCCCCATCCAAACAGATGGCACCCTCCGGGCTGGCTCGCCTGCGGCAGGCCCTCCCGCCACTTGTCGCGGTCCCGGAGCTGCTGGGCAAAGGCCTCCATGAAGCGCAGGCCCAGACCCGCCGGGGCGGCCGGCGAAGAAATGACCCCAAGGGGGCCCCCCCCCATGAACTACGTTTCCTTCTTTCTTCATAAAATGACTGCACAAACACTGTGCACATATATATGTATATATATAATACACACTCGATGTTTCTAGGGGAACTTATGCTTGATATATATGTATATATATATATATATATATTGATCTTCTGGGGGAACAACGAGATGGGGGGGCCCTGATGTTTAGTTGATATCCTGGGGGAACAACGAGATGTTCAGGATTACAAGGCCCTCTTGTATCATAGAGGAACAAGAGGAGGTTGAAAGGCTGTTGATAGGGAATGCTCGAGATATCACCGATATTACCCATCAAGGGGTTGAGTACATAGGTAGAACTTTGAAGGGTCAACGTGTTTCATCTCAACAGGTGGACGGCCATCTACCCGAGCCTTGGAGCCCCGAACAAAAAGGAGACAGCCAACAACTATCCTTAGACACACGAACTGACAAGATCGCTTGTTTCCCCCAAAGCACCTGGGGAACCTTGGGTTGTCCCCCGCATCATTGAAGGGAATTTGGGAAGTCCTCCCCAGCTACCAGAAAACTACGAACAACGTCATGGACCATGGATTCACAACATGTAGTTGAGCAGAGCACACCGTGGGTGTGTTGAGAGAGTACCCTTCTTGGAGACACCGGGCCCATTTCTGAAGTTGAGACAGACCCACGTGGCCATTGTCAAAACTGATAATGCGGGCCATGGTCGTGGGTCAATAGGAATTTTAAGTAGGCTGTCTCAATTCCCTATTCAGGGGTTCACGACCATCTCCACCCACCCCCAAGTGAAGGGGCCTGTTGAGCACAGAAAACTGGAAATACGTGTGTTAAGACCTTTCACGTGTGAGCTCCCCCCCCCAATCGGTAAGGTTTGGGGGTTTAAGGCACATAGTCACACACATCCTTACTCTACCCGCAGAAAGAGTTAAAGCAAAGCTGATTCCCTGAATATTGCAAGTGAGCCAAACGCATCCAACACCATACGGTTTTCCCTTTCTCCCTTGCAATGTTTAGGGCATCTAGGGGCACACACCGTAGCCTGCCTCTGGGTGCTCTGCCACGTACCTGGGCAAAAGGGCTGCAGGCCGTCAAACGCTGGATCTGTGGGCTCGGGCGTGCGTGTCCATCTCGAAATATATGGGAAGCAAAAACGCCCCATAGTCATTTCAAGAATTCATGAGGGAATCCTCCACATTGAATTTGGCAGGATAGCTCTACACTATATGAGCGAGGGTTGGTGGATGGCTCATGCTTGTAGAGCAGAACAACCTCAACACACGCTGATAATTACCTAAAACCCGAATCAGGCGGATGACCCAACAGCCTCAGGGTTTATTTATGGCTGAAGTCAAATCAAATGCAAGCCCTCACCATGTCTCAGCTTTTCATGCTGGGGGGAACACGCCTTTTGAGCATAAACCAGCACCCCTATGAAGGACTCCTTTTCAAAACATGGACCGAGGTATGGTCCAAACATAAGGTATGTGGGAAGGGGTCTTGGGCCGATTCTATGATGTTCTTTCGGTCCTTCGGTAGATATGTGCGAGTTGCCACTGAATCTAAAGCACCGGATCAGAACGCATCATATGGGTCCCTTCCTCAAATTCGAGGGTGCGTCTGTGGGGCCGACGCACGTGGGCGGTGCCAGATGTACCAGCTGTATGGGTTGCTACACACAATGGAAACTCAAGCTGCCTGGAGAAGTCTTAGCGCGCAACCGACTCAAACAACATACTCAAAGAGGCAAGGCCGGTCGGGAACGTTGGAACACGTCCTTAGAACCTTGCGAATGGCGTTTTCGGCTTCGCATCGACATGAACCTCCACATGCTGTGGATTCCCTCGCTCCCTTGCAGCCCACTTCGGACTCGACGCGGGGTTTGCCTGGGGCTGTCTCTTCCAAATCCGGCATGTTCACTTTTTCGCGTGTTTGCAATAACATTGGTACTGGAGTCGTCTGTAAATCGGGCCACCTCTCAGGTTGTCCAAGGCAGCGTCGGCTCACGTCTGCCGGGCCACGAGAAGTAGGCCTTGGGATCTTCCTTCTTCAGCGCCCAGGTGAGCTGACCCTTGCCGCGTGCACTCTCCGCACAGCCGGCCGACACGCGCTGGAGGTGGCTGGCATCCAAATCGGTGAGGTTCTGCAGCGCGGACTCCTTTGCTCCCGGTTGACCCCATGGCAGGGTAGAAAGTGCAGCGCAGGTAAAGGGAAACCAAAGGAAACCCTTTACCAATTCCTACTGTGGTTTGGTCATTGCTTGACAGGCTATGACAGGCTCGTGGAAGTGGACAGGAGGCCTCTTGTATGAGAGTAGTCTTGCAAAGCTTTTCTGTCGGCTTCCATCACTGGAGGGAGGGTATGCAGGGTTGCCTTTGCCGACAAACAACTTGCATTATTCCTGAATCCCACAACAAGGCAACACAACCTCTCCTTCTCGCGGCACCCCGTCGTTCAATCAGCTCCCCAAGTCCCAACCTTCGTATAACGGTTTAACGTTTCCCGCCAGGGTCGCAGTTCTGCTGGCCTTGTTTGTCTCCTTTCCCTTTCACTCCTCTGATGTGTCAAGATAAGGAGACCCAGCAAATGGTGGAGTCCCCTTTTGCTTTCCCTGTAAACCAGCTAGAAAAGAGTACCCTCAAAAAACACAAACACGTCTGTGTATTTGACAAGTGGTTCATGCCTGCCCAAGAAAAGGCTACAATAAAGGCTTCTGTGAACCATTGTGGATCCCAACCATGCTACCGTTAAGCCATATAGGCGCATATGGCCATGGAAACCAAGCATCATGTAGATGCAAAGCTGGCTTGTAACAGAAATCACCTTGATTAGAAACCACATGTCAATATGTAAATCTGGTCTCAAAATAGCTTTGATTTCGAAGCTAACCCGAAAGGATGCCCTCAAGCAAACTTTGGCTTGTCTCAAAATATGAGAACCCTCAAAAATGGTCAGTGTCCATTTCAATCCACAAAAGGGCTTCTCCGATGTTGAGACAAAGCGATGCATCCCTAGGTCCTCCGGTAGAGAGGTTAGAATAAGGGTACCGAGTTTCTGTAGTCTAGTAGGGAAACCCTCCCCCACAAAAGGGGAGAGAAGGGCACTACTGAGGGACCTAGTATCCTCGTCTTGCGGCAGAAAAATAAAACAACAGCCACACGCTGCTCGCGGTCCTGGCTGCAGGACTCAACGGCCAGCCAGCCTGCTAGAAGCTCTTCACTCGGCGCCTGGCCGGGCGTGGGGCCCTAATTTCATAACACTGGTGACAACAGGCAAGAAGCCCAGTCCATCCTAACCTCGACTTGGGTTACCAGAAATAATAAAAAATGGTCGCCCCCTTTTTCCGCTTGGCTTTCCACCCCAAGAGGGCGCTGAGCCTCGACAAACCAGATGCACGCACGTACTCTCTTGCAGATTAACTTACAGCTGGGATCCTGAACCCAGCAAAGGAATCAACATTCCAAACCTCCAAGTGGGTGGATTTCAAAAAAAAACCGCCAACATGGGAAAATACCCAATACACAAGCGATGACAAAGGCCGCTCTGCACGTACGGAAAGAAGGTGCAACAAGGATTGCTGCAATTTGGTGATTTCCAGTTGATTTCCCGTTTTCTGGACACCCCCAACCTCACTCAATACAACCATGTTGCAAGCGAATGGTTGTTCTATCCCCAAAACCGTTTTCTACAAAGAGCTGGTAAGCACCTGGTCAGTCTCCCATGTTCCGCTCCTCCCTCCACCCCCAAACGGGTACTGTGCTGGCGTGCAACATGTTTTGGGCCCCCACACACACACACACTACACTGATATACCTTACTGTTGGCCAAACTCTGGGGGTTAAACCCGAAAAAACGTGGAGGAGAACCGAATGCTTTTAATCTTATCCTTTATGTTGCTTGGTGCCCTTCATTGGAATGAACGTCCTGGGCAAGCAAGTGTTCAGACCAGTACCAAAAGACAGGTGAACAAAATCATGCACCCCCTTTTCGCATCCGTTTCAAGGTGGCACTCAATTTGCGTGGACGGTGTAAAATATCACTGAAACAGGTCCACAAATGGGCTCATTCGTCAACCCGACACATGCATAAACCTGAAAACACGAGACTCACCCAGGGACACCGTCATGTTGCACAGCAACATCCCATCATGGTTGGGTACTCCCCTGCAACTCGATTTGTAGAGGCGCCTCCGTCTGGGATCGGACCCCGTTGGGGCCTAAACCATCACCAAGTTGCTGGGTATGACACAAGATGACCTCATGGGGTGAAGCTGTTTGTCTGCGTTTTGCCCCTTATATCGATTGGGGGTGTGTCCGAAGCTGAAGCAGTCCTTGATATACGGGACACCGGGCCCCGGGCTCCCCTTCATCAAGCTCCAGAAAACCCACTAGAGCGCAAGAACTTCTGATGATCGAGAAAAAAACAACCTAAATAACCTAAAAATCTGAAAAAAATAACCCGAATGAAAGGTGTCTTCAAAGAGTTGGGATCCCGCACATTCATTTCTGGCCCTCCCGCGCCTCTCGCGCCCTTTTCTGCTTCAGCTGCTGCCGCAACGCCGCTGGCAACGGCCCGGGCGACGGCCCGGGCGGCTTCTTGGCCGCGCGTCGCGTGCGGAGCTCGGCACACCTCCCAAGCTCGAGGGTTCGGAAACGGAAGCTTTGCCATGGGCTCAAAAGGTGGTGTTGCAGCACCGCAAAGGGAGGATGCCCGTCTCAAAAAACTCAAAAAGAGACGTGTAAAAAACGGAATTGCCCGGAAGGTGATGTGCAAGCAACCCAGACAAGGGAAGTATTGGAAGCGCCTTGGAGCTACTCCGTAGTACCCCGCGAGGCTCCTCCTCAACCTCGTACCCCCACACTGAACCCTACTCGCATTGCCGCGGAAATCCTTGTCCCCATGTTGGCCTGGAACACGTCCCATCGCGGGCAAAGGTCCAAAACCATGAGCCTCAAGAGATGGCCACAGATGCATTTTGATGCTGCTTCGTTTTCTGGGTGACACCCCTCTATTTTGGTTCATCCAGTTCCCATTGCCTGATAGTGTACCTATTTGCTTGTATCGAGGAACCAAGCTGGTCTCGGCAGCTTTGAAGATGGTACACTGCTGTGAGAACGTCAGGTTGCAAGCTTGTTTGCGTCAGGACTTTAAAAGAGTCCAGCGGCAAACACCATGCAATGTCAGCGACTGCAATATATATATATATATATATATATTTATTATTATTAGTATTATTATTAATATTATTATTATTGTTATTATTATTATTATTGTTGTTATTGTTATTGTTAGTGTTATTATTATTATTGTTATTGTTATTGGTATTGTTACTGTTATTGTTATTGTTATAATTGGTATTATTATTATGAGTATTATTATTATTATTACTACTATTACTATTATTATCATTATCATTATCATTATCATTATTATTATTATTATTAAATTATTATTATTATTACTATTATTATTATTGGTATTGTTATTGTTATTGTTATTATTACTGTTATTGTTATTGTTATTGTTATTGTTATTGTTATTGTTGTTGTTATTGTTAGTATTATTATTATTATTATTAGTATTATTATGATTAGTATTATTATTAGTATTGTTATTATTATTATTATTACTATTATTATTATTACTATTATTAGTACCACTATCATTATCATTATCATTATTATTAGTATTAAATTATTATTATTATTATCATCATCATTATTGTTACTATTACTATTACTAGTATTATTATTATTGTTATTATTATTATTATTGTTGTTATTATTATTGTTGTTATTATTATTGTTATTATTATTGTTATTGTTATTGTCATTGTTATTATTATTGTTATTGTTATTGTTATTGTTGTTGTTATTGTTATTATTATTAGTATTATTATTATTAGTATTATTATTAGTATTGTTATTATTATTATTATTATTATTATTATTGTTATTGCTATTGTTATTATTATTGTTATTATTATTATTATTGTTATTGTTGTAATTGTTATTATTGTTATTGTTATTATTATTAGTATTATTATTAATATATTTTTTATTATTATTATATATATATATACACATACTTGGTTGTTCTCAGCTTGGTCGCTAAAAGTCTAACTGTTTGACCCGAAAATTCCATTGTAGCACCGGTGCATTTACTTAAATCCCCTGCCACCCCCCCGGCTTGTGTATGTACACACATACCCCGCATGTGTACAACGAATGTCAACAAATACACTACTAGCCCAGGATCTACCCATTGCAGTCTCTCTCGCCTGCCAAATGTGAGCGCTGCCGCCAGCGCCCACCGGGCGTCCGGCGCCGGTCGCCCGCCTGGGCGCCGCCCAGGCGGCTGCGCCCGGGCGGGCGTCGCAGGCGCCGGCGCGGGCGGGGGTCTGCTGGGAGGTGCTGCCATGGGCGCGAGCAACGCATCCGGAAAAACACGTGGCGATGTTCATCAAGAAGGTTGGTGGAAATGACGCCCCCACCAACTTGTTCATGTATTTGAAAGAGGATCTCTTGAGACATAAAGGCCAACGACTGGGAAGGTGAGCACTCACGGCTCTAGCGCGTGTGGGTGTGTGTGTGTGTGCCTCGAACCCTCAAGTTCCCTGTCATGTCGTGCCACCGTTCAACGGGTCTCAAAAGAGGTTCCACACTGTTAACAACCACGTCAATGCACTCCATCTCTCTCTCTCTCTCTCCAAATATGTATAATACATATTTATATAGGTATTGCCATGGGTATGAGAGCTGTCTGCTTGAGCAGTCTGGTTGCGAGCTGATCGGCTGGCACGCCACTTGTTTTTACTTTGGCAAACTACAAGCATTCAGAAACCACAATTCTGGAATCCCGAAGAGACCTTATCATGGGTAAGCCCGTTTTCTCTGTGAATCCGTGTAGAGAAAATTGACCTTAACTTCATCAATCCAGGTGTTCAAAGAGTAGACCCAAACACTGGTCTGAATAAACAGGGCGGATATTCGCCGCGATTCTATGGCTGGGACTGTCCCTTAGAAGTACTCTCACAAACCCAACCTGGTACTTGAATATAAAACCAAAAAAATATGCGGATGTGCGCAGCTCTCGTTGGGACAATCCTTAAACCCCGGGCTTTGCGAGCCATGTGTCGACCATATACTCGAGCCAAAGGCTCACAGCCAGATAGATACAACATGCGAAAGGCGACGCGGGCCAGCGTTAGAAAGCAGTCAACGGGTCTGACAATGGTTGGCTGCATGGTTGGCTTCATGGTTTCACGTTGGCTATCTGAAACCGTCCCAAAGCAGTCCCCACCCCCAGTGGCTGGTTTGTTGCGCCCTTCAGGCGACCTCAAGAAGGGTACCCTCCATGACAAGTGCCCCGAAGCCGGGACCGGCTGCCTAGAAATCGCCTAGTCTTCCCGGAAGATGGACGGATTCCTCTCACGAACAATTCAAGGTCGCAGGCAAGATATGCTGCTGGTTTCAGGAGTTGTCATCAAGAACCACGCCGAAGGGCTTGTCCAGGATTCGACTTGTTCCGTGTGTTCCCGCTATTCCAGCTGTGTCAAAACCGCAACTCACTGGCTTGAACCATCCAATGCGAGGGACACATTGGAAAACCTTCGCAAAGTCAGTGAAGAGATGGCACTCCTTGACCACCCCGGAAAGCTTTCGAGTTAGCAGGCTCTTAACTCCTTTGCTGGTTTGGCGACCTGACCCCTCCAAATCGCCGGCTTTTGCTAGCTGGCGGGAATCATTGCCTCTTGAGGCCAGTTTCAAAATGGACCTTCTATTGCGTTGGTTGTTGCTTCAGTCTTGGCCACCGGCCAAATGGAGACATGTATCCTAACACTACCCCAGAAACGCTTCAAAGTGAGCGCAAGCAGCCGAAGCCAAGACTCCTGAGGTCATGGTCATGATTCCCCGAAGGAGTTCTTGTAGTGACTGGGTCCATAACCACTCACACCAACCCCAAGTCATACAACCCCAAGTGCATCCAAATGTGCCCATGGTCCCCCCTCCTTTTGCGGGCGGTCATGGTTCCCTTTATGGGAAGCCCCACCATGGCTGCCCAAACTCCTTACTACCCAGCTGATAATCAAACTCCTCATTACCCAGTTGACAACCACCCCAACAAACCCCAAGTGGGCAGGTCCTTTCTTTGACCATATCTTATATCTTGCAGCAGCACCGTCAAATTGGAAAGGTTTCTCTTGGTTGCTGTTGACCCCTCTGCAAAAGTTTATCTGTTGTGAGCTCGATGGAAAACCCTTGATTTCCCAAAAGGTTCAAGTCTAAAGTTCCAACCGAATAGCAATCAAGTTGTGCAGCCCTTGCAAACGCCAGAGAACAACAAAACCCTTCCACTTTCTTCGAAGAAAAGGACAAAACCAAAAACCAAAAAAAAAGAAAAAGACCGGAGCGCGGGCGTTGGGCGGCCCGGCGCTCTTCTTCAGCGGGTTCTTCAGCGGGTTCTTCAGCTTCTTCAGCAGCCCCGGCTTCTTCGGCTTCGGCGGCTTCCCCTTCTCGGCCCTCGGAACGTTTCTCTTCTCGTCGCTGGAGGTGTCACGGGCGCGGTGGAAAACCAGGGCTTTAGGGGCTGCTTGGTGGTGAGACCTAGGGAAAGGTGCCATTAAGATGAAGAGTGACGCCAGGAGGTATGACTTGGACATGGACGAATACATGCTTAGGAAGAATAATTATAATGGAAGTCAAGGATTGCAACTTGGTAATTATGCCCAAAGATAATTAAACCAACACACACCACATAGTGAACACTTCTAAGAACATAGCAAACCAGCAAATACCATACAAATGAATAGCAACCATTAGGAAGGTCGTAAAATCCAGTGAACGTAATATGATGAATAACATAGCAGCAAACAAAAGCAACGGTCGACGTTGAAATTGTGAAAATGGCAAAAAATAGTAAAAATAGTTTACTACAAACACACAAGTGATATTGGCAGTCAATAATTGCAACTTGCAGAAATTGATTTGCAACGTTGAATTGCAAACACGATCAAACAAAAACAACCTAGCAAAAACACAGCAAACAATACCAACAAATACCAACACATAGTAAACAACTACACTAGTACAAGGCCACAATGCTAATCGTCAGGCTCGACACCAGCAAGTGCAGTCCAATAATGCGCAACAAGCGCAGGTTCTACGCAACTTGTTACTTAAGAAGTCTGCTCAAACTCAATGTCCGGCTAACATCAATTCCCGAATTGTCTTTCCAGTATTACCTGACCCCGTCAGGTTTTAACTTTAAAACTACAAAGTAGTCAGAGGAATCGCTCACATTGGGGTCACACAAAAATGGTGATACTCAACAACCATGAAAAGGAAGAGTCAACCATGCAATGCAACCACTACAAGGGGCCCCCCCTTTGTGTAATAAGGGAAGGAAGAAGACTTGCTGTTGACGACGACCGGTTTAAGGCTTTTGCGCATGAGAGGAACCTTGCTCAAACAAAACTTGAGGACATGACGTCTGGGTGGTTCGAACGTCAGTGTCTGCAGAGAGCGTCTATTGCCTCACACACATGCCTTGTTCCAACAATCTTGGAAGTCAAGAGGGTTTGGAAAGGCGACTGGTCCACTCCCACGATTGTTGGAAAGCATCGTTTGGGCTTCACTCGCAGGTACCTCAACAAAATAGTAACAAGGGAGGCTCATGTTCAATGCGTGTACCATGAGGTTGGATCACTTCTGGCCTGCTTCAAATCATTGCCAAAAGACCAGAGGCGCAGGCAAAGGCCCCCGATTGGCAAACAAATTTGGATCTCTGGGCCTTTATCCATTTTGCCAAACATGGAGGTGAGTCAGGGGCTGTCTTAAAACAGTCTTCCAGTCTTCCACCCTCCTGTCCACTTCCGTTATTGGAAAGAGGGGAAAGGCTTGGAAGGCCACCAAGCACTGCTTTTGCAGCAAAGTCGCTTGCCATCGCCTGATCGGGAATCTGCGGTGAATCACATGACTTCGGTCCTTGACTTGAGGTTTACCTAATCATTTCACAGTTTCGTGACTCAAGGACTCAGCTTGCCGCAAAACAACGCATTGACAGAAGAGTGGTGGGAACCTCTCCCGAATCCCGAGCGAATCAAATAGGTCAAATACATGCGCCCATCAGACACCTGGACCCTGCTTGTGCCACAAGCTTGCAAGGGTGCCATTGAGAGGCTGAGACTGGCCTTGGGGGAACATTCTATTAAAGCTGGACAAAGGTGTCCATGCCATGTTCCAGGTCTCGCAATGTTGACATCTGCTCAGATCTTCGAGTGATCGGATGCCTGACAGTGTTTTTGTAAGATCCCAGGGCCCAAATGCGATATGGGGTCAAACTGCTGATATGCGCGGCCAGGATTTGCTATGCATGCCCGCGGGTAGGCCGGGTAAGCTAGAGAGTCCCCTGGTTTCTTGAGGTCGCTCCCAACAATGACCACAGAAAACTGGAAAATTGCCCAAACCTCATTTGGGTGACTGATTGATTTCAGGTGGAGGAGCAGCCCCAGTCTTGGTCAGACTGACATGGAAGCGCGTGAAACGTGGCTGCCTTGTGGGGATACAGCATCTTCCTCTTTGGATCGCACGTATTGGCCCACCTGCTTTCGCCCCTAGCCAAGTGAGCAAAACTCCTGTGGGTCATGGCTTTCAGGGGAGCCATGTTCGAAACTCCTGTGGCCCTCTACCACCCCCCGCTCCCCAGCCTTTCGCGGCGGCCTTCCTGCGCGCGTGATTTGTCACGTTTGCCGGGAATGGTCTGCACCCAAGGGTCACCTCTTGCTATAGCTGATAGTAAGAATTGACCCTTATTCCTGTGAAAGGCTGCGTTGCTCAACATGTGGGGTTTGCAGGAGGTTCCCCGTGATCCGTGGTGAGTCACCACTACAACAAGGGAAAACACCACGATCTGGTGGATGGAGCAAGCACTAACTTTAAACAGTCCAGCTTAATGGGAACCCGAGTTTAATGAGCATTTCTTGAGGGGAACTGTTTGGTTGGTCCTTTAAAGGGAAAGCAACAAGGTTGCGTCATGTGTTGCAACACCTAGGTCGCGGAGCTGACCCCTTGGCTTGTTAACAGCCCACAAGAACACGGGACCCAAAATAAAACCCGGAGAGATCTCTGGGATCATGCTTAAAGCCCCATGTGGGGATCGAACAACAGCAAATTGAACGGCTGCGGCCGATTAGAACTCGATTAGAGGATGGTATGTTGATGGAGGACCCGTTGGTGGACATCATTTAGGTGTGAATTGATGCCTGCCAACTACTCTTCAATCGGGTTCCCCCTTGAATTCAATGGGCTTGCAGCGTTGGACTAGAAATGACTGTGTGCCTCGATAGACCTTAGACAAAAACACATGATGCCTGCCCCCAATGAAAACTGCGGTCCATACCTAATCAGTTTCTTCTTGAAACGCCAACAAAGAAGGGCGGTGGCTACATCAACTTGGGAAAAATACATGCCTGCTGAAGCGAAGTCGAATGTCAGCACGTCGAAATGACACCGATGACGCCTCAAAGATGTTTTTGCATAGTGGCACCCACATGCGCAATGATTCCTACATATCATATTCCTACATCCTCCGACACCCGCCTACTTCTCTCACTCAGCTTGGCCAGATAAAGCCTTTTGGCCGGACATGACTTAACTCCTGCCCCCAAAGCCGTCAAATGGGCCCCAGATGCCATGTCTGAAAACTTGGCTGTTGTTGACCCTCCGCAAAAAGTTTACAGTAACTTTTTGTGGGTTCAATGGAAATCCCTTGATTTCCCAACCTTAATAGCAGTCAAGAAAATAGCGGACCCCAAGTTGCCTTTTGGCTTCGGCTGGCCGACCCGGGGCCCGGGGGCCTGCGGCGGATGTACCACACCGTGCCGCCGACGAGCGCGACGAGCACCACAACAGCCCCCGCGAGGATTGTGAGGCCCTAGCCGAGCGGTGCGGGCACCAAATGTGATGCAACCGCAAGCAGTGGCCCTTTTTAGCTGGAAAATGCAGGAAATCCAAAGGTTTTCATGGGTTTGCAATTGGATAACAGGCCACGTCTGGCAACGTTGCCTTGCTTGGAACTCCTTTCCAGCTTAGGCCTAGGTGCTGGTTGCCTTGGGGGCGAACATTGACGAATCCAAATGGCACGCTAGACAGCACAATCTAAGGGGTTTGGTTAAATTCGATTCAAAGGGAACCCCCACAACTGAATATCGCAAATATCCGGACCTCCAGCGGCCAAGGGGGAGAACAGGTCGCCTTGTTTTGGTATCTAGTTGGGTTTCCAGCGAAACCTGAATCCATCTCAAAGATGGCAACCGGCAATCTGTACGATCCTACTTGCATAGTTTTCCCGCATGGACCCCAAAAAACATGAACATATGGCTGTGGGTCAAACATCGGTACCCAAAATGGAACCCTGGTAAATGGAAACATGGACTAAGACCTGTGGTCCCCTGGTGATTTAATGTTGACCCATACCCATAATATGTCCACAGCTAGGCAGGGTTTCTTGGACCCAACCCTGCCTTCTTCTTCGCCTCCGCCGCTTCTTCTGCCTGAAGGCTTTCAGCCAGGATTTTATCGGAAACTGGGATCCCATGGAACCAGACAGGTACCAAGACACAGAACCAAAAGACATGGGTTCCTCTTACTACCCCCCCCCCATGTTCCTCTGCACGGGTGTTATTTAACCAGAAAGGAGGCACCAAAAAGGCACCAAATGAGGGAGCTCGGCCAAGTCGATAGTTGAGACACACAATGGCAACAAGAGCAAGGGGTTCATGAATGGTTGTAGGATAGTTGCTTTAGGGTTTGGAAATGCAACTTAGATTGAACGCCTTAAGTTATGACGTTGTTGACCTTGAGAAGGAATATTGTCGTGATACGATGTATGTTGTTGTTTCTGGTAGGATTATTCGACATGTAATGTTGTACAAAAAAACACTATAATGTAATTTGGACAAGTTAAAACTATAATGACTGTACGAAAGGCAGTTCATATCCGAAACTGGCAACATAACACTTTATACATATCCTGATTGATTGGTTTGTGCAAATTTGTGCTAGTTTAGTTGTGATGTGGGTTTGCAATGGTTTTGCATCATGTCTCGAAGAGGTTGGCATTATGAGCTTCATGGCTCGCTCCACCGTGTGTGCTTTTTAGAATTCAACATAATTAGTGCCGCAGCACGCCTTTTCCCTTGTTGCCGGCCATTCACTGCGAAACCTAGTCTCCATGAGTCGAATGTACCATACCCTCCTGTGTCTACACCAAAGCAACATTTTTATGCGGGCGTGTCGTATCGGGAGGTGTCGTATCGGGAGATACTCCTCTTTCGGCTGGTAGTACCAGAGGGCCCATCGATGGTGGCGCTTCCTCCATTTTTAGACCAACCCTGGTATCATTCCAGCCAAAGCGGAAACTATAACATGGGTGTTATGGGCTTGCACGCACAGCATAAAAGCATCAACATAGATGTCCTTCCTTAACATGAGGTATGGAACATGTCATTGCAATGTCTGACATGCCTATTTGGCTTTGCGACCACGAGGTCATGTTGGCACTGAGCTTGCAAGACTGCTTAAAGTGGACCGGACTTTATCACTCTATGGCCAATGCGCCCGCCAAAGCCCCTGGCAATCATGGAACAGCATGGGGATTGGGTCGCGTTTCTGAAGGGCACTTCCCCTTTTCATTCCTGTTTCAAGTGCCCGTTGATTCTTTATAAAGGCTGCAAAGAGCCCCAGCATGATATGGCTCTTACCAGTTGTGTAACAGCCCAAGTCGCGGCGCGCAATCTCAGCTACACAAATGAAAGCAAAAAACGTGAAAGGGTACCTGAAGAGGAAGTCGGCTGGGTTGCAAACCATGTTTGTCAGAGGATTCCAGCGAAACGCAAAGAAGCTGAGCACATGAGGAGAAACCACACGTGGGTCTTTCCGGGCCCAGCAAACAATAATCGAAAAAGCTCCTTCAACGTCCTTTTGAAGGAAGCCACTTTCAGATCCCAGACCTGTGGATTTGAATTGGCACTGGAGGTCAGAGGGCCTATGTTTGCGAAATTGGCAGAGACGCTTCCAGCAATGCTCACTCGACTCAACCCAATCGCAGCCGTGAGGTCCTAGGTATCATCAAGGAAAGCTTGTGTAGTGCGCCAGTTGATAGGTTGATTCCGATCTTCATAGGGTCTCATCCACCCCAACTGGTGCAGGATGTTGTCAATCCACAGTAGGACTACGTGTTTAAAATATTTCTCAGGAGTTCTGAACACGTCAAAGTGTGCTACACAAGCATGGGGTTGTCTTTATTTTGGGCGGGCACCTGAAACACGGATATTTGTTTATATTGCGTGCGTAACCCAAAACAGGGACCATCAGAATCAGACACAGCCACGGCCAGCCTTGGCTTTCTTGGTCGCTTCAAGTTCCTCCTCAGCTCCTGACAAACAAAATATGCAAAGGCCGGCCGCCTGGTCACTTGCACATACTCCCCCTGCACGTTAAGATGGAGCCCACCAAAGCGGGCTCCTCTAAAAGTGACGTGTTGGGGTTTCATGTTAACCTGGTGAATAAAATCGTGGATTGAGGGGAGACGGGTCCATTGGGGGCTGGGGAGTGCTGTGCCCCCTCCAAACGCAAGGTGTAGACAAGCTCGACTCCTCATCTTGGCGCCGGGGATTACACATTCTGTCCGCATGAATTTCACGGGCTGATGTTCCAACTCTCCACACAAACACACATCACTTGCATTTCCGGTTGGCTGGCTTACTTTCCTTTGCAGCGAAGCGAAGGCCTTGCTTGAAGCGGCTTCTTCACCGTTGTGCCAGGAAGGCCGGTGTTTGGCTCCGAAGGATCAACATTGGGCACAGGATGATTCGGGGGCCACATGCTTGGTAACTCACCCCTGAATGCTTGAAATGATGGCCCATCGCACAGTGGGCAATTGAACTATGAATACATGAACAATTGAGTTCCTCGACATGGCTGATTGAAAAACAGATGCTTGAAGAAAATAGATAATCAACCCCTTGGAGACGCCAGAAAAAGAGCGGCTATGAGCTGCCTGCGCAAGAGGATCCCAGCGAAAACACTTGAGACTCAACGAGCACGCTTTACTCAGTGTCAACTTATTGACTTGGTCAAACCTGTGGATGGCCACATCTCCCTCAGATTCTCTACGATTCTCAGTCCGGTCAAAAGGATTCTGCAAATTGCACTACAAATCCTTGGTGGCTGCTGACCCCCCTGCAAAAAGTTTAATTTCTTGGGGGGTTTAGTGGAAAACCCTTGATTTCCCAAGTCTAAAGATCCAACCCGATTGCCGTCAAGAATCCGAAAGCTGTAAGGGATTTCCAGGCAAGCGACCTTTGTCATGGAGAGCTCGTTATACCCCCACATGAAGCTCGCTGAAAAATAGGCAGATCCATCCTAACAAGCAGGTGTGACACATCTGACCCCATCTGACCCCAACATCAGAAGTGCACCCCGAGAAGCCAAGGTCTCTGTCCCTGACCCGAACCCCCACGTGAACCTCAAAGCCCCACAGGCTTCACCCTCGTATTGCGCGTGGGGCGCATACCTGTACCTGGTTTTGTCCTTTATGTTATATATATATATATGTATATAAATACATCTATTATATATATATATACTGCTTTTTTGGGTGGTTTCAGAGCCACCATTTTGGGGGGTGGCCTAGAAAAAGACATACCCACCTACGACAAAAAGCCTTTGCCTGGGAGTCGGGGAGGGGAGATTAACATGGAGGCCAAACAAGTGGGCCCTAAAAGGAGTTCCGCCTGCAAATGATGGTGCGTTGGGTTCCATGCAGGGGGCTGGAGTTCTCGACAGGCGGGCAGTTTGGTGTGTATGACGTAAGGAGACCTAGCATAATTTTAGGTCTCTGGCTGTCTGTCAAAGGATACCGAGCTACTGAGCTACTTTTCAGCTTCGGGCATGGCTCAGGATTAGTTTCACTGTGCGGTCAAAATGATTCCCCCGCTATAAATACCAAACAAACAATGATTTCCCATAGTTTCAATGTGGTGGATTTCACCATACCGTGGGCAAGCTTTGAAATCAGGGCATTCTTAAGGGATGCTTTCAAAGCACCCTTTAGCTCAAGTTGCCAATGGAGGATAACTTGACGCATGCCAGTCAGAACCAAGTTAACGAGAAGCATATGTCCAACAAAACACCGGAATACACCTACTATTCGTGAGGTTGCGTGTTGAGACCACAAATTATCGAGGCGTGAGACGATGCGAATCTAGATGCAGTTGATACCCTAAAGGCCCTAAATCTCACAAGCAGCAAGCAGGGAGCCAGGTGCTGTGCACCTGATATGCGCCCTCAAGCGTTGCTCCTGCGTTCTTCTGCTTTGCAGCGAAGGCCAAAATCTGCTTCTCCTTGTCCGCCTTCTCCTGGCAAGGAACCAATGCCGTAAAGTGCGGACGGGGCAAATCCCGCGCCGGTAGGCCCAGGGGGTTATCACAGTCAGGGTGTTCCATTCTTCCATTTGCTTAAGCCCCCTGGAAAAAAACAAGAATATGTCTAGTAGTCATAGATTCCCTTTAAAACCAAAGGGACAAATAAACATATTCTTAAGCAAATGGAAGCATTCCAACGGGTGCGAAGTGGAGGTTGTGCATCCACAGGATGAAACCAAAGGCCCTTCTCGGAAAAGTTCGTAGGGAGAAGCCTGGCGGAGAAACCGCCTTGTGAGCCTAAGCTTGGCAGCGCAAGGGTCTTTGTGTGCGTAGGGCAGAATCTTGGTGCGATTTGCAGCTTGGGATCAGCTTGCCAGTCCATGGGGCTCTGAAATGATGAGCCTTGGTATCTGTCCCTTAGCCAGCCTTGCTCGGTGGCTTGGGAGATTGAACCTCCAGAGCCTAAGCCATACCCCCAAAACAAAACAAAGGGGAAATCCCCTCACTTGCTGTTGGCATTCGTACGACCGTGGCCAAGAAACTTGAGCATCTGGGCATCCTCCAAGACAGAAATGTGGCTTGGAGGAGAAACTGTTCCCAAGAATAGCGAGAAGTTGGTATCTTCGTGTCGATGTGGGGAGCTTCTGCGCGGGTGTGTCCTGTTTTGGGCTCCCAAATTTGGAGCCAAGCCCCTCCTGAAAAAGTTGTTTTTGGCATGACCCCGTTTGTCTGAAAGGATGTGTGCATATTTTTGAGGATCACGGCACCTTGCCTGAAAAGCAAAGCAACAGGAACGCTGCCATTTGTTTGGCCCCGCCTACCCCACACCCACCCGGCCATTTTGACAGATTCCATCTGCCAATTCTACCATTCCCAACAACCTGAACACCAAAGCGGGACCCGAAGCAAAGGACCTACGACATAGCTCGTTTTTCGAAACCAAATAGGCACACAGGCTTTTGTCCGCCGTTGGCGGTCGGTGGCGGCCTTCTCCTGTTTCTTGCTGTACGCGATCTCTGCAGCTTTCTGTGCGGTCAGCTGAGGGTCTGCCTGCCGAGAAAGGCTCAAAGGGCTCTGGATTCGGTGGCCAGAAATTGACGAAGCCTGGACCTCCAGCCAATCTTACAATACTAGTTCCTCCAGTAGAGAGGTGAGAATAAGGGTACTTTTTTTCTGTAGTCTATTTTAGTTGGGGAACCCTTCCCAAAAAAAGGGTAAAAGGGCACCACTGGGAGACCTAGAATACGAATTGGCGGAGACTCCCCCCCAATTAGCCGCAGGTGACTTGCACGAGGTGCACCGAAGCGGGGTCTAAGCCTGTCGATTTTTCTATCAGGGGGTCTGGAAAGATGGAAACAACGGCAGCCATCACCTTCATGCTTTTTTTGGGGAAATCAAGTACCCTCTCTCCCACTAAAAGGGGGTCTCTCCAAGAGGAACTCGATCTTCCAGGTACCCTCCCACAGGTGCCATGTCAGTTGGAGGGAGGGTAACTGTTTGGGTCCGACACCGGCTCTCAACCCCACCTCTGCCGCAAGCTTCGTATCCACCTTGGGCTCCTGCGAGCCCAGAGAACAGCCCAAAGAACAGCCCAAAGAACAGCCCTAAGCGCCTGAGCGGGGGGCCCCTTCAGCGGGTTCTAACAAACGGGCTTGCAACAAAGGACAATCATGGTGCCATCCACCCTCGAGCTAGAACCCATTTAACATTTAGGGCCCAACATGATTTAAAACTGGCATAAATCTCGTATTTGGCAGAGTAACACCCAAAAAGTCTTGCCAATCAGAGCAAACCAGTTTGCAGTCTCCACTACTGTAGGCAAGGACAGTGGGCGGGGGGATTGATTGCATGGGAACGGAGATCCCTATGTGTACTGCTCCGAGGGCACACGCAGGAGCTCTTGCCATTTGGAAGCTCGTTGTTGAGGTTCCTCCTTTGACCCCCCCCCCAAGGAAGGCTACTGTGGCTACTGCATGATGGCCATTGTGATGTGGGGGGCCATGTATGGCGGTGGCGAGCGCAATGTGGTCGCCAGGACTTGCTCGCCAGGACTTGCTGTTGACAACGGGCAAGTCTCGCCAGGGAATTTCTTTGTAGAACACGAGCTGGGTGAAAGGCCGCTCTGGCCGCGACAGCGATGCGGTCCATAAAACAACCCTAGGTGTTTGACGACGCCGTTGGCAGCCGATGCGCAAGCGGCCCCGAGTCGGGTCACCTTCCGGTCTCAGCCAACCGGCAAGACACATGATGAACAAACAAGCCCTCGGCCAAGGGATCCTCCAAAACCTCACTGTGACTCTTGGTTCCAAGATGGTTCAAATAGTAAGTTGCTTCTACACACTAGACCTTGCGGCCTTGCTGTCCCCACGAAAGCAAACATTCGACCCCCACTGGTAAACGGCCAACAGCCCAAACCGCCGGGACGGGAACACGAGGGCACCCAATCTCTCTGGTGCTTGAATTTCGGTAGCAAGAGTGAAGAAAGGAAAACACTGGCGCTGGAGGCTCTGGATCTTGTTTCTGCAAGGAAGCGTGGCATCGACGGCACGATGGCATCGCTCGGGCCTCGGGAGCAGGGCCTTGCTTTGCGGCGCTCTCGCTCCGCAGGGTGACGGGGCACTTCCTGGGCGCTTTTAGACTTTGCGTGTGACCCACGAAATGTGGGTTCTAACACCTGGGTTCCTTTCGGACCATACAAACATGCTGGTCCTCTGGTGCAAGCTGGAACCAGTTAACACGAGCCCTTGCAAGGGGTCCTCTATTCAAAAAACAACGGCACCGCGGGCTTCCGCCAGGCACGGATATATTTATGGGGGCGTGCGGTGGTGCTCTTTGATTTGTTGGGACTGTTGCCTTGTGACCCTGAAGGGACCCCCCTTGGTCACTTCCCGGCGCTCGAAAAAAGGGGGACTTCACTCCATTTCTCGAGAGGGGGTCAAAAGGCAACACAACAAATCCAAAAGTGGGCATTGAAATTCCAGAATTGCTATCTCCAGCTTGTGTGGCCACACAATTCGAGATACGCGCGATGGCAGCTCTGTGACAGTGCGCCTGAAACGGAGGCCTTGGACACCTGATGATTTGTGTGGATTGTCAGTTGGGGTGGCGGCATTGCTTGCAATTGCTGCTTTGGATTGAGCGGCGCGTGGGGAACTTAGACTTTCATCTGGCCGGGTTGGACATTCAACATAGCCTTGGAATATGTTCTGATGCCATGTTTGAACGCACTTTAACAAATTAGACTGCCAGGCAATCTGCCTGTCATGCTTGATTCCTGACATAAATATTTCAGGCGGGAGAACATGTTTCCCGACATACATATTTCAAGCGGGAGAACATGATAGCAATGATATCCTGTTGCTCAGGACACCTGATCACAGGTTGACTGAATTCGCAGGCTGACACCCCATGTTGCAAGTGTTCTCCTGTTTGCGCTACCTGGCAGGTCGACGAGCCACAATAGGTATCTCGTCAGCAAGGTGCACTCTGGATGAGTTCACCCCAACTCGATCTCCAAGTTGTTCATGCCCTGGATGCTATTCGGGGACATAGCCGTTGGGATACACTTCACTCCAGGGCCCCAACCAACCCTGACTCTGAATTCAACCACGTTGACGCAGTTAAAACTAACCAACTTCCACCACAAGCTCTAGCCGTGTCTTCACCCGGCTGGGGCTTCCGGGCGTGCTCTCAAAGGCCGCCTTCGCAGGCAAGTGGAACTCCGAGCAGGTGGGGTGGCTGCCGATGCAAGCCTCGTGACCGAAAACACCCCGGTGCCACTGGTCCAAAGCGACATCCTCAAAATCACCAAAGAGTCAAAGGAAGGTCCCCCAAAAAAGGGCCTGTGAGAGGGATACTCCCCAAGCGTCGAACCCCCCCAAACATCCTTTGGGATTGGAATCCTTTTGAATAATTGGACCCCCGTTTTGGGACTCCATCTGAACCCGCCAGGAACCTGTCGCTGGAGAACAGCTGGCAGGTGCTAGCCTCTGGCTGGCATGCGTGTGGGCGCCATACGCTTGGAAATGCTTAGCTCTCTTTTGGTCACCTGAAGAAGGCTCACGTCCACGTTCCGCGATTGGCCATCTCATTCAAAGCAACCTCTTCAAGGGGAGCTTGCAAGACTTGCCAGTAGGAGCATAGCCCACCACCTACTCCAAATTGTCCGAAGTGAGGGGCTCTCAATTCTCTTCATCCAATTTGTTCCTGGGTTTGGGGCGCTTTCCTGACAAGAAGAGTCCCGGACAGAACCGGAAGAATTCGGCCAGAGGGCTTCTGGGCATTCAATGAGTGTCGCTGTATCACTCCCCTTTGCAAACCCACAAACGTTTACCAACTAACTGTGGCACGTGTGTTACCGTCTCGAAGATTACAGTTTAACACCACGATGCACATCTGGCACAATCAAGACACAACTGTTGAAGGCCTGAACATATAGGAAAATGCAGAGCATGTGCGTTGGAGTATCCCCGTTGTGGCAAAGATATTTCTCCTCACCCAGCCGCAATTCCCCAATGCCCAAGAAATAGATCCAGCGCTCTCCAGACAAGTCACCACAGCTTTGTCGCTGCCTCGCAGGCCAGGGCGCGGACAGGGAGAAACATCCATTGGACAAACAAACAAGCCGGGACACGGAGGGAGCGGGTCCCGATATGGGGGAATGGATTCCAACTTGGCGCCATGGGCCCCATATCAAACTTAGTCAAGGTGCATCAAACGGGGGGAATCTTCCCGTATCCCTGGTTCCCCCTGTATCCCTGCTAGTTGGTTTCCCTGAATCCAGGCAACTTACTAAGCCTTGTTTCAAGATAGGAAATGCAAGCTTTGGGCACGGTTGAGCTAAGCCGCGCTACCTCATGATGATGGAATAATGTCTGAAATTGTTTAGCCCATTATATTTGTGCGTCCAACCAATAGCAGCAGGTTGTGGTGGGAAAGCTGGGAAAGCTGCGACTCACTCAACAGAATCAAAACCTGGTATTAAAAAGGTCGAATTCCCCGCAACCATGAAAGTATCCAAAGGCTGGCCGCGCCAAGCCGCACCTATTCCGGCTGTGCCTATCTCTTGCTAACCTTGATCTTTTCTGCACGGCTCAGTTGACAGCTCATATCGGAAATACGTGCAGCATGAATCTGGGTGAATTGTAATATGTCACCAACCTGAAATAAGGCGGTTGGGTGGCTGTTCCCCACAAAAAACACCATTTGGGGTGAGGTCGTGTGAGGTCGTTATAATTCACCCAGCACGAATGGGACACGGCGCCCAGTGCCGTGGGCGGCAGTATGACCTTACTGCCCAAGGCACAAAGGAAGTCGTTCTTGGCCTGCAGCTCCTGCCAGGGACCACTGGAACAGGGATCCTTGCATTATACACCTGAACATTGCCTTGTAAATAGTGGTTTCCCTTTATTATGGTGAAAAAAGCCATGTTTCAAATGGGCAAAATGTATCTTTTCAGGAGCCCTGTTTAAAACATGGTTTAACCACTTTGGTTTGAACTACCTCAGTTGGGTCCCTTTGAAGGAAACCGCAGAACTTAAACAACTGGATTGTTAACACCTTGAAAGGGATTGTTTCAGTTAGGAAACCGGAGTCGGATTGTTCATCTAAACAACTCCAACCCTAGCTCCCGCAATGTGCGACAAAAAAGCGGCACTGGAGCCAGGCCGCTTGAGCTGGGTAGAATTCAGACATCAGCTTGAAGTTGGGTGTCCCTCCAAAACCACCCCGCAAGAGGGTGCCCCATCCAAAAACAACTCATGTTGATGCAACACACATGCTGACACAAACAACTGCTACCTTCCGTCATGAGCACACTTGGGGCCACTGCAACATTTCAACCATGATACTCAATCATGATGTCAATGTGCATAACCCCATTCACGCACAGTAAGCGCGTCGAGCTGTTGTCTCCTGACGATACATATGTTGTTCCGAGTATATCGCGTGCTGTGTGTTCGTTCAGAAAAGGCATGAACGTAATTTAGGCAAGACATAGAATGCCCATCACAAATAACAATGTATGACCCACGGTCAAGGCTAGTTGACCTCAGCATGCACAGGAGTTTGGTGCGTGTGACTCATATTGCGTGGTGATCTGCAAAGAGTGCTCCCTGCTATCCCTTTATATATAGCACCTGATTCTTGTCCAAGAGGGCTTCCCCTACCCAAGCCACCCCACATAAAAGAATCGGAAAAATAGGGGGAACCCTGACAAAGGGTGGCGTACCTGTGGCTTCCCTTCAAAACACACGCAAAAAAGGGGTCTTTGGCGCTGGAAACCCTCCACATGCGCAGTTTACCGTTGTCACATTTATGTTGGGGTGTGAATATCGGTAGGTTGACAACGCACGAATCCCCGACACGACAAGTTGCAGGTGCCAATTGGTGTCTCAAGAAGAGGGCCATGCAAAAGCTCCCCTGTCGGAGAAAATCAACTGGCAGGTCTGAATAACGAGTAATGCGGTCAAATTTGGGGGTACGGCACACCCTTCCACACATGTGCTACTCAGAGGCTCCTGGGGCTTTCAATGGAAGACCCGACCCCTCCAGTAGACAGGTGTTTGGGGCTAGGGAGTTTCAGGTTGCCGCGGGCCGCAGCTCCTGCTCGGAGTACTGCTTATCGGGCTCGGACAAGTACTTCACCTTAGTGACATCCAACGACATGGGCCGAGATCAAAACTCGTGTCAGTCATGGCGCTGGTTTCCTCTTTGTCATGGTTGCCTGAATTTTCTTAGGGGCTGATGACCGTTCCTAACAACCCCAAGCAAAGAGGTACGCAGTTTGATCATTGACACATGGAGGGATGTACACCGGAAGCTTTTTAGGATGGTGATAGTCTTCCAAATGGGGGCAGGCAGGGGTCCATTTTCGGGACCGGTGGCATGTTGTGCTACCCTCAAGGAACCTATACGCTGGCTGTCCTACAGTCCATGTCCATCCCTGCCAACACCACTTGAGCATCTTTGGGCTATGGCGCCTGTAGGGCACCACTGCACCGACGCCGAAGCCAGTAAAAACTTACCATCTTTGGGTGCACAACCAGCCAGGCAGCCCTTGGATGAGTTGGGCTAAGAACAGCCCAACCCGCAACCCGCCCACACGAGGCAGTTGCAAAAAAAACATGCCGATTGTTCGGGTTGATTAAAAGGAAACGTTAGGAAAGCAGTTGGAGAAGAGACGGAATGAGGCGCTGAACACCTAAAAGCCGATCTTTGCTGACTCTCAAAATGAAGGGGTCCTCCCCGAGGCAAACCCGACTGGCACTCGACTGACTGGAAGTTGCCGAGCCGCCGCTGTGGCGCAATCAGGGCCTGGCTCGCTCGAAACGCGCTCTTATAATACAAGTTAAGGTGTGTGTGGGATATGTCGTAAATCCCTCTTAAAGCCCAAAAGTCCCAAAGTCTCAGGTATGGCGGGGAATCATTGGGTAATGTTGAGCCCTGATCAATCAATCTGGAGTTTGCCTCCCCCACATGTGGTTCGGATCCCCTCTTGAACGGAACACCCCTTGATTTTGTGAACCAGGGGTTAGACAAAGCACAAATTGACATGGATTTCTGTTGGAGAGGTCGGGTCGATGAAACTCCTGACAGTTGGCCACAAACTTCTACAAGATTCGAACCCACAAGCAAGTCCCGATGTCGGGTGACATGGAATTGAACCAACTGATACAAGTCGCCACTTGACGAGGCCATCACTGGGCTTTGTGGGTTCAATTTGAGGCGGCCAGCAAATTATAGGGTTTGTGCTTGGCCCTTTCGAGTGGCACATCAGGGCTTCCGTCAGAATCATTGACAGATTGACACCTGCTTCAACGCCCGCCATGGTCTCTTTGCTCCCAAAACAGAATCAAATGAATTCAAACCCCTTTGGTGGACACCATTTAGGTGGGGATCCATGTCCACCAACGACCTATTGAAAAGGGCTCCCTATTGAAATTCATGGCCACATTGGCCCTATCCTGTTCGTGAAGCCAGTGGACTGGAAGCCATCGAACGGTCAAATAAAGGCCGTGCCTTCCCCGTTCAAGCTCTGACCAGGGATCCTCTCGAGGGGAAATGGGTGCTTTCGGGAACAGAATAACACCTCTTGGTTGATATGCACCTTATTGACATCCAAGGACCTTCTGAAGCTTCGTATGTTTGAATCTTAGACCCCTGCGTCCCAATCTTACGTCACGCCTCTCAACGTTACAGGAGACTGGGGGGTTCCCGCCGCCTGCAGAATGCTGCCTCAAACAACTCTGCCAGAAAAAGTGGTCGGAAACTTAGATCTGTTGAAGCGCAGTAAATGAGCTTTCTCCAAGCGGCGCATGCCACAGTGCAGAGGCAGCAATTCAAACCCTTCAAACGGTTTGCACCACCCAAATGCTTAAAACTGAATGTGGTTTCCAGCTAGAGCAAATTGGACGAGGGCCTGGTTGGTTAAACATAATTTGCCCAGTGTCCTTTTCACTGGCAGCTGAGTTCGTATAATTTCGCTGAAACTCGTGGTTGGCCAACCCAAAAGCTACAGCTTCATACGAGGGGTTCATGAACGGTGCACATTTTGCCCGCCTTCTTTTGCGCAGCGCGCGGAATTGCAGTGCCCCTCCGCAAAGGCCAGCTTCAGGGCGTTGTAGTAGCGCCCGCAAACCTCCTGGTGGAGCTCAGCTTCTGCCCCCCAAACATGTTGAATGTGGTCCATATGTAGTGGACCTCAACATTCTAGGGGGCACTTCCAAGTCTTTTTCCAGGCATCCTTCTTTCCAGAAAACCATCAGAACCCCAGGGGAAACAGCTGGTTTTGGAAAAGAACGATGCTTGAAAAGAATGGAGAATCCACCCCTAGAAACATCCCAATCCCCGCCAAAATAGACTAAAACTGGTGGTGCACCTATCCCAAAATGGTGCCATTGGTTTTGAACCATGGCCATATGTAGTGGACCTCAAAATGCACAATCGAATCAAAAGAGATCCTCTGGTCTAAGGTCCAGGCCATGTTCTTCTCCAGGCAGCTGAAGGCTGCATCCTCGCCTGAGAAAAGTCAGCACGCGGATTGCCACTCCCCTTCCTTCCTGGTACCCAGAAACTTGGCCCAACCCAAGGGAGAACCAAAAACTTGTTTTGTTTTATGATTCTACTCCAGCACAACCCCGAAATGGCTAGTTTCTGAGACCGTGTCTCGCGCAAATTTCCCGAAGTAGTCCAACCTTCGCAGGAAATAGTGAGACATGGGAAGATGCATTGACACGAAGCCTTTTGGGGGTAGGTTGGGACTGCAGCGCCAATGAGTCAACCAGGGCTATTCATCTTTACAACCCTGGCATGGCAAAACCAAGCTTGTTGCAGCCCCCACGAAAAAAAGTGAACAGAACTAACAAAACCATCTAAAAAACAAAACAACCTGCCAACAACAGTGAAGCAAACATTGGATAGCCCAACGCTTGGATGAGCCAAGCTGCAAAGATAGGTCCACTTCGCCGTCGAAGCCTTGAAGGTCACGTTGCTGATGTGATCCTGGCGCTCAACCAAAAAAAGCAAGCGCCGTGGGGAAACGAACCCAAGGTCGGACATGTGGAAAACAGCGACAGGTTAAAGAATGATAAGGTTTTCTGGGTTCCGTGTTATGCACTCAACCAAAACCAAAAGGGTAATATGGTTGGCCACTCCTGTGGGTTTCCATTTGTTTTAGAGGGCAAGTTCTGTACAGGCCCAACCCTGGCAAAACAGTTGTTGCTGATCTGGCGCTCGGCTGATCTGGCGCTCCCCCGTCCTCCGTCAAATAGGTCACAGCCATGCTGCAGTCAATGCCTGCGGCACAGGATGTGTACCAAACTAAAGGGGACAGCCATTTTTTGCTCGTTCAAGGCAACCACGCAATCCTAAAACAAGTGGTCACCCCCTCTCCCGATTCCGCTTTGTTCATGGTGGGCTATTGACACCCCCGCCCAATATTGGTAAGGGTGGAGATGGCGCCGAAAGGAGAACCACTGGGTCCATTTTGCCAGCCACATTCGCTGAGAGGGCCGACATAGAACTCCCACCACATTAAAATATTAGGCATTTTGCCAAACTGCACTCTTTCTTTGTGTCTCGCTGAAAAACTGGCGGTTAAAGACAGCAACCTTCTAGGCTGGTTGCCGGCCACAGTTCAAAGCCCGATCAACGCTAGTTGCTGCCGCAGGGTTGTTGAATGCCTTGTCGAAATAGATCACCGTTTCGCAGCCCAAGATCACCGTTTCGCCGAGCAACATCGCCGCTTCAATTCGCAGCTCTCGGACCAATGCGCAAAGTAAGTTAGGACATCGGGAAACAAACTTGAAGCACGGCGAATCTCCCTCATGAAGCAACAAAACGCTCGACTCAACTTGTGTTTTTCCCCAACAGCTGATTGCTGTGCCTCAGCCCAGATAGGCTCCGGGGTGTTTCGGGGCGGCCGTGAGGTAGGGTGCCGCAGAGTTCTGCAACGGTTTGGCAGGGTTCTGCGAAGGGCTCTGGGTTGGTCTGGGGCGGCTCTGAGGTAAGGTTTCACAAGGTTTGGCGAGGGTCGAGAATAACGCCGCGTGCGGTTGAGGATGTCACCTGAGTTTGTTCTTAAAAGCGCATGACTCAGGAAGGGCAAAAGCTGGAACAACTATATCCAAGGACTCCAAGACCACTTGACACTCCCTGCTCCCAATTCCATTTCTACCGTGGCCCATTGAACCCCTGCTGCCAAAGAGCTCACGTCGGAGCAGCGACTGCGGTCGCAGTGGCCCAAATCATTGGCTACAGACCTTCAGCGACGGAAGCGGATCCCAGTTGCCCAAGCTAGATGTGAGCGTCTTTCTGTTGTGGTACTTTTTTTTGGGGTGGCTTTACATGGAAAATAATGAAAGCTAAACAAGCTTGGCGTGTAACGGGGTCCTTCCCAAGCGTTGAATCCTCCAAGGATGATGTTGTTGTTGGGCTCCAAGTTGTCAAGTGACCCCCTTGGTACAGTACACATTCGAATCAGGGGCGCCTTTAAGGCCAATCAGTGGGTGGGACAAGGCGAAGCTGCCAAGCTCGTCTCGGCCAAGGAGCACAATGTCATAGGCTGTCTTGCCTGAGCTGATCCGATTCGGTGGTGTTTCCCCTGAATATCATGAATCCAAATCTCTACCTGCTTTTGGTGCTCCCCAAAAGTCGGACCCTGCGGCCTGGAAACCAGAAAAGGGGCAGGTTGGATCCTACAAGGATACGCATGGATTCGCCAACAAAGGCTAAAAAAAATCGAGTCATGACTGAAATGGTGAAGAAACCTACCACCGAACCGCTTCAGTCTGCCAACTCAGCTGGCAAGGAGTACGTGTTTCGGCCCCGATACAGGAGCATCCCTGGCGCAATTTGAGGTTACCCTGCCATCCGACTTGGAGGGGAACAAATTGAAAAGCCTTTGGGTTCAAGAAGTGGCTCAACCAACACCAATGCAAGTGGAATCGTCCAGCTTGCATGGTTTGGCCAGGCGATTCTGCGCCAGGCGAGCATCCCCATTCAAGGGCCCCCAAGGCCCAAGCGTCTGTTTGCTTTGGGGCAAGAAGCCTTCTTGTTCAACAAGTTGTAAAGATGTCTACTGGTCACACCTGTGAATCCTCTTGCCAACTACGTACATAAATTATTTGCCAGCAGTGACCATGCCAAGTTGAAACTGACAAGGACACAATAGTAAAAACAAACCATTCTAACAAGGCAAATGGACATCCAGCTGTCCACAATTTGTGTCCGCTGAAACCTCGTTGAGATTCCGATTTGCCCAACTCAAGCCGCAGCCCAAATTTCCAATCCGTGATCGGTTCGCATGTGTCTCGCCCGCTGGGAGAAATACTTACTAACAAAATATGACATTTGAAGATGCTTTAATCTCGACATGATTGATCTTTGCTAAGACCTTGTGACCTTAGGCCCTTCAACTTGGTGTGATCTTAGACTCTTCCACTTGTTGGAAGCCAAAGGTTGGTTCCCCGTCAAGGATGAAAGCAATTGCCAGGAGCACTTTGATACAATATGAATGCCCGACATTATTGAACAAATAAGCTTGAATAGCGGACCATGAAAGAAACGTTACCCCTACCATCTGCCAAACTGATAGGGGATCGTCGAACACCGATACCCTAGTCACAATTGCTGCAGATGGACACAATCCTGTGCCACCTGGGATAAATCCCTATAGGTATGAACTCTGGGATAAACCACCTACCAGCCGGAGCGGGGCGCGGTATTTGTCCATCCACACTATTGTCGGTACATTCATGCTTAAACTCCAGTTAAGCCCGGGCTGCAAACGTCCTTGTGGTCGGAGACGCACTTCTTGGCCTGGTTTGAGCCTCAGGCCAAATGTCCCCAAAAGGGTTTGGCACATGCCTGGCCACGAAATCCCAAAGAATCAAACATATGTATGGTATTTTCAACCGGCCTCATCCGGCCTCAGAACTCACCAAGGATGATCATTTGGGGCATGCCTCACCGAACCGCAACGTTCGCAGGGCCTCACAAGGCATGCAACGGTCAAACGTGTGCTCATTTTGAATTCACAGCTCGAAGTTGTATGTTTTGTTCAGAAATCGGTACATCCAAGCGACTTGACATCCCTACGTTGAGAGTATAGTTTTGTATCCTCAAGATGGAAGGAAGAGCGCGACAACACAGCACATCCAGAATGGAGTCCTGAGCAGCGTAAACACGGTAAGTCAGCACATGTGCCCTACCAAAATCCCCTGCCCCCCTCGCACCATACCCACTTGCCAAAGGTATACATGTAAACGCCAGGATTTCAGGGTAACACCTTTTGGAGTCAGGGGGCAACGTGCACGCAACGATGCTGACAAAAACCATCCCTGTCAAGAAAAAGTCTATGTTACTGGAAGCTTAGCTTCTTCCATGAAAACTCGAAGTAAGGACTTCAATACATTGGCCAAAATGCTCGCGCCAGACGCAAGCTTAAGCCGACCTGAGTAACCAACGACCCGCACACAACATACGACTTTCTGACTCTGCTCCATATCCAGTCTACACTAAAAGGAGAAGACCTAATGAATTCATATCGGATTTCCGTTCCCGATGTCCTTCACCTCCCGCGCTCCCGGGAGGGACTTTCGGATGTGACTCCTTGAAGAGTTGGCAACTCGCGGAAGGTTAGCAACCAGTTGATGGTTGAGCCCTGAAAGAGATTTGAGGGAAATGTGGGGCGTCAATTTGACAAGGCCCGGACAAAAGCTGGGTGTTGGATTGGGGTCTGGAAAAAAAATAGCCATCTCTTGTTGGTTATGCTAATGGTAAAGTACAAAACCAAAGGATTACTTTGTCCAAGCCAAGCGGAAGGATGCATACATTTCTCACACATGCTGCCCGGCAAGGAAGACACACTGGCAAGAATTGGGCGGAAATAAAGTCAGTCGCACCGATGGTTTACATCGCATGTCTTTTCAACCACTTACAGTTATGATAAACCTTTCAAGACTGCTTGATTTCAGTCTTGTTAATACCTCTAGGCATTCTTCCGAGCTTGCTTCCCCATTCCCCAGCAGTGCCCATTCACACACTCAATGTTTCATAAACTGTTCCAAATGACCGACATGAGTGTTCCCCAAGAAAGGGGCCCGCAAATGATTGATTCGCTGTCCCCCTTCAAAATGGTTGATTCCGGGGGACCTCCAGCACAAACCAGGAAGGGGTCCCCGTGCGGTTCCTCGACTTTTGGCCACGGCTTCAGGATTGCTCCAAAGACCGGGGCAAACCACAATTTGTCCATAGCATAGGAACACATCGAACGCCCAAAGAAACCAGTTAAACACTTAAACCAAACAAAGCCAGAGGAAACCAAAGCAAAGCCAAAGAAAACCAAAGCAAAGCCAGCGCAAACACAAAAAAACAAAGAAAACAAAAGCAAAGCCAGAGGAAACCAAAGCAAAGCCAGCGAAAACCAAAAGAAACCAAAGAAAACCAAAGCAAAGCCAGAGGAAACCAAAGCAAAGCCAAAGAAAACCAAAGAAAACCAAAGAAACGCAAAGGAAACCCTTGAGCGCTGATCATCCTCTAGGAGCGGCTCGGCGTAAGGGGTTCCGAAGGCAAAGACGCCACGACCAAGGCACAAAGGAACCGGGTCTTGCGATTCCTCTGGTCTTCGGACAGCTGATGATCCTTGGGCGGGAAGCTCACCAACTTGGGGCTTTTCTTCACTTGTCAAGAACAATCGTCGGAATTAGACTTGGGCCACTTGTTCCAACCTAAAAGTGCTGACAATAAAGCCAATCAACACACAGATCCTAGCACACATGAATAAGAAGTGGCGATTGTCGACATCCGTTGAAAATCCAACCTATATAGGACAATGGCTGATTGCCTTCTGTAGTGGTAACGAAAATCCAATGAAAAAGGTACTTTAAGCAGGCTTGACAAAGACATTACAAAGACTGCTTTCCAACATATTGCGCTCCTTTGTCTTCTAAGCAAACCGGTGGGTTGCTCCAAGGCATACAGTAGACATTAATACAAAGCGCGCTAGCGAACTCCAGCAACGGTTCTAAACAAGGTGGCAGCGGGCATGCGTGAATGCCCGTCTTGTGAAGGCAGTGATGTCGTTAGAAGTGATCGATGCAATCAAAAGAACAAGAAAGAGTGGGCTACTGGACGGGGCAGTCCGAACCTAAAGGGTTCTCACATGTGTTCAGCAAACACCTACCCCTGCAGTACTTATGACCAGGTCTAAAACAAACACCTCCCATGGCATGCCCGGAGGCCAAACAAAAGCGCACCACATGTTGCCTCAACTAGCTGCAACAAATGCGACACACTAACCGCAAGCAAAACCAACGCTCAGCTAGATTTCCTTCTGGCTGATCATTTGTCGTCTGATTGCAGCGATATGTCCCATGAACCACGACAAAGGCCTCATGTTTCCGAGCATGTGACAAAACAGCGGAACCCGCAAAGTTATTGATCTCAAGGCACTAAAGCCCAGTGAAGGTTACACTCAAGCTAATGTTGACCCCAAATATCTGAAGATCAATTAGCCTGGTGGACAAGTGGGGGGGGGGCTTCCCCAAAAAGTGGGTTGGAATAGCTCTTAAATGGGACGTCCGGTGGTTTGGATCTTCAGGAAGCAACAGGGAGACGAGGCTCAGGTCTTCCACAAGTTGCACCCGAGCTGCCCCCCCACATTTCTGATGGGCAAGGCGCGTCCATCTCGAGGTACAGAACTGTCATGCTGCAGTCAGGGCCTGGCAAAGGCATGGATCGTCCATTCAAGTTACATCCTCAAGGCTGTTCTCTAAAGTGGCAGTTTGAAGGCAAAACCAGCCATCTAATATCAAGAGATTGCCACAGACTTAGGCGACCTCCATACTTTGTGAGCTGCTTCATGAGCGGATAAGTGTGACTTGCAACCTGGCCTTGTCCCCTGGGTGCCTCTTTCGCAAACGAACATGGACCCCAAACAGCCATGATTTCTAGCGGAACCTCCTTCTGATCGACCCTCTTGTGGGGTTCGGAAGATAGGGGTCCCCAAAAAGGGTTGGTTCCTTTTTGGATTCCGTTTGAATACCAACCAGCAAGGGCTCCGACTCCCATTTGGAGAAACTACCTTTTAGGGTGGCTTTTTTAGGGGGCCCCCAAAAAATGATTTCGGTTCACAGTCTAGTTTCCATTTAAAGCCACCCAAACCGGGGTACACTCATTTCTACCTGGAGACCACATCTGCCAGGCCTGACTTGGAGCACTTCACGGCTTCACACTGCCAGCGATGCTGCAGCGCACTGAGCTGCTCCTTAGCCATGCGGCGGAAAAATGAGTGAGTCCCCTGGTTTTGTGAGGACGTTTAGCAACTCCCCCATGTCCCTCTTAAATGGACCGCGGACAACTTGTGCCTGGCCAAAACACTCAAATGTGGGCCATGGTCATCTGTTTGTGTTGAAGTGGTTGAAGGCTAAAACCGAAGCAACCAAATCATAGGGATTATTTTTGCCATGGTCCTGGTTCCCTTGCAGGGAATCCTTACGCAGGCCGTCGTGTTTGTCGACGAAGGGTTTGTTCCCAAATAAAAGGGTCTTTTGTGCATGGCACACGGTAGAACTCATAGGATCCAAATCCTGGTTTCCCGCAACGGCCTGAATCACTGAATCAGTGCTTGGATCCTATAATCAAAGAGGTAAATCAAAGGGCGCTCCGTGGCCCTGCTTTTGGACCCAGTCGTTTTCCTTTTAAACTTGCTTGAGTGGAATGCTCAAACAAACTCATGTCCAGCTCAAGCGAGCTGATGTCTTGCCTGGTCTATTTGGCCAGCAAAAAGGACCCGCATCCTAAACCTGCGCCCCAACCTGAAATCATGGGGGAGTACCATAAACCAATAGCCAATACCCTCCCTGTAAATCCCAGAAACCATGAGGAGTAGGCAAGCAAGCGTTTGTCATTTCTGTGCTTGAAGAATGGTTCCCTGGGTGAGCTACTATGGCAATGGATCCACTGAGCCTGGTATATTTGTCGTACTCAAGCAGGAACCGCATGGGCCCATCTGGCGCTCCCCGCTCCAACCGAAAGTGTTCTCATGGAAATTTGGACACTCGGCGCACCTTCTGTTTCATATCTAGTCAACTCTAAAGTATAACATAGTTTTGGAGGCTCTCACAAGCCAAACCGAAGAAATGTTGTGATAAGGTGCCTGCTCTCCCTCTCTCGCTCACTCGATCTCGGATGTCCAAGCATGAGTGCAAGCTCTTAAACTGGCCAGCCCCAAAATGGTCTCCATTTCTAACGTTCGGGTCGCTGGGTAGGTTGAGATCCATATGGCGTTGTCGCTATGCTAGCTGTATGTTTAGAGCTGGTTGTGGTAGAAGTGGTCCCGAAACATGTTTGATGCGATGAAGAGATGGAATGCATGTGACTCAGAAGGTCACAGCAACAGACATGTTGCGATTTACAACAATGTCAGCGTGTCACGATATTTATGGCTTGCTAATGGTGATGATGATGATGATGATGATGATGATGATGATGATGATGATGATGATGCTGATGCTGATGATGACGATGACGATGACGATGACGATGATGATGATGATGATGATGATGATGATGATGCTGATGATGATGATGATGATGACTCACCTCTGCTTGGCTATGGAACCCTCCAAACAAGAAGAGACTTCAAGAGTCGAATCCCCAGAACTGGCCAAAGGAGTCCAATGCAATTCGTCCTCACAGTTTTACAGCTCTGTTCATTGCATGGCACGTGAACGGCTCGGCATTTGTCCATGTTGGCGCTGAGGCAGTCCAGTGCCGCGGGCGCACAAAGGAATTGCAGCTTCTCGTCCTTTTCCTCAGCTCAGATGTCTAAAGCTGTGCGTGACAAATTCTGACTTGACTATGTTGAGACTGCCACCAAGAAAACGGGCGACTGAAGTCTGACATGCATCTGTTCCAAATTCAAATGCCGAGAACTCACCCCTGCGTAAATTGGCGAAGCCTGAATTGCTGCACATGAGCCTCGTAAATCCGATGCCAAGAGCACCCAAAAAAGAAAAAGATGGCTACTGAGACCTGAGATAGATCTGGACAAAGCGAGAGTAATAAGCTGGAAATAAGCCAGTGCCAAGTAAAGAGCCTTCATCACAAGTGAGCTTACAATTAGGACAGGTTCCGCCCGCAGAAAGCCAGAGGAAACAGACGAGGCCAGCCCCAGCTTGATTCGTGAGTCCAATCTGTTCCAACTCCCTTCCCCCAAGTGTCAAGCAGCTACCCACTGAAATACATCAGCAAAACGTATGACTTCTGAGCCCGAATTCCCAGCCCCGAAGGCCCCATCGATGCAGACAATCTCTGTCGCATGATTCCACCATTCTCAGCACGCAAGAGGTTCAAAGCAAACAACTCTCACCTTCCGCCACCATGTACAACAAACAAACAAACAAGCAAGCAAGCAAGCAAACAAACAAACAAACAAACAGAACAACAAAACAAACAGAGAAACGGACAGACAAACAACGGACACACAGGCAAACCCGACAAAACGAAAAACAATCAGAATCAAGCAAACATCGAGAAACAAACAAACAAACAAACAAACAAACAAACAAACAAACAGGCAAACTGACAATCAATCAATAAAACAAACAGACACACAAACAAACAGAGAATCAAGGGAAACAGTCAGTCGGTCGGTCAGTCAGTCAGTCAGGCAGTCAGCCAATCAATCAATCAATCAATCGATCAATCAATCAAACGAACAGAAAAACAAACAAACAAACAAACAAACAAACAAACAAACAGTCAATCAAACACACAAAAACAATCAAACCAAAAAAACACACACACAAACAACCAAACAAACAAACAAACAAACAAACAAACAAACAAACAAACAAACAAACAAACAAACAAATAAACACACACACACAAAAGCAAGCAACCGAAAAACAAAAACAGCAAAAGGACAAAAACAACAACCGACAAACAAATAAACACACAAAGCCACAAGCAAACAAACAAACAAACAGACAGACAGACAAACAAACAAGCAAACAATCAAACAAGCAAGCAACCGAAAAACAAAAACAATAAAAGGACAAAAACAACCACCGACAAACAAATAAACACACAAAGCCACAAGCAAACAAACAAACAAACAAACAAACAGACAAACAAACAAACAAACAAACACACAAACAAACAAACAAACAAACAAACACACACACAAGCAAGCAACCGAAACACAAAAACAACAAAAGGACAAACACAACAACCGACAAACAAACAAACACACAAAGCCACAAGCAAACAAACAAACAAACAGACAGGCAGACAAACAAACAAGCAAACAATCAAAGAAGCAAACTATCAAACAAAACACAAACAAACAACAAATGAACACTTTACAAACAAGCACACAAAGCAAACACAACACAACACAAACAAAGCAACCACACAACCCAACAACGCAAACAAGACACGCCAACTCAAAAACTAACAACACAAACAAGCAACCAAACGACGCATCGCATACCACATAACAAAAAAACAAAAACAAAACAAAAAAAGCATAACCATAAACCAAACTTTGAAATCAACCAAAAAAGGGACAGCCCACCAAAAAAGAACAAACACACAACAAGACAGACAAACGCACAACAAACAATCAACCAAACAAAAACAAAGCAAGCATAAGCAAGCACAACTCTTTTCTTGGTTCTGGGTGCCGCCCAGGGGGCCACGGGCAGCTTGTCACCGAGGAAGTCCACCACCTTCTTGCACTCCGCACCAGCGCCGGCGCCTCGGATTTTTTCAAAGCTCGACGCGAATTGGCCGGGCACGGGGGCAATGGGGGTTGATCAATATTCCATCCTTCGGGCCCCAAAATGACCACGGGTAACAACTTTTCCCATTTAGCGTTGCGTTTGTCGGTACAAGTAGGACCCCCCCCAGGTTTGACCATGGGTCACTTTTCCCCTTTGGTGAGTTGGTCAGCTTTTCTTTTATAGTTTCCCGGATGGTCCTTTTCTTTCATTTTTCCCGGATGGTCCTCTGGAAAGAACCTTTGGATCAACCAAGTGGGTGTTTCATCCGCGCTTTTGGGAGGTGTGCGGCTGGCGTTTTAGAGGTTTCTGAGATCACCTCCAACTTGGGCCTCAGCGCATCTTATTCCCAACGGCTTTCGGCCCGCATCACAAGAGAGGGTGAGGGCCATGACAAGAAAAGGCTAGAAAAATGGGTGTTTTCCTCTTGGCTTCCCATTTTACCCTTCCCCCCCCCAAAAAAAAAAAACTGGGACCCTCCAAAAAGACACACCCAAACAAGTATGTGTCAAAGTGGGAGCCGTCAATATGGCGCAACGCTTTCCTGTTGGTTTGCTGTTAAACCAACCCGCAAAGCGGTGCCAATATCATGTATCTGTACGTGGGTTCGAAATTTTCAAGATGGGGCGGGGAGTGGGGGTGTTTATGCAGTTTTGAGCATACCATATTTGCTTGGCTCTGCAAATTGACTGTTGCAAAAGAAGAAGGCACCTGCGAATTCATCTTCCAAATGGCCGCGACCTCTTAGGGACTCAGGACCATCCAAGTGAAGAATGAAAGTAGATTACATCAAGATACCAAATTGTTTGATCAAGTGCCGCATTTTCTGCGCATTATGACACGCTCGCCGGTCCGCGAAGAAGACGAGCTCACGGTCAAGCTGCTTTCTTGGGGATCCCTTATCTCTGGTGTTAAAAATGCAATGTGCTCAGATGTGCCTCGGTGTTTGTGTGGGGAGTGCCCCATGTCTCTGCCGAATTGACTGGATACTTTGAACAACCGAAAGTTGCTCGAATTGGGGCTCCTCCAGGTGGTTGGCTGCCCAAAAGAGGCCCCTACTTGGAGATACTCCCAAACCTTGTGAGATGTCACTTTGACGGTACCAGGGTCATTGGAAGCCTTGGCCGACCCTGCACCGACTGGCACTGAAAGATCAAAGTTCAGCCAGGAGAGACACGGACTAAAATGGCCAACGTAGGCTTTGAGCAGTGCTGATGGGAAGTTGCACCCTCTGCAGATACTGGCGATATGAAGCCTCAAACGTCCATCATCTAGCGCCAGGGCGCACTCATCGGTTGAAGTGCTTGCGACATCCTGCGGCAGAGAGTGCTTTGCAAGCCCGCCAGACTTCATCAAATTCTCCAATCTTGGCCAAACTTAGACCCTCTGCCAACAGCTACCGTTGGCTGTAGCAAGGGGGAAATGAACTGCATTCAGCCTTCAACATCTCTTTCTGGTCTCAAGCAGTCTTCGGTACTGCCACGTGAATGGCTCAATGCAAGGCCGCTGCCATGCTTCTCGCTGGATACACAAGTTGTAGGCGGTACTATCAGGGGTGGACTCATCGAAGGGTTTCACAACTTTCCGTGAGGACCCCTGCTCTTTGTGGATGGTTTCCAGTGGTAACCACAGTTCTGAAAGAAAGCCAACCACCTGCTTTGAAGCGTCCCTCGTCAGAACCCCCTGCCTACTTCATGGCAAGCTCACCGGCATCTCTCATATACCCTTTGCAGATTATCATGGAGTTTCCAATCTGCGGTCAGCGTGAGCTCAGCCAACCTCCAAGTGGAACAGTTGGGCAAACCAAATAATTTGCGGGGACTGGGTTGAGAGTCGAGAGAGCCAGCGGGAATGTCATAAGCCATTCCCAAGTCCCGCTCCCGACACTTTCCACTGGCTTCCAACCAGCGCCTGCTTCGAAGCAGGCAACCAAACAAAAACATGGGCCAGAATCGTGTGTCCAGCAAGGTGTCCAGAATGGTGTCCAGAAGGGTGTCCAGAATGGTCTACTATCCAGAATCCGCTTTGGAGTCCAGCATCTTGGACTTTTGGTATCCAAAAGTGACCCTTTAACTTTCTGGTGCGATAGGTCGGGAATGTGGTTGAATGAACCCAGGAACCCTGGAAATGGTGCCCAAGGAAACCACCAGTTGGATGGTTTATCTCGGGGTCATTCCATGTCTCAGAGACCCTGGCACTCGCAGCGATCCCACGGAACACACATCGAAGCCGCGCCTCGGGGGCCTGAGCCGGAGACGCGGCACAGGTTGGAATTCAGCGGCCAATGAACCATATGGGTGTGGCTCAAAATTAACCAGGAGGGGTTACGCAGGTTTTGGTTCATGTTTCCACTTACCAGGGTTTCATTTTGGTACCGGTTTCTTGAGCCACAGCCATATCCGGCACCAGTGGGCCAACTCCAGAGGCTCCCGGTTTATTTTAGGGCCTTCAAACAACCGGGTTTTGGGACCGACCACCTCCGGGGTGTCTAATGGGGTCGGGTCTTCCATTGAAAGCCCCAGGATTTTCTGGGTAGGAGCCTTTCGTTCGGGACCTGGTCACAAAGGAAAATGGTCCGAAACAGAACCCCCCGAACATCAGGTTCCATGTCAATTGGTGGGAGGGTAGGTGGTGTATCGCCAGTTTTCATGGGGTTTCATCCATCCCTAGTGGTACGAAGTGGAGTTTGTCCATCCACAGTAGCTTTGGGAGTATACAAGAAGCCGCCGGAGACTTCTCGACATCAAAAAACCCGACATCCTATCGTTGTCAGGGGGCCCCAAGGACCAAGAAGGCACTCAAAAGCTATTAACCCCGAATTTGGATGCGGGGACTCCACTAAAAGGCGCTTGGCAAGAATAGGACAACCGGCGCCTGCAAATCCGCTGATGCGTACAGTATCTTCCTTGCTTGTCTCAGGGGCAAGCCTGACCATGCCCCTTCACAAATGTTCCTCATGGAAAAGCGCCGGGCCGTGGCCCATTCGACATGGCAACCCCTAAGAGGTCCTTGCTCAATCCCAAACCGAGGATTCAGATCTATTCCAACTGAGCAAAGCCCATCCATGGCCCTTTCGGGGTCTACATTTTGAACCCCCTGGAGGAAAAATATGGGACCCCCTCGCAAGGGTTTCTAGACTTCTGGCTTGTTTGTGTTCACAAACACAAAGAGAACCCCTCAAGAGAGGTCGGCTGAACCCCCCAGAAGGTTATGTGGTCAGCAAACCGGAGAGGTTTCTAACAGACCTCAAAAGAGCTACCTCAGTGTTTCTCCCCAACCAAAAGTCATATGTTAGATTCCACCCCGGTTCGTGAACCGTATGTGTTCTTAAAACCATAAGATATGCTATAGCCCATGAACTTTACAATGCGCCTTTAGGAGGCACAACAGCAACACGAGATCAGGTCGGCGATCGATCGGGCTTCCCTTCCGGCGCCCCGCACCTCAGCTCTCTTCGTGATGGCCTTCATCTCCTGTGCGAGCAAAGGTCCAAGGGGGTTGCAGGAAATTCTACAGAACAGCCTGTTTGCGGTGTTTTGGTGATTCTCCGGTAACCAAATCCTTTGAAGAGGGCAACAGCATCTTCCAGGCCTATGAAATGGGTATGATGGGAACGTGATGATGAGAAACATGCCAGTTGTTTCCGCAATGATAATACGAATGGAGGCGCAAAAACCACTTTCCAGGACTATCGGATGGGAGTGGCAAGCATGGAAGGAACAGGCCATCTTTTCCCTCGCCTTCTGTCCGTTCCGTCTTTGGGCGCACCTTCACTACACAGCGATGAACGCATCTGCGCACACGCCAGAATGAACGGCTTCTACTGGACTCGAACAGCTGACCATACATTCCTGCAGTAACGCCTTTGCTGTGTGCTTCATATTCGCCACCGAAGCACACGTAGAATACCAACACATACCCCTTTTTCGGGTAGGTTTAAAGGAAAGTCAAAACGAAAGACGCAAGTGTCCGAGAGGGCTTCCAACAAATACTTCAATGGTACCCAAGAGTAAGTGCCCTTTCTTTGGAAACGCAAACAGGGTCAGGTCGACTTTGGACAGGGCGAGCATGTTTCTGTTGGTGGGTTGAGGCTCTTTTGTGTGGGGAGTCTCAAACTTCGGCTGAATCTAATGAACAACTGTGCAAGTACTCAAACAGCCGCCAATTGTGACCCAAATAGCATGGCAAGAGGAAGGACCATGCTGCCACTTGCTTGGTCCAGTGGACATAGTGGAGATAGTAGATCCAGGTATACAAAGTGAATCACGTGTCTTGGCCTCCGAGTGGATATAGTAGAACCTGCGGCTGTTGTCCGTGGAGAAGCGCGGGATGACAGACAACTGTATACCGGGTGATGATGCAAGCGACACGGGATAAAGAAGTGAGGATCACGTTGAACTGTCAATCAATGAAAATTAAAGCAAAACAAACTTGACATGGCTTTGATGAGGCTGCTTTGTGGCACGGCTCGCGAAATTCGGGCTTTAACCTATAGCTGGGCAAGTTGATGTTGAGGGGAATGGCCTGCACAAGCCAAGACCTCGCCAGCAATGTGCTACTCTTCTGAAGCGCCCACGGCTCCGCAACAAGTACTCACGGCGCACGGCTGCGTTTCTATCTCTGCCTTATCCTCACCCGTCTGATGCAATGTGTGCTATTGCATCAAACGCCCTCGTAGTCCTGCGAGACAGGTCTGCAGACATACCACAGCTCATGTTCGTCGGCACTCAGTCTGCAGCTCACATCTTCAGCTTGAGGTAAGCAACGTCCCTTTTTCCTCGTTTTTATCAGTGACCAGCAAGCGAACCATCAATGCCTATCAAGCAAACGGGTGTGGCAAACGGGCAACTACGTGAAGTATCAAGAAAAGCCAACAATACCAACGACAACCCAAATGAGCCAACACTAGACATCCATCCAGTCCTCAAAGGCCGCGCTCAGGCCAGCCAGATGCCGGTACTTGTGGCCTGCGAATCGTATCACTCCACGCCGTTCAAACCTCGCGATTGTAAGAAACGTGGGGGGGGGGGAATTCAAACATCAGCAAACAAATTCAAGTTCCACAACCTGAGACAAGAAATGAACCCCCAGTCATGGTGAGCTCGTTTTACCCCGAGATCGGTGGAACATCGGCGGAAACATGGGCGTCGGCCCCTTTTGTGAGGTGCGATCGTCTGCACCACCTACAAGAACTCGGTCAAAGAGTTGGCCCATTGGATTCTCTGTTTTCGGCCCGCTACTCTTCTGGGCTTGTAAAGGAAAAGCAAAGCTCTCCTCCTGAGTCGCTTGCGCAGAAAAAGTGAAGACCTTGTGTGTTACAGCTGAAACGATAGCTTAAAGCCCACAGCTGTGTGAAGGGAAACACTTCGCTCGTTTCCAGCGTATCCTAACTTAAGAGACGCAGACATGGCTGTGGGTCAAAACAAACTGTACCCCTGGTGAACATCAAAATAGGTGGTGCATGGGCGTCATCTGCCCCAAAATGGAGGCATAGGCTATGACCCGCAGCCACATGTTGCCAACTCCCCCCAGAAACATCTTGCAATCCTCAACAGCCCAGGGCCACAGCTTCAGTTTCGTGGGGCATGGCTTTCTTTGCTCCGAGTCAAGAGGCTCCTATCATCGGAAAGTAGTAACCTTCTTGAGAGCGTGCAACGTCCTGGAACGGAGTGCCTTCAAGTATGGGATGACGGTATACAAGTAGCTGGCAAATGAGGAGCAGTTGCCTGAAACTTCCGAGTCTATGAGTTTCCTGTTCCAGTCGGTGGGGAATGTATCTTATTTGACATGCTGGTCAATCGTGTCTTCAGAATGGTCATAATCCTGGAACGAGGCAAAATGAGTCGTTCGGGGCCGCTTCGCAAATGTGAAGTGGATTGATCCGTCTAGGGGTTGATACCTCATTCTTGTCAGCCATACAAAACCTGCGGTTGGGCCCGTGCCTTTTGAGTTAGGCTTTCTGGCAAAAAGGATCCCGGATCCCTGCAAGTTGGGAAGCCATACCTACGCGGCCGTGCTCACCGAGAAAAAACGCTGCACACGGCTATGACATTTAATGACCCTCCACAAATGTTGGACATACATCTCTTCCAAATGACAAAGCATCTCCAACCAAACTTCGTATCCACATCGCCCATGTGACGCTGGTCATCGTGGCTCAGGGAAATCCCAATTACAGCAGCCGGTCCAGCCTGTAGGAGCTCGCTCTTCCTGAGACTTTTTCAGCCGGTCGAGTGAGATGTGCTCTTTTTTTCCTCTGCAAGATGAGATGCATGAGCAGTCTTGTTCAAGCTCGAAACAAATCATCGGCTCCCCAAAACAATCATACCCTCTTGCGAGCCGTTGCCCTAGCTGTTCAGTGATGGTAGACATAGGGAACCTGTGGCTTCCGAATCCAGATGTCACTGAACAATAGGGGGTTTGCTCAAACGTACACACATGTGGAAGGACACTAATCATTTGTCCAAACCTCCTGCAGTGGCTTGCTGGCTTGGCCTGTCAGCTGAATGACTCCCGGATCCATTGGAAGAGAAATAATACTTTTTTGGGTACTTGATTTTGAAGAGAACCTTAAAAACAAGAAAATTAAAAGAGGACACCGCTAACAGTATGGGTCCCAATTGCATGTGGCCGAAAGCGCCATGCCAACATGGAGAGCCCTTCTACCATCTGGCCAATGTCTCACAAGCTCACACACAAAGCCAAGAACTACAGCAGTTGGGTAACGCCGACATGCAGTAGAACCACAGTTGCCCACGCAACCACGCAGACACCGCCATTGCATATGTATTGAACATGTCAAGCCAACACGGGTGGGACGTGTTTCCTACTGACCGCGTAAGGGGATCGCAAATAGGTGGAACAGTGCCCTAGATGGCTTTCCCGCCAAGAAAGCTATCATCAAGGGTCGGCACTGGGATGATTTTCGCCGACCTGCAAACTCTGGGATCTACCACCCAAACATTGTGCCATTTAAAGCAAAGCCCTTTGAATGGCACTGAAACTGCCATCATTAACCCGTCTGGATATGGCAATCATTTACTAACCGGAAATACGGACACTCCAAAAAATAACCTTCATGCTTTTTGTAGCAATCCCCTCGTGAGGTTGCCAATTTGCTTAGACCAGTCGACTTGGCCACTTGGGAGTTGGACTCTCGTACCTTGCTTCCAAGAGGACATGGAACAGCCGGGTTGTCCCCTAGACTTTGTAGGAACTTTAGGTTGTCCCCAAGGTCCTCCCCAAAGCCAACAGTAGACCAAGCAGATCGTCTGCTGATCTGGCCAGTGGGGGACTCCCATGCCCAGAGATACTATTTTTCCATTCCTGGAAGTGCTGATATTGGCACCTTTTCAAAATGGCACTCTTCCCAATCCATTGTGGGAGGGAGGGTAAGCACCCCAAGGGTTCATGACCATGCCCAGGTCAAAGGGTATGTTGACAATGACTGCCGGAAAGTGGGTGCTTCTTTTCCGAACCTTCTAATTTCCACACCCAAACTTAGTTGGCCTGGTCCCCGAGGCTCCGACATTCAACTCCCCGTGGGCGGCTACGCTCAGCACGTGATGCGGCCTCAGGAATGCGCTCCAAATGGCATGTTCCAACTTATTCCAACTTACTTGCTGGTGCTCAGCAGGGAATGAGGGATGACCCTTCTGAACCATCCCATCTCTACTCTTGGTATGGTAGCAAAGAACTTTGTTTTTTGCAGACCCCCAGTAAAATGAACAGAAACAAACAACTAAAAAACCAGAAAACAGGCCAAGAACTTGTAGTTTCCTAAGGGAATCCCCAGCTTATTGGTCCTTCGGTCAACAGGGCCGAACACAGGTTGCCCCAGTTACCAACGAAGCGGTTCAAGGAATAGACACCCGCAAGCATACACATATGGTTTTCCTATGGATTTCCTAAATGCAAGTAAACCCAACGTCCATGGTAAGATGCAAGGGCGTTTCTTGTTCTGACCTTGCAATACTTGAACAATATATCACTGTACCTTACCACCAAAAAGGAGCTGCGATGGGTGCGGTACGCATGTCCTATTTAAAAATTTGCCACTCTGAGATTGCTTTGCTTCATCGGAGAAAGGCTCGTAAAGTTCACACTGAAGTGTCCCTGCATGTGCAGGCGCAGCTTGTTTCCCTTGTGGGCAAAAGCCGTTGACACGAACCAACCACACTGCATGGGCTGCATAGGCAATAGATGAAGCTATTTGAAGCCCTTCCCGACCTCGCATCTGTCCTTGGGGCTAAACAAATGATTGTTGACATTGTCCTCTCAAGCAACTTACTGAACCCCATTTTCGACGGGGACAGCTTGTTTAGAAGACCAGCAATGTTTAAGCAGACACAAAGAAATGAATGAAACGATGCCGCCCCAGGTTCGCGGCGGGTCATTCCCAAGCCCCGGCATTGGAAGCCCTGGTGTGCTCTCAGCCACCCATAAGACATGAGCCAAACCGGCAACCAACGTACCAACTGTGAATCGAGGGAAAATCCCCACGAAGGAACACCCCTCCCCCCCAAAGAAAAACATGAAACACCCCCAACAAAAAAAACAACAACAACACATGAAACAAAGCATCATCAACAACAACAAAACCGCCGGCACACTTTCAGAGGAGACCTCCCTCTTCGGTCTTGCCGCGCGCCACCTGAGTGCCCAGCGGATGCTTTCGGATCAGCTGCGGACTGGCCTCAGCTCCCGGAGCACTCGCCGCATGGACTCAGAGCCCTTGACTTTAGCTTGGTTGCACATGATGGCCACATCTCCCTCAGATTCTCTACGATTCTCAGTCCTTTCTCAAAAGGATTCTGCAAATTGCACCATCAATCCTTGCTGTTGACCTCTCTGCAAAAAGTCTCTCACTGTTTGTGTGTTTAATGGCAAGCATGTTTTTTGATTTCTCAAAAGTTAAAGTCTAAAGATCCAACCCAATAGCAATCAAGTTAGGTCATGGGGACTTTAAGTGCCACTGAAAGGGGAAGGCAACGATTTTAGGGGAACCAGCCAGAATTGTTTGACTATGAATGTTGACCCTGGATCTAAGTAGCACCTCAGGGGTGTTCCCGTCAAAAGTGCAATATCTCCTGTGGCAACCTGTTAATCAATCAGAGGTGGATTACATGATTTCGGAGCAAATTACGAATCACGCATGGCCGATTTTGTTCACCCTCGTCAAAAGGAGAGATCCTCTCAAACAACTGTTTGTTTGAACCGTCTCCAAGAAGAAGCCCTAGTTTTGACACATCCCCACATGCTGGGCGACGAGGCTTTCTCAGTCATCCACCATTGTTGCCAGCTGACTCATTTGCATTAGGGCAGGCTAGGGCCTCAGTTTCTCACTCGCACGGTCCATGCAAAGCATGGTAAGCTAAAAGCTGCTGTCAAAGTTGAGTGCCGTGATCCATGTTGTTCCCTCCTCCGCTCGCATGAGACATGTGGCGTGGGCGGCCCTGTTTGGCGGTTTTATGGAGAACCCATGCCCCAATAAACATCCACAATTCGGGCAGCCAAACACATCTCTGTCAGCTGATTGCCCCACATGAATTGCCCTTCAAGCCACTTTGCAAGTGGGTGTTTGCCAGGGTTACAACTGAGGTAAAGAGGGTGGTCATTTTCCTGGTAAAAGTGTAGACCTACATAAGCACTATTATATATATATATATGTATTACTATCGAAAGCGCCTTGACCTCCTCCTAGCGTCCAGGCGGGAGCGAGTTCACATGTTTAAAGTAAGACAGGCGAATGGTCTGTTCACACTATACGCAATATGTATATCCCTGAGTATAAACTACTTGCTGAGTGGACTGAACGCCCAAGCAATACCAGCTGGCATGATTACTGTGCAGGCAGGCACAGTAAAACGGTATCGGGTCAAAGCGAGGATCCACTTTGGGCCTTTCAGGGGAACCAGTATGAGCTGCAAACCTTTAAGAGGCGACCCTGCACCCGAGGGATGGAGCCTGATGCGGAGCCATGTGTGCACTGATGCGCACTGTGTCCCAAGGCAATTGCCAGTGTGAAACACAAATGGCATTCAGACCCGGGTTCCACACACGGCACGACCTCGCACTTGAACATGCTGCTTGCTGGAAGGCTGTTTCGAAGTTGCCCTCACAAACTGGCAACGAAGGACAAGCGAGAAAACATATTTTCCTTGCACGAGGCTCGAGCTGGCACTCACTCAAGGGTATATAAACTTGCTGAACCTGTGCAGAACCCACCCACCCATCCACCCATCCATCCACCCATCCATCCACCCATCCACCCACCCATCCACCCACCCATCCATCCACCAGGAACCCCCCTGAAAAACTTCAAGTTGGGCCAAGATGCCGCTGCCAGCCATGGCAGCAGGACGAGAGGCCTTGCTCGCCGTGGGGCATGAGTCAATGAGAGTGTGTAGTCTCTGAAGCCAACAAACAGACAAGAACAAACAAAACAAAGAAACCAACACAAACGAAAGCAAGCAAGCGAGCAAACCATCAAGAGCACAAGCAAACAAACAAACAAAGCAAGCCAAGCCAAGCCACTCAAGCAAATCAATCAAGCGAACCAACACGATCGAACACAACAGGCAAACAAAAGAAACAATGGATCCTCAACAAAAGTGTTTGCCTTGGCTCATTCCGCAGGTTGAATCCAAAACATCTGCTTCCCCCATGCGAGTTCCATGAGTCGCAGCCCTTGGCCCAGCGCAAACGTGCGCGCGCTCTGTACCCCAAACGCCCTCGGCCAAGCTGCAGCATATTGAAGCTACAACCTCAGCATTCGAACATCGAGCGAGTTGGGTATGTCTCAAAGTTGGGGATCTTCAAGCCGAGATGAAAAGGACACCCTGAAAAAGACGCATACTTTTACATATAATTGTATGTTATTTATTTCAGTGGGCGGAATTCAGCTCTGCGCCTACTTTTCAGACTCTCCCTTGTCGGTATGATGGGACAGCCACCAACCCCGAGGCCCGTTCTTTCTTGACCTGAGACTCCCCCCCGAGTCATCTGTGCTCCGTAGAAACAACCTCCGACTCTAAGACCAACACACTTGGCCGTGGGTCAAAAAAGGAACCCTGGCAATAGCATGGACCAAAACCTGCTGTCCCCTTGTGGATTGATTTTCCATACCCACTTCCCGACAACCTCCCTTCAGCATTCCATGATGGTTGTGTCGAAGCACATTGGATGGCTACCAGAGACAGAGCCAGCCGGGCGGTCGCTCGCCTGACAGGGAGAGCGACACGACGAAGCGCTCGTCGACGGAGAAGTCCATGAGGTGCGGCCGCGGCCCAGGTCGCGAGTGCCGGGACTCGTAACCAAAGAAGTCCTTCCTGGACTCTCCTTCTGACCCTTTAAAAATGGGTACGTGATCCCTTTATTTTGGGTAATGACCAACCATTTTTTAAGGGTCATGGAGACTCTAGGTTGGCTTTTTGGTTTGCGGGGACCGCGGGAAAAGGTGAATTTGCGGTTGCCTTCTTGTAATACTGCAATTCTGAACTGGGCAGGCATGGTTTGTTCTACAATCCTTGGCTGTTTGGCTTGGGTTTGTTTGGGATGGCCAACCCCCAAGGGTTGCCTTCTTGTTATAACACAATTCACCCAAGTCCTGTTTTGGTTTGCGGTTTGTTTGAGACCCACTTAAAATGCTGGTTCCCAGCCATCCCAACCCACTAGAAGTTATTCAATGTTAGCAAAGTATTTGAGGACAGCCCAGTTAAAATGGTCAACCCCTTAAAAGGGTTGCCTTTTTGTAATATAGCTGAACAACTGGGGAGGGCTTTTGACCCTATCAGAGGGTTTTGGAGCCAGAGTGACTTGCGTCAAGCTAGGTTGGAACCCTCAAATCGGTTGATGGCTTTCACCTTAAACAGCTTCAAAAAGGGTATCCAGAGCTCCGATGTCCGTTTGGTTTCCGTTGAGCCAACCCTAGCCGCTTCCAACTCCATGTATTTGTCCAGGACAGGAATATTTGATCTGCACGTTGGACCCCAAACCCAATCAATGATTCACACTGCTTGTGGTGCAGTTGGTAAGGAGTAGAAGTGGGGGACCATTCAACGAACTGCCCCCAAAAAAGGCTGGGGCACGGATTTGTGTTTTCACGTCCTGGTGAGGAAAAACTGGGCACCCAATTTTCCCCATGGCTTTGTGAGAAAACAAGTACTTTTTGGCATTGCTGTGTAAAACTAGGCGCTTTCCCTTGTTATTGCCCCCAATTCAATCAAGGTGGGCAAATTTGTGTTTTTTGCTCGCTGGCCAAAGGAGTTTTTCTGAACCCAAAACCGAAAAACCAGCACCGGGGGGTGCTGGTTTGGGCTTGCAACTTGCAACTTGCACACCTTCCGTGTTCTTAATGTTTGTTGTTGCCCCCAATTTAGTTTTAGAGGGAATCAGTCACTACTGTATTCTTTCCAGGAAGCTCTGCAAATGATACGCCGAGCAGTCCGCATTTCGACCTCGCAGGATGCTGGAGCAGCTGCGTCCGGTGAAGGCCAAGCTTCGGGATGGGGAGACATCTTGGCGGCTCGTCCCTTTTGGTGCGAATGCGGACCCACATGAAAAGTGGGGCTCGACGCTGCCGCTTCTTTTCTTTTCCAGTCTCTCGGCCCGGGGTGACTCCTGGGTACAGGTAAATTATGGATCGAAGGGTTGCCACTTGCCAGGGATCCGCTGGGTTGGTTCCATCAATAGTCAGAGGTCTGTCTTGGGAGAACAGCTGCAGGGTTTGGGTTTACAACCAACACCAAGGTTGCTGCGTATTTCACGATCTACAGTGGAATGTGCGGTTTTCATGGTCCTGGCTCCTGGCTAAGGCAAGCTCCAAAAGCAAAGCAGCAAAAGTGACCATCCCTTTTCTGCGACACCTGCCAAGCCTTTGTGCCCCTAAAGCATTTCGTTTGTGACCCACGCTTCAAATGAGGCCGGGTCGCAGGTGACGCGCGCTGAGTCAGAGATGACCTGTGCCTTGATTTCGAATCCACTTTTCGGGTCGCAACCGTGGCGTGTGGTGCGCCTTATGTTTTGCTGCCGGTTTTCTGCAATGCAAGGGATTCCATTAGTTTCGAAGGCAACCAATGAATGGAACCCCGTTTTTAGCACATTGAGATCGGATGGTTTCCCACAATAGTGGCAATTATAGGATCTACTGGGTCTGGTTAGAAGTGTGGACTGATTGCATCATCATGTTTCTTGGCATATTTGGATTGGATCGCGCGGATGTTCCCTTGTCATTCGGGGAACCTAGTCATTCGGCGCCGCGTGTACCCTTGAATGAAACAAAATCTCAGTTTGTGTCATTTGGGTAGGGTCGAGCGCGGGCTGTGAAAGTAGTGTTTTGGTTCCACTGCCACGTGGATAGGGTCCTGCAAGTGTTATTCCCTTGGGCGGTCCACGTCGTGACAATTTGGCACTCCCTTGGCTAGTATCATTTGGCGCCATGTGGGTTGGGTCGAACGGTTGCTCCCGTCGGCGGCGAATGGCGAGCTCCGAATTCCCCTTTTATGCCCGTTAATATGGGCCATTGCAACGAATTCCAACCTGTTTGTGGGGTCATGTTGACCCCAGTTTAATCATAGGCGGGTGCTTCTCCCTGGGTTTAGTAGGGTTTCGAACCACTTTTTGGGAAACATTTTTCATTTTTGCTTATTGTGGTTTAGTGGGAAATCCCCACTTAACTGCCAAAATTGAAGAATGCTTGCTCCCCCTTCAACGTCAACTAAGTTTTGGAGGGGGACGCCCCCTAATGTGGATGGACGAAATCCATTTCGCACCACTTTGAAACCACTTGTTTGTTGGTATTTCCTTGAGAATCGTCATCCCAGGGTTTCTTGGGCGGTGCGAAATGGATTTCGTCCATCCACAGTATGTCTTTGGTGGGCGTCAGACAAAAATAGGTTGACCCCATTTTAATCAACCCCAGTTTATTCATAGGGTTTAGTGGGGAATCAGACCACTTTTGGAGCATCCCAGGGTTACCACCTAGGACACCCTGGAATGATGATTCCCTGTAAATACCAACAAACAATATCCCCGCAGCCATGGTTTCAAAGAAGTGCGAAGTGGATTTCGTCCATTCACAGTATGAGTCAATTGGGGTTGATGAAAAACGGGGTCGGCAGGTGGGCGACGGCCCGGAGATGCTGCGGCGCTATGCCATCAACCCGGCAGTGGAGGTGCCACCAGCTCCTCAGGGCCTGTGCTCTTCCATTTGGCTCTTTCACTTACCCTGGTCCCATTTTGGTTACGGTTGTTTTTGAGCCACAGCCATATCATTTCTGCATGTGGGTATAAGTTTCTGCATGCGGGTCACAATCAAAATCGTTTTGAGATCCCATTTTGGTTGGGTTTTCGGTGAATTCTGAGCCACGTGCTCAAAACCGATTCTGGTAGAGAAAGGTCAGTCCCAGAAATAGTTGCGGATATCCGCCTTCTTAATTCGTTGCATGTTTCTGGGTATAGACCATTTCACTACCGGGTTTTGATCAAGACTCATTTGCTGAAATGAAGAGGTTCAATTGTCCTTTCGTTTTCTTTTTGTCAGGGAATCTAGCACTACTGGCTCCTCAAGCTTGTTGTGTGTGTTTCCTTATACTTGACGGACGAGAATCAGGTTGCTTCAATGCACATGGCAGTGCTTGTTTCCTACTTGTTCAACCCCATGGTTAACTTTGTTATCCACACATAAGTTGTAGCTCCTGATATTGAGAGTGTTTGCTCTTTTAGGAGCCTCTGAAGGTAGTTGACAATCTGTGCCCGTGTTAAGGAACGGGCTTTACACTCCTAGTTTCAGCAGTTCAAAAAGGGCCGAACGGTGTCCTGTAGAATGTCCAGTTGCTGAGCTATCATGTGGAATAGTATATATGTATACTATATATATACACATACATATACATATATATATATATATATCTAATATACATATATACATACATATATATATATATATGTGTTATGTATATATATATACATATGTATGTATATATATATATATATGTATATATATATGTATGCATACTAAATGTTTTTGCGCACGGGCAAAGTTGGACACATAGTTGGCATATATATATATATGTATATATATATATATATACGCAGTTGACACATAGATTCTATGTTGCTTCCTCGCAGTTTGTTTTCTCGCGGCGCAACAATTGGTGGGGCTTGTTCATTTTGGGAGCACGATCGTTTAAGAGGACCGGTCACTTTCTGATTCTTCCGGCACCCCCCCTGCCAACTTGCTCCCGTTCTGAGCAAACGGAATGCAGATTCGATCCATATTGAATTTCTTAGATTCAGTGCCTTTGTTTGAAGGCACTGATTAAAGGCACCGACAATTCAAGTTTTAAGGGTCCTCCCTATTCTGGGCAACATGCAAATGACTATGAGTTGCAATGGCCAGAACATCCTGGTAGACAAACATGCCTATTTTTGTTTGACGTCCACCAAAGACTGGCCAATACATATTGCAGACTACATCCTAATGGACACTTGATTGGCGCCATGTTGGTAAGGCTATGGAGGATTGAACTAACATATGTGCGTTCCCAGAAAATGGCAAGCGAGGAACGACGTGCACCTTTTCAAATGTTGCGCTGTTGAGCTCATTGGGCCATTAATTTGACACCTCCCAGCTTGACCCGGCGCTTGATGTGTTTTTTTGGGCTTTTTGGGTGCACTAGAAATGCACACCCAGATAATACCGTTGCCACTTGATAGAGTCCAACTGATTTTGCCTCTCGTGGGTTTGTGACCTTCCCGTTTGGAAGGGGAAGCCACTGGAGGTGGTGACCACTGACCATAGTACACATTGCAGACTTGGGGTTCATTGAACTTGCAGAACTGCATAAAGATAAATCAAGACGTAGGCAAACGTGTGTGCAGTCAGAAAAAAAGGGGACACACCCATGTTGTTAATTCTTCCAGACATGTTGTTTGTCGCCCAGGCTCTTGCGCAAAGACGATTGAAGTGCCAAAGAACCACCACGCGAATTGGGAACGGAACTTGTCTGCTCGCTTCCCGTGCTGCTTCCGCTTGGCTCGATAGCCACATGGCAAGTCTGGTTATGGCCAGGTTCCAGTTCGCGAAGCGAAGGTAGACTTCGACATTTGACCTTGCCATCCAGCCAGGGTAAGACCACAGCAAGCAACATAGAGGAAAGATGCCTACCTGGAACCCTCAAAGTTCCGACTTGAAAAAAAAGGGTTATTGCTCAACATTATGGTTGGTGAATGCCGTGAATGCCCAATTTGTATGGTTAGTTTGAGGTTCCAGGTACATGAGGAAACTGCAAAAGCTGCTTGTCAGAGGCCTAGGCTACGGCATGCTCTCACCCTCAAACCCCAGTCGAAAAGTGGTAACACTACGCTCCGAGCCGAAAACAAATTGACCAAAGTGAACGCCTGCTGCATCCTTTGCCCTTTATGGCGGGATCGGGACATTCTGGAGCTCAGCTGCTGCGGAAATGGGACCGGAAGTGGTGCGCTTGTGGTCGATGCGATTCTTCGCACGCGAGACGCAGTGAAGTGGCCCTTTGGTGGTAGCTGAATTTGGGAGATCCAAAGGACATTATCTTCGCCATTCATTTCAGGGCTCCCTTTTTGCCATCAAACAGGCAGGGAAAGCAGCTGGTTTTTGAGAAGGCCGATGGTGTAAACGCACCGGGAATCACCCCGCGGCGCATTTCAAGCTGATACCCAAGTCTGGCTTCACCGCAAATGCATACAGAACCGATGGATATTTCTAGAAATAGGCGAGCTGTTTTTGTTTCAGTGTTGTTGTTGTTTTTTTTTTTTTGTGGGGGGGGGGAGAGGGGGGTCCCTTTAAAACCACCGCAGGGGTCCACTACTTTTAGAAACCCCAGTTGGTGGTAACATGCTGCGCTGACCAAAGCGCCGCCATGCACATACACAAACGCAAACACACCGATTGGATCAAAGTATTTCTGGGTGCCCTGCCTAATACGGTTCGTCTTGAGGAAATCCAAGGGACCATTCACCGCTTTGTGGGCTCGCCCATGAGATACATATCCAGGTCAACAAAAACAAATGCCCGTTTTGGGCGCCCTGGCGCCACCTCTTGCGCTGCCTGTTAAAAGGGATACTAACTCGCTTGTCCAAAAAGCGAATCGATGTCTTTTAAGCTTTTGGTGGTCCCCTTGTCCCTTGTTCATCCATGGCCCAGAAGAAAATGTGATCCCGAACCCTCCAACAGGATACAGATTGGGGAGTGCACCCGTTGTTTTGGGTTGCAAACTCACATGTTGCAGTTGGATTGTTGAGGCTCCAGGCTGGCGCTTTTGATTTCGAGTCTTTAGGGGGCCACTGAGCCAAAAAGTCGCCAGGACTTTGCTCCCTTCAAGGAGGATCTCGCGAAGCCCATGTCTGCGCGAGCCAGCAGGCGAGCATCGAGATGCTAAGGTTGGGTTCACTTCTAGCTGGTGGTCTTAAAGGGAAGCCAAGACTAAAACCTCATTTTTCATTTTTTGGGCGCATACACCGGGTTCTCCAGATTTCCCCCGGACGGAGGGGTGGTTTTAACCATCATAAAAACAAAGGAAGCTTGGGAGCCCTGGGTTCGCAACGAATCCTGAAGCCCGAAGTCGCAATCCAAACTCAGGTAAGTCAAGTTAGATAGTAGGGCCAGCCCCGGGTTTTTGTCCACGAAGGGGAGGGGGTGGATACGGTTCAGGCCAGCTTGGACACGAAGATGTGCCATGGGCAGTGTTGTTCGGATCTCACCGATTGGGCTTGCCGTGCGATCATCAAGGTCTCCTCCGGATTCCTTGTTTCCAATTTGTCAGTCTGTGGGTCAAAACCCGATGGTACCACTTTGGGGTAGGTGCACCACCCATTTTAGAAGCCTATGTTAGTTGGGATTGGGATGTTCACTGGGGGCTAACCGGGGTTTTGACCCGTGGACAATTCATCAGAGAATAGAATAGCATGATCTTGCAGTCATGACATACTTCACGAGATCAGGCGTAAAAGCGTACAACTCCTTGCGGATGATCAGGCTCTCCTGAAAGCCGCCTTTGGGTTGGGTCGGGTGTCCTTGAACCACAGGGCTTGCTGGGCTCTTTTTGGTGTGCTTGTTTCAAAGGGTTGGGTTACAGGAGATTCTACGGGAAAACAGCTGATTTAGGGTGTTTTGGGGCCATTTCCTGCAGATTTTCCTGTAGCCAAACCCTTTGATTGTTGGACCCTTGTGGTTGTGACACTGGAGCCGCCTTGTAAACTCGATCAGACTCCACCGAAGCGGCGCCAGGTGCGCCGTGCGTGCGGGAGCCCAACGTACCCAAGGAAATCCGGCGTGCCCTTTCTGGCGCATCTTGTGGGCCAGATCCAGCTTGGTATCGGAGTTTATGCGTCCTTGGGAGCTTTGTAGAGGCTTGCCGAGCCAAAGGGCGGCCTTTTTAGCCCAGTTGCCCAGTGGTGCCCTTGTTTCTTCTTTTTTTTTGGAAGGGTTCCCTTTAAACTCAACCAACCAGAAAAAGGATGCCCTTTTTTTTCCCTGGCCACTTGGCATCTGAGTTAGTGCAGTTTTTTAGGTCCGTGTCGTTCAAGGCCTGCATCAACACCCCCACAGCTAGGAACAACATGATCTGTCGGGCAATGCCCAGTTTGCTTCACTTGAGCAGAATGAACCAGTAGGTAGGGAATGACCGGGTTGCAAGGGGATTTCCCTTTAAGAGAACCTCAAGGGATGGTTTATGGGGGTCATTCCCTCATTCCCTGCTGAGAAGCGGCAAGTTTTTGGTTTGACGAGTCGCATGTTTGCGGTGTGTGTCGCCAACGTGCTCTCGGTCCCTTGGCAGAGAAGCAACCCCTGACTTTGGATACTGTATCAGCCTGGCAATCGGCCCTTGGACCCTCTTGATATGCCAAGTGCCTTGGCAGAAAGCGACATTGGCTTCAGGTTTTAGCACGGTCCCTTTGCATTTGTTGCTTTCTGGCTGACGATCTTTCACGGCCGGAGGTGATCAACCATGAATATCCCCCTGGCAGGCCCCCCCGCATTTTCAGCTGAATTGTGGTTTTGCCCGGAACCATTCAATAGACCTTGCCCCGAGACTCAGATGCTGGTAGGTTGCCAGGGACTTCCAAATCGGGTTTGTAGATGGTGGTTTCCCTTGATTTCCTGAACGGCTGCTTTGGGGCCTTTTGATCCAGTCTCAGAATGGTATCATTTACAAAAAAAAACGGGTAAATGTGTACAGCCGCCATGTTAAATCCTTATAATGGTTCTGGGTAGACATCTTAATTCCGAACGATTTTGAGTAGGACTCATTTGTCCATGTCAAGTCCGCAAGGCAAGGGTAAGTTGAGCGGGATTGGTGAAGCAGGTGTGTGGCACTTGGCCAAACTGGTGGCATGGCCAAACGCAGATGACAGGCGGACCAATGCGCCTTTGCCCGGCAAAAACAACAACAGCTCTCTTTCCAGTTTTCGGACTTCACATGAATGTGAGGAATGTGACCTTAGCAAGCAAATTGGCTTCGTTTGTATTTCTTATCCACTGACACGAGTTGTTTGGATTCTTGTCACGCAGAGGGCTTCTTTGTGGAGCGGCCTTGAGGAAGGGTTGAGGGTGAGTATCCATGAACCAAGGCGAGCCTCGCCCGTTTGTGAGGCTCGGTAGCCATTTGTTGCACCATTTTGGGCATCCGATTCTTATAGAGAAAGACACACCCAGGTGGGCTTGCAAGAGAACTGCACGATTCCCACTAAAAGGGGACGCTATCTGCCTTGAACAAAGTGGTTTCTGTTGATTCTGCCAAGACTCAGAGAGTTGAGCAGCGTTTGTGCACCGATCCCTTGTCCCTCACCCTCAATGGGTCCTAAACCCTGCATCAGATTTGCAAGCCGCCGCTGATGTTCAACGATCGAAATTACAAAGAATTGATGTCTACCCTACCTGCTGCTTCCAGTTGCCACTGAAGTAGGTCTTTCTCTATCTCTGAGATTTGACACGATTGTCGTTTGTGTGTACCGACTAAATGGTAACTGGAAGCACCGCGCTACTTGAATCCTAAGTTGCGTGGCGGCCGCGCCGTGTTGGCTCCAAAGCATGCCGGCTAAACAGGAAAATCAAGTAATCAACAAAACATCAGGGGGCACTACTTACAACTGCTTACTATCCACAGGGGCAGCAAAGGCGATTACTTAGTATCAATTACCCTGGTAAAGGGGCTGACGTTGGACGCACTCGCCAAATGACCATTAGGAAAAACAGTGCTCAAGTGTCCAAATACGATCTCACTTGCCCGAAGCCGACCTTTTTACCTTTTGGCTTGCTCCTTCTGGCAACCATTCTTAGTCATGGCCCCAAAGGTGATCACCCTATTCATTTGGGTCCTTTGGGTCCTTTGGGCAATGACTATGGACATTTTCAGTCATCCTCTCCTGGCTGGGGTCCAAAAAATCATAATCAAAATTGCCCCTCCCCTGAATATTGACTCTGGCTCAATTTGGCCATGGTCAAAAGGCGTCGCGCCATTGTGACATAAATCCATACTGTGGATGGTTGCGAAATCCATTTCGCACCACTTTGAAACCATGGTTGAAACCATTGTTTGTTGGTATTTACAGGGGAATCGAACCAGTCCAGGGTTTCTTAGGTGGTGCGAAGTGGATTTCGTCCATCCACAGTAGGCACCGGGTTGCCGCCCGTTGGCGCCAAATCTATGCCATGGGCCGAGCAGGCGGGGGTGCGTGGGGGGTTCTCCAAGTTTCAGGGAACCTTTATATGGCTGCGGGTCAAAATTCGACCTGGTAAATGGAAACATGAACTAAAATCCGCGGTTTTCTGGTTGCTTAATTTTGGCCCATGGCCATATAAGGGGTGTAAGGGGAGGGGGTGTCTATGGCTTATCAAACCCGTGATAAAAGTACATTTGGGCCTCATCCTGGGCTTATGCTGGATGAATCCCCCTTCCAACAGACCCCCTTCGTGGTTCATGAGTTATTCTTTCCCCAGCAAACTGTTAAGGTTCTGAAATCGAAAGATGTTTGTCGACCAATGGTGCATGTCCGGTTGCCCTTAAGGGGTGGGTTCTTTTAAAATCAACTAAGAAAAGGGCAAGCTAACTTGGAAATCCAAGCTGGAGGTCCTAAAGGCAGTGAGCCCAACATGCTGCGAGACTGTCTGTCTCAGTGACCCTGATCGTAGGAATCCGGGGGGGGGTTGGTGCATTTATTGATTAACCTCGCAAGATAGGATGCTGTCTCCTGGTTGGTTGCTTTTGGGAGAGCACCCGTCCAAACGGCCCCACAAAAGTGAAGGATGAAAGCGGCCTTGGGGAAGTGTCCCTTTAGCACAGCCGGTAATTGAAAAGCTTGAGCTAGATATCCCATTCAGAATGAATAACCTCTCCAGTTCCATGGCTTGGGATTTCTGGAGCTGCAGGCGTTTGGCTTTGAGGCGGGGCGCTGAGGCTTTAAGGCGTTTGCACTTTGGCAATCACAGCGCGGACGTTGAAAGGGGTGCTTGCACCAAGCTGCCATGTTGCTCAGCAGGGAAGCAATGCAGGGGATCCTTGCACTTGCCCTCTCACAGTGCAAAAGGCCGTATTGCTGGGGCCGTCCTCAAAGCATAGTTTCTAAGCTCTCGCCGCGCGGCAGAGCCAGGATACCAGGCAGACTTGTTTTGGCTTTCGGGTCGATGAGCGCAACATTCATTCGCTCAACTGAACGCACGGCTGACACAAGCCGATTGCCCCAACGCTGATATGTCAATAGACCTAGAGGGTTTTCACTTTGGGCCCTGCGACGTCTCTTCGCTGGCCTTGCAATGACGGCGCAGAGCACGCTGGCTCACGGTGGCTTGGACCAATCCATGCTGATCGGATGGGACCTGGCCAGGTGAATCATCAGTTGTTCACTGGCACCCTCTTGGTCCCTTTTCCTTTTGCGCAGTACTTCCAGCTACCACTATCAAAAGCAGCCCGGGTTTGTTGCCTCTAGGCTGGGTTTCACCATGGATGCGATTTTCTGGAAGCACCGGATTTTGTTTGGTGGGTTCCCACACATGGTCAGGTCACCCGGCTCCAAGAGGATCCAGAGTATGCGTCGTTCAAGTGTGGGTATCGCGGGTGCAAATTCAGAACCTGGTTGGCCAGCTTTTCAAGTGCGACAAGGGACATCACGCCATGTGTGGGGCTTCGGAACTGCTGTGTGCAGATTAGTTTTCGGATCTCATTGGCACAACATCTTGGCATTATGACACGGGAGGGCTGGGGACATTTCAGATGTTGCACATAGGATTGCGCTTCCTGACTTCCCGAGTTCCTGCAGTTTAAGCCTTTTGGAAAGACTGGCGCTTTGGACATTTGGCTGATCCCTGTCCAAGCCATCGGCACCGGATTTAGACTGACGCAGAAGTCCGCGCGGATTCACGCGGACGTGGAACCCCACACCCTATTTGACACGTTGGAAGAGCTTCCTCGGGCACCAAGTTCAAATCGCAGCGGGACGGATGAGTCCCCCAAAGACGGGGAACCGGCCTCTGATGAATAAGGAAGGGACTTAGTAATTACTCCGAATGGCACGAAATGGAGCGAACTGAAGCAGTTCAGCATGTTCTCTTTTTTTTTGTGTGTGTGTGTGTGTTCATCCATCGAGGCTGCACCGCTATGACCTGATCTGGGTGCTCTCAAAATTGAGACCCGTGCTTAAAGGGAGGGTAATTTCCACGGTAGCCCACTTACCACGGTTTTTTTTGTGTCCTAGGTGGGTTACCGCCAGGCTTACCAACCACTTACTACCCTGCCCCTTTCAGCGGTGCATGAATCGCGCCCGAGCCAGACATCGACACCCAGACACCCAGACATCCTGCCGGTACAGCCAAGGCGGAGCAGGTGCTGTCGAGGTACACAGGAGCTATTTTTTGGGGGCGGCCTGCGACAACAACCCCTCCCCCGACGGATTCATTCAGCCTTAATATTGTTCGGGGCAACTAAGGCCTTAGCGGCGGGCTCGTTCGAGGATGGTCGGGGACCTTTCCCCGCGCGAACGGCTCCATTTGAAGTTGAGCCCTTGTGAAGTGTGCCGAAGCTCCGCAAAGGGCTCCTTGTCACATTGGCGGCGTCTCGGACGTCACTTCCGTACCTTATATTTGCGCACTGCGTTTTTTGTGTTTCTCATTCTTTCGCCGCATCTGCAGCGACCGGCGCCCTTGGCCAAGCATCAACCCTTGGCCACTAGCGTTGGCCCGTCGCCATGAGCTCAACCAACGAGCAGCAGCTCACGCGGCGGTTCCATTTGCACAATGACGCCTGAAGCCTCAAAATTCCAACTCAAACATGGGTTGTAGCCCCAAGAGATATGGTTGGTGAAAATTATTTGTTTTGCGTGTAGTTTGAGGGTCCAGGTGGCTTAAATGTGTGCAGTTGCCAAAGGCCCTTTGCAGATTCAGATGTTTTTGCCTCATTGTCCAAACCCAGGGCCGTTTTCCCGGAGCTTCCAGGATGCATTTCTGGGTTTGGACTTCATGGTCACTTCGCAGGATTCACCGCCTCGTGCAGCACTTGGCACCGAAAGCTGCCAGCGGGGATGTGCGAGTCGCATGGCGAGAGGGGGGGAAAGGTGAGACACGTGATGGTGGCAGAAGTGCGCTGGACATGTTGAGGAACACTCGGCTAGAATTGGCTGGTTGAACCTCATAATCCGCGCGGTTCCAAGATGGGAGCGCGAAGGTATGCTGTGAGGCACAGGCGGTACAGGATTTCGTTTATGTTGGAGAGTATGTTGATTCACTGCGTCCTGAGCTTCCGCTATGAGGAATTGTGGTACTTTGCGCTTCAGGCGAATCTGCCGAGACTGTCCATGACCCTTGAAAAATGGGGTGACCCCTTTCTTTTGGGTAGTGACCAACCATTTTTAAAGGGTCATGGAGAGTCCAGGTGCGTTCAATTGGATGATTAGTTATGAACTGCTGCCTTGCAAGCTTGGTTGGGCATTGCCGGCCCAATTTTCGTGTAAGGGCCCTCCAGCCCACCCTCCTCCAAAAGCGAAAGCAGAGCAGCCTTTGCAGCCTCCAGCCCTGCACCTAGACTCTCCATTACCCTCCAAAACTGGTCATTACCCAAAAGAAAGGGGTCACCCCATTTTTTGAGGGTCGTGGAGAGTCTATCCAGCATTTTCCAGCTCTTGAGGTTGGCCCTCCAGCCCGAACATGTCCGAATGCAGCCAGGCCGAAGGACACCTTTCATCGCACGGTACCTATTGAAATCGGATAACTTTGGATTGATTGGCCGGCGGTTTCTTGGTAACCCTTGCGGGAGGTAGTATAAAATCCTTGTTGGCCTGTTTAAGTGTCCGGATATTCAAGTGACGACGCCGTTGCGTGATTAGGACAACTCGAGGCACGGTGTGTTTTGACATCATTGTCATTCTTTCATGGAACTGGCTCCACCCCAACCAACTGTCAACCTTTCGACCTTCAGCTGTTTGTGCGTTGTTCGTCCACCCGTTTGCCAGCCTCTTCTTTTTGCGTGTGTGTAATTTGTTTGTCTGCCTGCCTGTCCGCCTGTTTGTTAGTTTGGATAGTTGATTGTTTGTTTGGTTGTTTGGTTGGTTGGTTCCGGTTGGTTGGTTGTGTGCTTGTTTTGCGTGCTTGCCTGCTTGCTTGCTGGCTTGCTGGCTTGCTGGCTTGCTTGCCTGCTTGCCTGATTGCCTGCTTGCCTGCTTGCCTGCTTGCCTGCTTGCTTTCTTGCTTTCTTGCTTTCTTGCTTGTTTTCGTCGGTTTGCTTGCTTGTACCATTCATCGCGTGTTCCTGTCTTTATTTCCATGGTTTCTTTGGGCGGACACCGTTGGTTTCGGCTCGCGCTTCGGCGCGCCTTTTCGAGCCGAGCCGAGGCCAAGTCCTTCCTTTACGGGCTCTTGGCGCACCTCGTGATCGTCCCCGCCTGGGTGCTTCCGCCAGGAATCTCCATGGGATCTCCATGGCTGGAGCCCAGTGTTTGGTTTTCCAGACCTGGTGGTATAGGGGCATACCGGTGCATTCCTCCGCTAGACAAGGGGTCTACTAGAGAATGCCCCAGTTTTTTCATCCACGCCGTGGAGTTTCCTGGTTTTTTGTTTTTGTTGGTTTTCTTTTTTGGGGAAGTTTCGGGTCCGTGGTGAGTGTGTTCAGCCCAGAATGTTACCTTGGAGTTTCCTTGTCTCTGGGCTTCTTGGACCTCAATGTTTTGTTGTGTGTTTCGGTCAGAAGTGCGCTTTAGGTAAAGATGGCCTGCCATGCCACTAGATTTCCCTCAAGGCCGGTTCATAGCCCTTTTGCACCAAACCCGACTTAACCCGGAAACACCTCTGGCCCCTGACCCCCTTGAAATTCCTGATTTGCTTAAGGCACGCTCGGTAACCCAATTCAAGCTCTGGTACAACTGCTGTCCGCATTCGTCTCAGTCTCTCTCAGGCTTGGCACTTTCAGACCCCCCTCGTGGATATGTCCTTTAGGGAGATTCAAAGTTCCCTTTCCAGGTCCACAAGTGTCCAACCCCCAGATAGGGGACAGAACCAAACATGCATTATGTAATCTCTAATTACTGCAAACGGGTTGGATCTTTAGACTCTAACTTTTTGGACGCCCCTCATAGTTCCTTTCAACCTGCCAAAAGTTAAGTTTTTTGCTGGGGAATCCACAGCACCCAAGTAATGAAATAAATTACAAGCCAAGCCAGGCCAAAGACGTGAGCAAGTCTGATCGAATCTGCCAGCTCACCTTTATGCCTCATACTTCTGAGCACCTTGCTTTGGCTTACCTTTCTGTGTTTTCTGGGTAGCCATAGAGGGACCCCTCAAAATGGCTGGGGTTTTCTACATGGGCTTCCCTTTAAAGACCTCAAAACGGCGGGATTTTCCTATCTTGGTTTCCCTTTCACCTCCAAATGCCCGGGTTTCCCGGTTTTTCCCTTTAAGCCCAAGCCTTCGACCACCCGCCTTCGTCGCGAAGCTCGGTTCGCGGCGGTTCAGGAGTGCTCTTCGGTTGCCTGGTGGCGGCGGGCGCCCCTTTGGGCGCGCCGGGGATTCTGTCCACCATGGGCCCGGCAGCCCAAGGAAGTTGAAGAGGTGCCCCAAGTCGAAGCAGACCTCGGAGACATCGGAGAGAAAGAGAGGATTCCGCAGATGTTCCAACTTACACATACCCGTAATACTCCAAGGAAGTTCAAGGGGAAGTCGAAAAAAAAAGAGAGGGTCAAACCAAAAAAAATATTCCAACTCATAGATGGGTTCGTGCAACCTAGAAAGTCGAAGGGGAAAAATGGCCGTAGTCTCGAGGTTTCTTCAAAACACCGGTTCACTGGATGTGTGATTACGTTTTTTCCTTGTTTTGTGTTTGGTTGGGGATTATCCGCCAATCTAACCTGCTCGTTCCGAAAAAGCTAGGATCTACGCAGGGGCTCAACTGAAAAGGCAACTGTATAGGTATGTTCTGAAACTTGGTTCGCCCCTGTTGCATTGTAAATGCGGAGCTTATAGATGTTATGGTTGGCTACCTTGTCGGATTCACGTCGAATGGGTTCATTGGCTGTGATTGGTTTTCTTTTGGTTACCTTGCCCTCCCTTTTGGTTGTTGCCGCAAAAACAAACATAGTGAGTTGGAGCAAAACATGGGACGGCCGGACGTGTTTGCTTTTGTTTTTGTTAAACACAGAAAAATGGCCATTCCAATGTTCGCTTTGTTTCGGAGTTACCTTGATTTTTTTTCACGGATTTTTTTGGGGGGAATCCATTAAGGGACGCCAGGCATGGGGGACGGTTGACCTGCAAACTTGAAAGCTTTTGGCGAATCGAGCCACTGAATTGGTGGCTTGGATTGGAGCTTTAAGCCCCCTGTGGAGGGTATATAGGTGGGAAGCTGATACATGAAGTACGGGAAAGTCCAAACGATAGGTGCAGCAAGCAGCCCTTTACGTGTTGGTGGGTAGAACACTTTAGTCCAAGCCAGTAGATCCATTTACCTGTACAGTAGGCAACCAAGCGAACCAGCCTTTACGAAACAAAGAAACATGGCTTATAGTGGTAACTGGGATCTACTGGGAAAGTTTGTGATTGTGGCTCAACTTCTGTTCTGACCGGCACGTGTAAAGCATCAACCCAGATGTGGTTTGGGGAAAGCGATGTCCGCCCATGAAGGCCCCTATCTGTAAACTTAACCCAGGTTCTCTGAGTGTTTGCTCGTCTTCCCTCTTTTGCAGGCGATACATTCACTTTCCCCGCTCGCTGCACAAATGAACTGGTGATGACTTTCATGTTTGTTTGAACGCTGACCCCACCCATCAATTTGTGAGTGGTTTCCAGTCTGTCCCAAAACTTGATCCCTGCATCGTTTGTTTTGCCAGGTTCACGCTTTGTTCCAAGTAAGGGACTTCAGAAACGGTTGATTCTACGAGTGGTGGTTTGTCATAGTTTTTTTACTTTTCTGATGTCTAACACATTGTCCAGCCCTCCCTCCCACGTCAACCTGCTAGGTGCTGGACAACCTGTTAGGGAAGCTTCTCAACAAATTTGGTTGGTGGACTATGTCCTGAATCTGTGTTGCTAAGCAACATGTTAAAGCACATCCCGGAGTACTAAGAGGTCTGTGGTTCACCGATCCATTGAACGATTCCTTTATCAGAGAATAATTTTAACAGTGATGGTGTAGGTGGGATGTCACCAGTCCCAACCCATATTGTTCGGGTTGGGTTTTAAATGGAACCTCAGCAAATGAGGGAATTCTCCCAAACTACCCCTTGTCTCACAGATGCAACAGTGTTCATTCCCAAAGCCCCTGAAATTCCAACGAAGCAAACCAAGTGTTGGTTACCACAACTTAAAGCCAAAAGTTCTGCTTCAGTTTACCTTATCCAAATCTGACATGCAAGATAAATCACAAAGCCAAACAGAAGACACTCTTGTTGGATGGTTTCAATCCAACGCCAAAAAAGGAGCCATACCATTATTTTGGTTGGGCCCCCTATTTTGACACATACGCCATCTTTATGGTTATTTGGTTGGAGCTTTGGACTATAACTGCTTTGTTGGCACTTCCTGCATTTCCAAATTGGACGCGCACACACACACACACACATACCCTTGCACATACACATACACATACACATGTTTTATTCTGACAGGAACTCCCCTTGAAACAAAGCCATTCACCGCCTCGGCGTCCGTCTCTCAGTTTCCCTCCGAGGCGTCGGGCTGGGCCTCGTCGCGGGCCCCAGGAAGATGAGGGCGGCGCGGGGCCCTGGCCATGGGAGTCGAAAGGGCGGAGGCGGGCGGAAGGCGGAGGGACCCTGAGGCTACCCATAACAACATGGGAATATATGGGAATTCACCCCCAAAATAAATATAAATGAGGTGCTAACTCATTTTTGGGTGGAATTATGAGGGAGTCACCAACCATACATGGCTGGGTTGCAGAAAGCCATTTTCAAGTTGGAATTTGGAGGGCTCAGGCGTGCTTTTGAGGGACGGATCGCAAACGAGCAGGAAATGGATGACTGTTTGCCTACTCAACAAGCATGTTTAGTTCTTTATTCACAGCAGGTCAGGGCGATACTCGGCGATACTCATTACCAGTACCATTGCATCAAGAACAGCGAGGTCAGGGGTAAATCGAGCTCGCCCATGATGAATCATTTGACCTGCTAGAATGACAGGGCTCGAACTATGGCAAGTAGATGTAAGTCCTTTAATTGACCCCGCCGATATTTATGCTCGAGATGTGGCTGTGGGTCAAAACCAATGGTACCATTTTTAGGGTAGGTGCACCACCGATTTTAGTCTAGTTTAGTGGGGATTGGGATGTTCACTGGTTGGAAGAAATCCTGGTGTTGGGCGGGTGTATCGACATTTCTGCGGTTTTCTATCAGGTAAGTCTTATTGCTATAGGACATGTGTCGTGGCCTGTGCCTGCGGGTCTTGGGGCGCGTTGTTGGCCGGCAAGGTTCAGATGGACCGCCGTCCTTGCCCTTGGTTTCTTAAACCCCTCCAGAGCCTTCAAAGATCTCGTGGTGCGTCTTTTTTGGGGAAAAGGACCCCCCAAAATGATGGCTTTCCCTTTTGGCGTCCCATCACCCCCCCCCCCCCCAAAAAAAAAGAGGTACCAACTCCTCAAAAGGGTGGCTTTCCTTTTGGTGTCCCTGTACAACCCCCAAATAAAACAAGGGTACCAACTCCCAAAACGAAAGACGAGCCCGCCCACGTCGGACATTGCCGCTCCCGTCGGCCTCGCCTCGCGGCCCTCGCGGTGCACGGCGCGCGGCTGGCTCTCAGGTCTTCTGCGGCATCGCGCTGCTGGTGGCCGCAAAGGCCAAGAGAGCTGGCGCCACTCGGCGAAGGATGGAACGCTGCATGATCAATCAGAACTTTAACCCTGGTGACGTCATATGTGTTTGTTGGCTGAATCAAGCACGGAGTAAGTGCAGGGTAATACTAATACAGGCTGTTGAAACCAGCCGATGGCACATTGCTGAACATCCACAGAAGCAAAACAAGCCTGGTGGAATTCACGTCTAAAACCTGACAGGGATCCTCCAAGAAAGGACATGCATGGGGGTTGATCAAAAGGTCCGAAAGAAAGATACGGCTTGCCCAATGGGAAAAGTTATTCATGGTCAAAACCGGGGGCCGGGAATATTGATCAACCCTAATAAAAGCTCTCGGAATTCGGTTGGGATGGCCCTTCCGATTCCGAAAAGAAGGCATGATGGGAGTTCCCCACTTAAGCATTCCATGTCAGAAGTTTAGATTCAAAATCTGAGCTGCCTACCTGGAGCTTTGAGATTTACATAGATTTACCCGCAGTTTTCGGAGGAGTTTGTCCGTTTTTGGCTTGGGTTGGGAATTCTAATTCACCCCAGCACATCCTTGGAACTGCGTCTGAGCGGGCCTGGTAGACCCATTGCCTCCAGGCCAGCCATCCAGGCGACACATGCACATTGAGTCCCCCAGCTAGGTGCCCTTCTTAACCCTTTTTTTGGTTGGGAGGGTTCCCCGACTGATTGATTTTTTGGTTGGGAGGGTTCCCCGACTAAAATAGACTACAGGAAGAAAATCGGGTACCCTTATTCTAAGCCCTCTACCGGAGGACCTAGATGTAAGACCTGCAGATTTCCAGACCCTGCTACAAGTGTAACTGGAAGCGGGGGGGGGACAACATGACCCACCTTTGAGAGTCATGGAACTTTCAACCAGACCTGTGGGCAAGAGGGTATGAGTAACTTGCACGGCTGACTCCACTCGCAACTTGCGAGCGCGTCCTGCATCTCCCCGACAGATTAACATGGAAGCCAAGAAATGCGATTTGTTTAGAGCAAGCTTGGGCGAACCCCTGTTTGGGGTTCCATGTAAACGTTAACCCAGGCTGAATGAACCCACGACTGATTAATAAGAGGGAACACACATACACACACACACACCTTATCACACACACACACTATGAATCTGGGTGTATCATTCCCAGTCAACATTCACCACGGCGCTCAAAACGCGAAAGACCATTTTAGCAGCTGCTTGGATCCCACTTGATGTCGGGTTTGTCTCGTGCACCACATGTTGATTTTCCCTTTGGCTTCCCTTTCAACCAGCCCTTGTTGGTTTGTTTTAATGGGAAACCAAGAGTTTGAAAGCAGACCAAAAAGGAGAACCAACATTTTAGGGGGGTCCAACCCTTGAAAGCATCCTGAAAAAAGCACTAGTTTTTGCCAAATCCAACATTTTGAGTTGGGGGGGGTCCGACCTTGAAAGTTTCCTTTAACGAAAACACAATTTTTCCAAGTCCAGCATTTTGAGGGGTCCGCCAAAAAGAAAAACCACACCCATGACAAAAGCACGATTTTGGGCAAACCAAGGTTTTGAGGGGTCCGGGAAACAAAACAAACAAACAAAAAGAAACAAAAAAGAGAAACAAAAGGAAACAAAAAACAAGGAAGAACAAAAAAGGAAAACACCACACACCCATGGTCCAGGGCTTTTGACCCAACCAGCCCAGGCGATGGGTGCTGCAGCGGTGGCGTCCTTCCTCACCTGGCTGGTGACGCGCCAAGGCCGGCTGGGCCGGGCCGGCCGGTTTTTGGCCTTTGGCTGCAGGGGCGGGGTCCAACATGCTCCGGTTGAGCAACCCTCATGTGGCCGTGGTTTGGTTTGGTGCTACCTCCTTTTGGTCTCGCTTGCTAAGTTCCGTTTCGGACTTTAGCACTTTTCTGGGTTTGGTTGCCATTTTAGAGGTAATTAAATTGAAAGTTTGGACCTTTTTTTGGGCCATCCACTCGGGAAGTGAGTCTCGCAAATGAGAGATGTGCGATTTGAGGCGACTCCATCGAAAAAAGGATTGCAAGTGACACGAGGTGCGTCTTAAAATTCTTGAGGGGTTCCCCTTTTGGTTGGTTTTGAATCGAATCCAAAGGGAAACCAGACCTTTAGGGGGTTCCCCTATTTGAGACAAACTCATTTGCGGATATACCCGGTAGTGCACAGCGGCTGTAGTTCTTATCTGTACAGTGCGCTTTGCAGCTTAGTTTGTTGCATTCCACTCATGCCATTTTGTTGGTTTTGGAGTCACGCACCAACATCGCCCACAATGGAATGATATCCAACGAAAGCCATGACACAGCGTGGCAAGGAGAGCTTTCGAAGTTACAAAGCGTCTTTCATCATAGGTGCCCTTGTGCAACAAAACGCATGGCACTAACAAACGACTAGAACCAAATTGACACCGGAGCCATATCTTGCATGGTGAAGTCTCCTTGCTGTGTTGCATCGTGCTCCTCCCTGCTGACAATTGCCAGTTCTTTCCTGGAATCGGGATCCCGTTTGCCGGAAGTGCTATGGAAACCAAAGCCAACCAGCCCTTCCCGAGTGGCTTGTGAGCCATTGAAGCTGGACAATTTTAGCGCAACACAGGCTGGATCCCAACTTTTAGCTGGAGTTTATGGCAGATCCCGCCATAAATTCTTCCAAGCATGCTTCCAAACGTTTAGCTGGATTTACCGGGTACGTTTCTGTGGTTCGCAATTTATTTGGCAGCAACCACCATGCTTAAGGTTTGGCCTCGCTTGCATTCACCCACCTAGCTACTCAACTTGGCACATGGGCGTGTCTCAAAATGCGGACCCCGGCCCCGGCTCTCAGCGGGAATACGAGCACTTGGGAAGGTCCCCAATTTGGAGTAACGCATGGACACATCTCAGCGAACGTAACCTTCCGGGACTAGAGCCCTCCCAAAGACCGCCGAAAAGGAACCGATGATTTCAGTTCAAGTATTCTGCTGGCCGCGACTCATAGGCTTTACTC
>CAUJNA010003312.1:0-7500 GCA_963377175.1 Effrenium voratum
TGTGTGTGTGTGTGTGTGTGTGTGTGTGTGTGTGTGTGTGTGTGTGTGTGTGTGTGTGTGTGTGTGTGTGTGTGTGTGTGTGTGTGTGTGTGTGTGTGTGTGTGTGTGTGTGTGTGTGTGTGTGTGTGTGTGTGTGCGTGTGGAGGTGTGGGTGTGTGGGTGTGTGGGTGTGTGGGTGTGTGTTGTGTGTGTGTGGGCGTACAGTGGGCTCTGCACTTGCGCGGGTGGGCAAAGATCAAAACCATGAAGTGTCAACGGACCCATCTGCCACAATGTGTGTGTGTGTGTGTGTGTGTGTGTGTGTGTGTGTGTGTGTGCGGCCGTGTTTGCATGAATATTCGCGTGCCTGCGTTCATGTTTGACATTTATATATATATATATATGTATATTTATACGTACACACACATATATATATATATACATACATGTATATTATATCTGTATCGGTGTATGTGTGTGTGTGTGTGCCACTTACGTGTAGCTGAGGCGAAAGCTTGAAGGGTGCCAACAAATACCTTTGCAAGAAGTGCCAGCAGAAGGTGGATGCAACCAAAAGGCAGTCACACTGCATTTGTACCTGTCCCATGTGCAGTCTCTGCGCCTGTGGTTCTCCTCTCCAGGTTGCGCAAGATCCTTTGTGTTAGCTTTTAACCTAGCCAGTAGAGACAGGTTTGTCAAATGTGCCATGCCAGTCGAGCCAAAATGATTCGGCAGGTTTTCGATCCACTCAACCCCCCCGATGCTGATTTTTCAGCTGAAACGCTTCGACTTCCTCAACGGCAATCGGGGAGCTTTGGCTGCAAGGCTCATAGGCTGGTGCAAGCTTCCCCTTCAGAATCCTCTCATGCTTTTGCTGGTGCAGGCCCAGCATGCCAAGTTTCTTGGGCAGGAAACGCCAGGGTTGCAACTTGCCCATGCCTGGTGTACTGGCTCTTGCTTTGGTCGTGTGCTTGGGCGAGCAGAACTTGGCCATGGCTTAGGAAAAATCAAGAAGATCGTGAAGTACCCTTTGCCCTGCACTTAGAGGGGAGGCCCAGTCCAAGCGCGGAGACGGTTGGTCCATGCCCTGGGGCCCAGGTCTTTGGACATCTCTCGCTTCACAAGCCATCCCAAGAGAGAGGCCAGCCTTGGAGCCATGGAGACGACCAAGAAAACGCAAATATAGTCATGGGCCCTTTAAGGCTCCTAAGGGCATGACCATGGCCAGAGGGAGAATTGCCATGCCTTGCGTTCGCTGTTGCGGCATTTGGATGATGTGGCAGGCACGTTACAGCCTTCAGGGGCTCGTGGTTCACTGCAGGATGCTTACAGTGGGTGGCCGTGTTTGTGCGTGCTTTAGGAGGTGATTTGCGTGTCCTTTGTGTCCTTTGTGTGTTTGTTGGTTGGTTGGTTTGTTTGTTTGTTTGGTTGGTTGGTTGGTTGGTTGGTTGGTTGGTTGGTTGGTTGGTTGGTTGTTTGGTTGTTTGGTTGGTTGTTTGGTTTGGCTTGATTTGAGTTGGCTTGGCTTGGCTTGGCTTGGTCGGTTGGTCGGTTGGTTGGTCGGTTGGTCTGTTGGTTGGTTGGTTGGTTGGTTTGTTTGTTCGGTTAGTTGTTTGGTTGGTTGGTTTGGCTGGCTGGCTTGCGTGCGTTCGTTTGTTCCTGTGTGCTGGATATGCCAGCGAATAAGGCGGTCAATCTGCCAAGAGCGGCCACTACATGGCATATGCTTCTTGGCAGGAAGCTGTCTTCACTTCTTGGACCGCAGTGATAGCCAGTGGCTTTTGAGAGGCCAAGCACAACGGCAGCTGGCACCGCTTCAATGACGAGGCATTTGGCTTTTGCCCTCGGTGTTCGAAGTGGAGGGCGTCCTTCTTTGGAGGCTCCCTTTAGGGTTGTTTGATAAAGAACATGGAGGAGAGCAGTTTACACGGAGCCAAAAGAAACCAGCCCATTTCGGCAGTCCGCAGTTTCAAGGAAATCCAGATGGGTAGGCCATGCCATTTGTACGTCTGTCGTTTTGGCAGCATCGAAAGGAAGATGCAAAGGATGTGTCTTCAGTTTGGACACAACTCCCTTTCTCAGATATTTGGTGGCCAGCAATCGGCGTTCATCGCGCTTGGCCAGGCGGTGGGGCTGCTTAGCGAGCAGCAGGTGTTGAGTCAGGAGGCGCACCGGTTGGTGAGCGGCTTCATGCGGCTTCTCTCTCCATCCAACTTGCGGGTGTCTTTTGAATTCCAAACGCACCCTTTTTGGGAGCAAGCTGAGGGAAACCACACATCTTGGGGATTTCTCCACAAAGTTTGCCACAGCCCAATATTTTCCCACAGCCCCCGAAGGTTGCCGTCACCCCCTATTCCACCCTTGTCCTGCAGTTCACTTAGGCTTTAGGGTTTAGGTTTAGGGGTTAGGGCGAGGGTTTAGCTTCGGGGTTCAGTTTTAGGGTGCAGGTTTGGGGCTTAGATGTAGGTTTCAGGGCAGGTTTGGGGTCTAGGTTTAGGGTTTAAGTTTAGGGATTGGGTCAATCACGTTCTCCTCTGCAGGCTATTTGCTAGTGCATGTCTGAGAAGCTCTCAAGAAGTATCGCACAAAGCATTAAGCCCCCGTCTCTGCGTTTCAACGAGCCGAGCTGCGATTGTTTTTTTAAGCCTGAGCCTCATCATGACTAATTCGTAACACGTGGTGACGAAAACGGCAAGTGCTTCAGGCGGCATAGGTCTTTAGGTTCGGGCGTTGGGGCGTTGCTTTGGGGTGCAGGCAACCTTCAGGGGCTGGCCTTGCATTTAGTGCTGAAACAATTGGTCTCATCAACTTGATGCAGCAGATTCACTAGATGCCCCGCCAGTTCTTGGAAACGGCCAACCAGTTTAGAAGCCCCGCGGCATGGCTTGCACCAGGCATACCTGCTCTTCTACCAGACGGCCTTGAGCTAAGCGTCGCCGTCCACAGAGAACTCTTCGTGTCCGTCGCTGAGGTCACCCCCCCGCAGGTCAAGGAGGCCACCGCCACAGAGGAGGCTGGAAAAAGTCGGCAAAAGATGGCAAGTGCAAATTGCGTGACAGATGGATGCCAAAGTAAGCACCTTCAGCTTCAGAGGTCAATGGCCGCAAGCAGGCCATGCTGAATGGGCAGGCGGGGCGATCGGTTCCATGATTCCGTGCGGCAGCCTACCCGTTTGCCAGGCCCAGCCCCATATCAATGGCAAGCTGGATGTAACAAATGGCTTGGTGAATGGCAAGGTGAATGGCTTGGAGCATGGCAAGATGAACGGCTTGGCGAACGGCAAGATAAATGTCTTGGTGAATGGCAAGGTGAACGGCTTGGAGCATGGCAAGATGAACGGCTTGACAAACGGCAAGATAAATGGCATGGTGAATGGCAAGGTGAATGGCAAGGTGAACGGAGTGCACCACAATGGTGCCTCGGCCAAAGTCGGAGGCAGTCAGAGCATGACATGCTTCAGGTTCAGGCCTCCAGACATGGAAACCCTGGAAGGACAAAATTATTGCTTCGGCTTTTCCTGCAGGGCACAATGGGCCAGCAACAGTACATGCGGAAATATCGTTCGTGAACAAATCTATTCCAGTATTTGGTTCTGATTGACCTGGGCCGTTCAACCATTTTTTGTCTGTCTTAAAATTCCTGGCCAACTCCCTTGAGGCACACATGTGGAGGAGATCAGTATGAAGGAGCTGCATTTAGCTAGCCACCAGCTCCTTGGCTTTGCGGCAGTTTCCCCCTCTGCGGCACTTGTTTCTAAGCTCCCCCTCCAATGAGTCAGGGTTCGGCCATGGAGTTCGCAGACTGAACTGGATCTGAATGCCTCCGCGTGCAAGAGGCCCGTGAGCTCAGTGAAGAAGACGCAGGCAGAGTGATCGGGTTGCTTAGGAAAGGGCTCATGGTGCAACCACTGCTTGGATCCAAAGCGATGTTTGAATGCTTGCCCCCAGGATTCCTATCCTTGGTTTCCCTGGTTGATGCCAGGAACCTTGTGAGCCTTGTGAGCCTTGCGAGCCTCGCAGCCAAGCGAGCAAGAGGCCAGGCGAGAGCTTGAACTAAAGGGGTTGCTTCATTTCTGGGAGCTACGGAAGAGCCCACGAAAGAGCCTACAAGAAGCTACGGAAGGTTTTGGAAGCTGCCTTTTGTTTTTGGCGCTGGAACGGTTGCTAGACACAAGGCGCTTCCCCACTTCCCGTGGCCAAGAACTGGAGCCTGCTTCGGCTTGCTGTCTCTTGGAGGCTTTGCGGTGAGCCACTTTGCGCAACTTCTCCAACCCCTCGTGTATTGGGCACTTACTGGCTCAAGCTGTTGTCATTGTCTCCCATGTTTCCAGAAGAGTCCGGTAAATCAATGTTCTCTGGATTATACAGCTCCTTCACTGAATAGAGGTTTTGAGCTGTTCGAGCTACCTATTATGTCCCGTTTCTCACAGGGAATTTGTGCTCTGCACGCTCTCATTTGCACAACAAGCTGCGGCGACATAGCAACTGAGCACAGATGAACAAAGGGTCGCCCTTCGATGCAAGCAACAGGGAGCCCAGAATCAGTCATTGAGGCCATATGTTTGAGTCAGCAGCGATGTTTTCAAGGCTTTGGGAGCTTTGGGGGCTGTTTTTTGCCTGATAAACTCGATGGGGAAGGCATATAGTTTTATACGTCGTTGTTTGGTTAAAGGGGGGGAGGGAAGGGGGTCAGGCTTTTGCCAATTGCTGGATATTGCGTAGCAAATGCGTGATTGACAACAGGAAAAATTTAAGGATTTGGTTCACCGCGTCTACAAATCCCACAGCTCGCTCCATGCAGGCCGCGGTCGCGGCTCCACAAGCTCCGTGCCTTCGAGGCGCTGAGGAAGCGGCGCAAAGGAGACCCGGCAGGTGGGGCGGGGGGAGGGGGAGGGAGGGGGGGGAGGGGGGGGGGAGGGAGGGGGGGGAGGGGGGGGAGGGGGGGGGGGACTTTGGCTGAATTTCCCACAAATTTGGTCGAGGGGTCCCTTTTCAGGGCAAGGGCTGTATCATTCGCCCACGCCGCGGGTATGCGGCGCTTGGCCAGGAGAGGCCGAAGAGCCGACACCCCCAAGGCGCCTGACCTACGCACCTGCACGTGACCTGGCGCTTGGAAGGCAGATGAGAAAGGAAGAACAGCATGATGTCGCTGAGCGGGCGGGGGCCTGAGTGGAAGCCAATTCGATTGGAAGCAAGCAGGAGCGGGGCCCGGGGTGGGACAAAGGCTTGGGTGGGGGAAGGTCGCCACGACTACTGACTACTCCCGGCAGTACGGACAAGCTGAGGCAGGCACAATCTTCCCAAGCCACTCACAGCGTTCGAGACGGGTCCAATTTTGAGCGGTTGCCTTCATTCAACAACCCAGGGGTCGGTGGACCCCCTGGCACAAGGCAACACCTTTTGTGTTTCTATGAGCAACAAATGCAAGACAACGCCTCGTAATTTTGCCCTGTGACACACAGAGTGTGCCATGTGTCATAGAGGTGGATGCGTGGGACAGCAGCCCACCTGAAGAGCAGCGCCAGGCTTTTCAAGAGGCGGGCGCTGCTTTCAAAGCCGTTTTTTTAACACATTTAAAAAAAAAAAAAAAAAAAAAAAAAAAAAAAAAAAAAAAAAAAAAAAAAAAAAAAAAACAAAAAAAAACAATAAACAACCTGGGTAAGTGAAGGCCAAGGGCGACCCTCTTGATTCTTGTCATGTTTTTGTTGCGTGCATTGACAGGGGCGAGGATCACGGCAAGGGGACGAGCTTGGCCGCTCCTTCTTCGAAGGGATGCCAAAATAAGTTGATGTTTAAGCTCCTGGAACAATCGTGGCGCAAACCAGTTTGGCTTACCAGGCCTTTAGCCCAACCTCTTGGCCGTGGCCGTAGTTCTTCAGTTGGTCGTATGGCTTAGGCTCAAGAGAGGCTGCAGCCCAGACCGCAGAAAAGGGATGAGCTGGACATGGACTACGATGCTGGGGCCCACAGTAGAGTTCCCTTGACACAGGTTGCGTGTGGCTGAGCATTGTTTTTCTTTTTGGTTGAGGGGATACCTTCAAAGATATAAATCCCCATGTAAATAAATGGTGTCCAAAGGGTGCAATCACACAAATTGTCATCCCACGTAGAGTAGATAATGGATTGTAATGCTTTGCCACAGGGTGCAACTGAAATCACGAGGCGGATGAAGAGTGTGAGAACAGCTGGGCTGGTTGGGGTTTTATGGGGCAGCATCCCAGGCTGACTGACATCCGGGTAAACATGAACAAGCCAACTCAACAATGCGCGCCGTGCATAACATGTGGATGTAAACTACGGAGACGCACATATCTTTTTTTGGGTTATGTTTTTGTTTTTCAGGGTGGGTGGCTTTTCCGGTTTTTGGCTTTTGTGGCTTTTTCGTGAGTTTATGCGGCGTTTGCTGGCTTTTTGGCTTTTTGCGTCCTCTGCATTCCCAGTTCCTCTCTGGCAGTGCGTTTTTTTGGCTTCGGCTTTTCGCAGCCTTTGCTTTCCCAATTCCTCTCCAGCTTGGCTTTTGCAGCTTTTGGTCTTCAGCACCACCAGTTGTCTCTGGCAAGTGTTTTTAAGGGGGGGCTGCCACCCCCGTAGGATCTCCGAGAGGCAAAGCTACACACGGCATGTCATCCTACTGGTATTTTAGGCACACAGGTGAAACAATTGCTAGCCTTATTATTCATTATTATTTTGTTTGCAAAGAAATCACAGTCTTGACCTACAAACATTCACACGTCATACATACATATATATATATATATATGTATATGCACATGTACGTATACGTGTCTTTGTTTTGAATCTACCATTGCGCCCTTTCTGTTGTAACTTCTTGTTCTCGCATCCCTACCCCCAACTGTGACATACGTAGCCAAACAAAGTCGATCAAACTGAAAACACCCAAACAACTACGCGAAAACTCAAACACACAAAGTACCAAAGATATACACAGCATGTCATCAACCATTCTTGGGCTGGAACACAGAAGGCCAGCAGCAGCAACAACAACAACAACCATCAGTTGAAGCCGGAGAATGCCAGTGCGGAGCAATCCAAAGGCTCATGACAACCCATTATTGGTGATTCTGGTCGAGGAACAAGGGGTGCAAGCTTCCACTTTGATGGAACTCCCCAAAATCAAGCTTTGCATGCTGGACCGCAAGCAGCTTCAGGTGGGCAAGAAGAAGCACAAGCCTCGCAAGCCTCAGGCGCTAGCCGCAGTCTCCTGAAAAGGCTTTGGGAAAATAAGGCCGAGCGAAATATGCCATCGAATGCAGTCCTGGCTGCTTGGGGCTAGCAGGGGGTGAGTGTGTTTGATTCGATTACATGGGATATGAATTGGCATTGCCCTTAGCTTGAGGATTGGGTCGACCTGTTCGCCAGGCTGCTTTCAAAGGAAGCTCTGCGTTTGATCAAGAGGACTCACTGGGCAGTTGATGGTTGCTTCGATTTCTCACTGAGCACTTTGTTAGGCGATCGCTTCACGGCGCACATGGCAGCCGTTTTATTTCTGCGGAACAGCAGT
>CAUJNA010003312.1:10000-37500 GCA_963377175.1 Effrenium voratum
TGCAGGTGCAACTTGTTGCCTCAAGATTGCACGTGCTGTGACACGCCTTAGGCTTTCCTTGCCTGGCAGCATTGGTTTTTTCCCGGGCAGGGCAGCAGGAGACACGGCAGTGTGGCTCGCGTGCAGGCGAGCTGCGGTTCGGAGATGCATACTGCCTTGCTGCGCGCCGGGTTGAAGCACCGGTCCTTGAACGCAACTACAAGCACGGGGTGCCAGTAGAATTATCGCTGGGGAAAGCGCTTTTGGGTTAGCGCTGCGCTTAGGGGATGTCGTGTCATTTTGCGCTTTGGCTCTTTGCCGGGGCCCAGCCTGTTCTTTTGCGATTGGTGCGGGTAGCGGGTCTGGTTAGGCAGTTGTGCTCGTCAGTCACCCATGTGCGTGATTCTGTGATGAACTTGCGTGGAGAAGGGAGCCGGAAATGATGCCCGAGACCTTTCCACGCACTGGCTCACATGTATGAAGCAAAAAGCCTTCCAACACACACACACACACCCGCGAAACATACCCCCGAAACATACCCCGAAACATGTCCCCGAAACATACCCCCTCCTCAAACTTTTTGGGTTTGCAACGGCAAAAAAATAAATTCAAGGTGACGGTGGGTGGGGGCGGGGCGGGGTGAGGCGGGGTGGGGATGATAAGTAGTGGGGCGTCAGTCAGTTGCATACATGGTGAGAGAAATGCAGGGTGACGGGAGGGTGGGGTGGGGTGGGGAGGGGATGACAGGGTGACGGGGGTGGGGTGGTGTGGGGTGGCGTGGGGTCAGCTCTGACAAATGCGAGGGTCAAAGAACAGCGCGGTCAGTTACAGCGCCGTGACAACGCTATTCTTGTCATTGTTCTTGTTGTGCTTGTTCTTGTTCTTGTCGCGGTTGCGAGGTGGCGGTGGTGGCGGTGGTGGTGTTGGCGGCGGCGGCGGTTGTCATTGTCGTGGTCATGGCCGTGGTCGTGGTGGGGTGGTTGCTTTTGTGGTAGTGGTTGTTGCTGTTGGTTGCTTGCTGTTGGTTGTTTCTGTCGTTTTTCCGACATTCAACATATGCTTCCAGGTGCGGTTTGTGAACACGTTGCCCAATGCTTCAGACACAAGGGGCGCGACCTGCATTTCGACGTGACATGTAATCCGGACAGGAGCAGAGGCGACGAGAAAAGGGAAAAGGCAAGGGCAAAGGCAAAGGCAAAGGAAAAGACAAGGGCAAAGGCAAGGGCAAAGGCAAAGGCGGGGCCCAGAAATCTAGCTGTTTTCCTGCAAATTCTGTTTTGGCCACTTCGGCTGAGGAAAGTCCAAGCATGGAAAATCCAAGGGCAAGGGAAAGTGATGCAGAGCAAAAGCTGGTGCTCAGCTTTGAGAAGGGTGTCGCGCGTGTCGTGACGCATGACAGAGCCGGGCTCCAAACGGGGCCCACTCAGACTCAGTCTTCGGCCGGTGTTATATTTTGCGGCATGGCACTCTAGTAGCTTATGCCACGCCTGAATATTGTTGATTATACACCCTGCACATTTGAAATTCGGGCAGGTCCGTTTCCTGCCCTGCCAAAGAGCTGACGCTGGCAGATTTTGGTAGCTGAACCTCGTCTTCCTAACTGTTTTCAGGACACCAGTGGCATGGGCCAGTGTTGCTCTTTTACGGTCAGGCCGGACGTATGCTGGCGCAAGGCGTGTGACCCCCTGCAAGGTCATTTCCATTTAAAGCTTGGGCTTAGCATTGCAGTCAATGTTATGCTTGTGGCTGCCCAGCAAGAACAATCTGGGGCTTTGAAATTGAATTGAATGAATGAGCTACCACCTCCGGTCAACTTCTTTTTCTGTGAGATATTCAAAAAAAGACCCCTGCTGTTGATTCTGCAGTTTTTCACTTGGAGTGGGCGCGTGTGCTTGCTTGCCAGCAACTTGGTCCCAGGGATGTTCTCAATAAACCGTCCCGAATCCGAAATTCCAGCGTTGCGGGCTGCAAAGGAACGTGGATTACGTTTTCAGCCTAGCTGGTCCGTTCGAATAACTGCCTGGTTTCACGCAAGTCGGAGACTCCGTGATGACCAAAGGCTCCCTTACAGCAAAACTGGCATCACTGGGAGCACCGGGGGAGCCTCTGGGAAATTCCGCAGCGGCGAATACGTGCTAACGACAGACAATTCGTGAAATGGCCAAGGTCAACAGGGGAGCGTGTGTCGTGGAGCATTGCAGGTCAGTTCAGTCAAACAACTCAATCACTGCTCCGCTTGGTCATGCCTCGGAGTCTGCGCCCGGCAGAACAACGCCGGGTGTCTGCGACGATCTGACGCGTCGGCCGTGTGAGCATCGAACAGTGGAGCTGCCTTTTTGTGACTCTGCGAGGCTTTGTCAATGTTTGCATTTTTCTGCGGTTCACGCTTCAAGGATGGGCTTGTGGCTTGCAAAGTGCTGGCTCGCATCTTGACCCCACGAACCCGGTGTCCTGCTGTCGCCTGGCTGAGCCGGTTTTGCCCAAAGATGGCGACGCAGACTCAGGTCGCCGAGGTCACCGATTGGGTGGCGCGGCATGGCTTCGAGCGTGTGGCGCTCCAATTCCCCGACGCCATGCTGGCAGATGCCGTGGGTTTCGTGAAGGCGGCGCGCGAGGCGCTGCCGCAGGCAGGAATGGCGAGAGCCGAGTTCCTTTCACTTCGATGACTTTTTGTTTTCTCCCATTGCAGGTTTTGTTGTTGTGGTTCTTTTTCTTGTTTTTGGCTGGGGGGGAGGGGGGTCTCGAAACCAAGAAGCCCTGGCAGGTGCGGTTCTTCATTCTCGGAGACTCCTCCTTCGGGGGAGGGGGCGTGGATGAGGTGGGAGCCCTGCACTACGGCGCGGACTGCATAGTGCGGTTCGGGCACGCCGACCAGCAGAGAGGCGGAAGTTTACCTGTGCTCTTTGTGCTTGGCAGCGGGGAGGGGAGCAGCTGCCAGCAAGATGCTGAGAAGGTGGCTAGAGCACTTGACGGCTTGGGGAACTCAGTGCCTTGTCATTGGTCTTGGAACTTTGGGATGGAGGGCAAATAGAGCAAAGCTGTTTCACTTGAGAAGTAGAAGGTCGGCTTTTGCCACCTTTTGGCTTGTTGCTTCTAACTCTGTAACACGCTTGCTTCGCGCCTCAGAATGCAGCCTGCTGCCCATGAGATTTCAAGCACCTAAACTTGGGAGAGTGACGGGTCCAGGAAGTGGCCCGCCTGGTGGTCATCAGCGACCTCCAGTGCCAGCACCTTGCTGAGCCTCTTGCCAAGGTGCTGGCGCGTCGCTTCGAAGGTGAGCACAGAGCGTGGCAGGTGTTAGTGGCCAGACCGCGGATGGAGGCCTTTTCTGGAGATGTCCCAGCTTGGCACGACTGGCGCTGGGGGTGCCTAGACCTGACCTGCTCCTGGTGGGCCAACCTGGGAACCCTCACTCTGGCTGGGGCGGCGCGGCCTTTCCCATTGCGGGCCTGCGGCCGCGAGGTTGCAGCGCTGGAGACGGCAAATGTGGAGACGGGCTGCCAAAGAGCGCTGCTGTGGGGCCGAGAGCTACCGCCCCACAGTGTGGTGCTTTACGTGGGCGCCCAGGGCACCAGCCTGGAGAGATGTATCCTGCTGCGATATGGGGCCGACCTTCCGGTTTGGCGTCTGCAGCCAGGCACTGCGCCAGACGCGCAGCTCGAGCGGATCTTCAGCCATGGTCTTCTGCAGAGGCGGTATCGCTTTGTGGAGCTGGCACGGGCGGCTGGCACCGTGGGGCTGCTGTTGGTGGCAGCTGGGGGGCCAACCGCCCTGGGCCGGGCCTTGGCCCAGCGCCTTGAGTTCCTGCTGGCCAAGGCCGGCCGGAAATCCTACCGCCTGGTGGTGGGCCAGCCCACGCAGGAGAAGCTGGGCAACTTCCCGGAGATCGAATGCTACGTGCTCCTCTCCGGCCCAGAGCAGTTTCTGTGGGAGGTCCGGGACTTGATGGTCCCAGTCTGCACGCCCTTCGAGCTGGAGGTCGCCCTGGGCGCGCGAGAGTGGACGGGGCAGTACATCACGGACCTTGAGGAGCTGCTGCTTTCGGCGCCCGTGACGCAGAGCCTCCCAGACGGGGCCAGCACCGAAACTGTGGTGCAGACCCTGGGCGCCGCTCGGCTAAGGCACTTTGGCGCTGAAGCGCAGGCGCCGCAGCCGGCGCAGATAACCCAAACCACGGCCCAGCTGCAGGCGCAGGCGCAGCGACCCGCGCCAGCTGAAATTACTCCCGGCTTGCATGGCGTGCCGTGGAAGTACAGCCAGGAGGAGTCCTTTGAACATTGAGCGCGCAAAAAGGCAGATGCGAAAGATGCCATGGCGCATTAGGACATGTGAACATGCGCTTCATGCGTGCTGCATCATTTGAGCGGTTAGCTGATACCAGGTGCCCATAGGTGCCCGCAAGTGCCCCGATGTTCGCAGCATCATTCGTGCCAGCATGGCGTCTCTGCGGCGCCGGCGTGGGCATGACAAGCGCCACCAGAGTCACAGGCACTGGCAGCGGCCTCGGAGGCTCCGGAGGCTCCGGCACCTGGTCGGCCTGGAAGCCACTCCTTGCGCTGGGCATCGCCAAGTGCGGCCGGAGCCGCGGACGGGCCGCACGGGGCCTGCAAGCGCTCGCAGAAGTGGTCGAAATCAGCGCCGAGGTTGGCTTGGGCCTGGTGTCGCCTCAGGGCGCCAAGGCGGGAGCTGTTTTGATTGAAGAGGATCCTTTGTTGCAGACCTCCAAGGACGAACGGCTCCCCGAGTCCGCAGCAAGGTTCAGGACCCTGCCGCAGGGCACCAAGCAGAAGCTGCTGGCACTGGCGGCCACACCCGGCCAAGCTGAGAAAGAGGTGGGCTTCAGTGGTGATGAGCTGCGTTTCGTACGAGTGCTGCGCACGAACTCTGTGTCGGTGCCTGGGGCTGGCGGCGCCGTATATAAGACAGCCTGCCGGGCCAACCACAGCTGCAGACCCAATGCCTCCCTGTGCGTCGGCCCAGATGCCAGGATGCGGCTGAAGGCTTTGCGAGACATTGAGCCTGGGGAGGAAGCAGGGCGGGCGGGCTTTGGGTTTCAGTCATCTCAACTTCCTCAGGCTCTTGCGTTGGGCCTCCGGAGGCAACATGTTTGGTTTTTTGCTGTAAGCGTCGCCCCGGAATCATTGCAGGACATCCAAGTCTCGTACATTGGGGAGGGAGACCTGCTGCGGCCCACCCAGCACCGGCAGAAGCAGCTGGCCAGCTGGGGCTTCAAATGCGGCTGCGTGCGCTGCAGCGGCCCGGAGGACACCCGGGCCTTCACATGTGCGGCCTGCGGCACCGGGCTGATGCACTACGAGAAGTCGGAGGCAGGAGGGACACGGAGAGAACATGGTTCCTTCTTCCTCAGGATGCACTTGGGCCAGTTCCAAAATCACCTTCGACATTTGATTCAGAGGATCTCCCTTTGCAAAGCAAATCCTCTTGAAAAAGAGTTGGCTGTTGACCTGCTGCCTTCCATTCTTTTTTCTTTTTTTTTTTTTGGGGGGGGGGTATGTAACGCAGCCACGGCGGACATTCGTCACACACACACACACACACCGCTATATGCATAGCTTATGAGACCTGCTGGCTTGTTACATTCCCCCCTCGTGACTTACCTTTGTTACAACTTACAGCTGTACATGCCAAAACTGCCTGGCTGCCCTCTCGTTGCACACCCCAATGCAAGCTCAGACTCTGGACTGATTCCCCATGAGTGCCTGCAGAGCAGACGTTTGCAGCTTTGGCAGAGCATGCTTTTGCGGGAAATACTTGTGCAAAGTCAACTTGCAGAGAGCTGGCACTCGTCTGAGAAAGTTGAAGCAGGTAGCATGGAGGGGCCGGCAGATTCCTCTTTCTGTGCTATACCTCGTTACGTACCCAACCGTGACCTGGCTTGTGCTGAACAGTTGCGCTTCCGAGCTGGAGCTGTGGAGGCACTTTGCGTGCGGCGCTTGGCTTGGACCGGACAGTTGCAACTTTCGAGTTGGAGCTGCGGAAGCAAGCCGTTGCACGCCGACGTAACAAGGACCCCCCTTACATGTCTCCGTGACAAGATGGTTCCTGTTCTAGTACGGTTTGGGACGCCCCAAGCAATCAAACCTGATCTGCTTGCAAAAGGTCATAAAACCGAGGTGGGGAAATTTTGTTGGCACGTCAAAGAAACAGGTTGGGGTTGGAAGCTGGATCAAGGGAATTGAATCCGCCTCCCATACAACCTGCTAGTCACGCTGCCCCCAAATCGCGAGGTGAGCGGGCACCGCTGGGGCCCCTGCAGCTGCTGCCAGGCCGTGCTGCCGGCGGAGACACTGCGGGGTGCCGAGGAGCAGTGGCTGGACCACGCGCCTGGGCACTTATTCAGTGCTTCAAACAAGGTGCTGTTCTGTTAATGGCCATTGGATTGAGGTTGGATTGGAGGTCTGGTGTGGGTGTGTGGGTAGGCGGGTGGGTGGGTGGGCGGGCGGGCGGGTGGGTGAGTGGGTGGGTGATCCCCGCGGTTTGGGGTCTATTTGAAAACGAGATCCCCTGAAACAAATACTGCACTGGCAGCCCTCCATCTTGCACAACAATACCTGTACCAAACACACAGAGGCGACTGATGAGCCACAAATAGACCTCCGACCAACCGCCCAGGTGCAGTCTTTGCGGCCCGAGTCTCAAGAAGCATTGGCGCCTGTGATGGCAGCAGCTATGTATGACGCCTGGTTTGTTTGATACTGTGGCACTGCCAGCCCAAGGCCCAAGGTCAGAATTGGCTGTCGCTGTTGGGAAGTTGCTGTTTGGGGAGGGGTTGTGGCTATGGCGTAAGAGGCAAAGGGCACAGGGCCGGGGGGAGGGTTGCCGGCCCACTCTCTCAGGAGGGGCTCTGCTCGAGCCTTGCGGAAGGGGGGCCCACGGCCGGCCCGGCACTGGAAGGGCACTGGGTCTCCGCGAAGTTGGCGCGTTTGGCAGCGGAGGAGCTGGTTCGCCAAAGGAGGTACCAGGAGAGCCGGCTGGGGGCGGCGGGGCTGGCGGTGGGTTATTGTCACAGGAGTGCAGGGTCAGAAATTGGGAATTTGCTCTTGCAGGGCCACGAAGGAATACACCTGATTCAGTCTTTGATTTGTTAAAGAACCCATTCCCAAAGGACCACTGCCGCGGGATTCTCAGGAGGCCCGCGAGGCTGCTGCCGTGCTGCGCAGTTGCGTGGCGCATGGACCAGCAGTTTTCATCTTTTCAGGAGGGTCCAACCTCAGCCGTCCGCCAAAGGTGTTTTTACTTGGTGGAGTCAAGGTGGGGAACTCGCTTGTCCCCGGCTTTTGCAAGCTGGGTGCAGGAAGTGGGCGGCCTGCGGAAATGCCCCTGTTTTGCAAAGCAACTGCTGTTGAGCAAAAGGCTGTATGTCCATGCGAGTTTGAAGCACTTCCTTGCTGACATCCATCGAGCCAACCTTCTCCAAAGCACTCGGCTTTCGGATTTCATGCGGATCACTGTTGGACAAAAAAAGGCAAACACAAAACACCCATTAGTCCACCACATTGATTGCCTCCCCGCAAAAATGGACTTTGATAAGGAGTTTTCACCAAAGGAGATTCCTCTAAACCTAGGTGCTGCCTTGCGGCAGAGTTGTGTAGGGGATGCCAACAAAGCGGCCCTTGCATTTGGCAGTGGTTCAAAAATAGGTACCCAACATGGAACTCTGGTAAATGGAAACATGGGCTGAAACCTGCGGTCCAATTCCTGGTGGTTTAATTTTGACCCATACCCATTTGGCAACCCCCCGGGTGCTGTACCGAAGGCTACGTGCGCCGCACCCTGGGGAGTGCAGCCACGCGCGCCACGGCCTTCGCCACCTACATCGAGGCCAGAGCGTGGTGCGCCTCCAGCGCTTCCAGTCGCCCAGCCAGTCGACATTCACTCTGAACCAGGCTCTTTTGAGGACCTTGCCTCTTGATGGTTTGGAGCAACGTCGGAGGACAATCACAGTTCTGGAGGGAGGTGCCCATGGAAACACACCCCACCGGTTCCTCAAAGGAACTTCCTCTACCCTTGGATGGCTGTTTGGGTGTCACGTAAATCTGGAGGATGTTGTGGATCCACATCACTCATTGCGTCCCCCATCATAGACAGTAGCAAGGGGCACCACCATTCACGACAGGGGGAAGTCGCGCTCCCTATGCCAGGCCGAAAAACCTTTGTCGCTTCCCCGTTGTTTTTCCCCTTTTAGCCAAGGGCCGAGCCTCACAAAACGCCCTTGGGATTAGGGGCGCTTCGCACATCGGGACCGCTCTGGAGGCGTGGGTCCTGGCCGAGACGGGAGACCCAGCTGCGCTGCAGCTGGCGGAGCAGGCGGCGCAGGAGGCGGATCTGCTGCCGCGGAGCGGGGACCAGCTGAGGATCAAGGCCTTTGGTCCCATGGGTCCCGGTGGCTTCGTGTGTTTTGAGTGCCCATGTGCCATGGGTCAAAATCCAAATCGTACCCCAGTGAACATCCCACTCCCCACTAAAATAGACCAAAATGGGTGGTGCACTTACCCCAAAATGGTACCGTTGGTTTTGACCCACAGCCATGCAACAAAATCAAGGTGTGAGCTCGGCCTGAATGGGATCGTCCTTTGAAGCCAAGTCATGAGGGGACTGTTAGGTCTTGAGGGCGCCCGCTTATGGACGATGTAGAGGAAGGGCACTTGGAATTCCATTTGTAGCAAACCACTATCCCTTTTACGCAGCTCAAAAACAGGAATTGAGGGAGTGGGTGACCCCTGAAACTCAATTTGCAGTTCCGTTTGGCTTTTTTGTAGTCAGATGAATAAGAATTGCCCCCCCCCCCAACCTTTTTGCGTTGGGTTAGGTTTGGTTTGGGACTCTTCAGCATCTCCACTTGGTTGCCTTTTTTTGTTTTGGGCAAAAGGACATTTTTGAGCCAGCTGTGGAAGTGGACACCGTGTTTTTTGCCAATGCAAAAGTACACAACGTGTGATTTTAAAGCCCGAGAAGGAAGAGATCCGGGGCGAGCAGGGAATCTGGTGCACCAGCTTCGGAGATTCCCGCCTCCCCGCTCGCATGTTTCCCGAATTCCACCGGTGAAGTCTTGCCCTGCTACGATCCTGGTGGGGGTTTCTGTCGTAAAGATCAAGGATGGCTCTAAAAAGGGTCGAATAAGGGTCGATCGTGCTTTTTGATTGCGGTTGCAGCCTTGGAAAAACACCAGGCCCATGGCTTGGGGGAGCAACACATCACGGATGCTGATGGGCTTGTTTTGGGAGACTGCAATACCAAGCTGGAACTACGGTGCAGTGCGTTTGATGCAAGCGTTGTAGTGTGAAAGACCATGCCGCAAGGCCAAATTCTCTCATGTGGCTTTGATAGGTCCCTCTACCAGCATAAAACAGAAGTGCAATTTGCTTTCAACCCGTAGCTGGTGAATCAGACAGGCAAGTTCTTGTCATTCAGGGTACGCAGAAATGTGGATGAGCCTGCCTGTGCCAACCATTTCCAACTCACACGCCAAACCCTTGATGCCCTCCTTCACATTGAAGCGGAACCGATCAGAAGTTCTTAGGAGGAACGCTGCCTTGGAGTCAGCTGTCTTTTTAGGGCATTGTGATGTTTGGGACGTTTCCTTTTATTGCTGGTGCTCAGCAGGGAATGAGGGAATGACCCCTATCAGCCATCCCCTGTGGTTTCCTTTCAGGGAATCCCCCCAGGTTCATTGCCTCATTCCCTGCTGAGCACCAGCAAGTTTTAATTATATTTGTTTAGAATCCAGGTGGAAGAAGTGAAGGACCTGGCGAGGAAGGTGACTGCGTAGTCTCCAGACCTTGTCAGCGCGTCAGAAACTTTCAACACGATCCTTCTAAAAGTTCTTTAGGTTTCGCATTGAAACAACCCCATTAAAGAGCCCCCCCTTCAAAAAGAGACATGACAAAAAGCAAAAAATCAACAGATGGACCGCGCCAGGGCTAGTTTCATTTTGGATCCATACTATCCTTTCGACACCCAGCCTTGGACACCGTCCAAGGAGTTGAAAAGGAAAACATTGCGAGAGGGGTGGTTTTGTTGCCATGTTCTCAAGCATTCTTAAATGGCTGCCGTTTGCAGTCGAGCTGGGAAGAGGTTTTTCATGTTGGGTGGCGTTTTGTGATAGTTTCTGACGCGTGGAGCTGCCAGTGAATGTGAAGATGGCAGCGAGCCAATCCAATCTTCCATGTCCCTTTCCTGTACACGGGCCCTGGGGCAGGGTAGCCAAGTTGCTGTTTTCTGAGGTTGCGCGCCTCAACCCAGTTGTGCGGGTATATCACTACAAGTGGTCAAGCCAAAAAGGTGCCCCTTTTTCTACTAGGATCGCTGGGCAAAGTCTTCGGAGAAAGCAGAAAGCAGCAACGGTCCCTGTGCCCTGGCATTTCTTTGTTTTTCCGGCCTGCCGGGAGATATGGCCATGAAGGTTCGTTGGGAATCGCAAGGAACAGATTACAAATGATCCCAAAGTGATGTCCGGCTCTCCAATGAGAAGCACCATATCTGCTTGGCAGTGCCATGGTTTTCTAGCGCTTCGGGCAATCTTCAGCAGCTACTTGGTCTTCGAGTTGCATTTTTCTTGCAGCCCTGAGAGCTCGCATTTGGAATGATGACAAGACCATCTAGCTGGGTACTCTTCAGCCAATTCAAAATCTATGCCATGCAGTTTTGATTGGCGCTGCAACGTGCCACGTGCGGCAGTGCCTTGAAAAGGCAACTGGCGTGTGCCACTTTTCGATTCGAAGCACAGTCCGACGGGCTGGTGCTTCCAAGTTGAACTTGCTTGCTACATCCAATTTTGACGGCATTTCGGAGCTCGCTAAAGATGAATCATCAAGTCCACATGGTGCCTTGCTTAGCAGGTTACAGAAGCTTTTCTGCCAGTCATGCCATGACACGAGTATTCGCTTTGTCTCTTGCCAGTCGTCAATTCATATCAGACCAGCAGCAACGCCAACACAGTCCGAAACCCATTTCTTCCGGTCGAAAGCACCCCCCTCCCAGACAATAGCCAAAAAACGCTCACCCCCACAGGTGTAGTTTTGTTAGATGCTACTGTTTTCTTTCTTCCTGCGGTAAGTAGCACGAGGCTTTACACCTCTGCCAGATGCTTCTTTGGGTCCTCTAGCGCGGTGCGCTTCGACGATGTCGCAAGTGGCCGGTGCCTTGGGGAGGCTTTGGCTGCGAGACACCACGGGAGTCGTTCCCCACACGGTCGAGGCCGTTAGTTTCCAACAAGGGGCCTCAGAAAGCAAAAGGGGGAATCGAGGATTAGAACACCGTTTGATTGGAAAGGGGTATTCCCCAATTTAGAGAAGATCCCACAGCTTTCGGGGGAAGTACACCCCAATTAATCCGAGGTTTAGTCCTTTGCCACGATGCCCTGGCTTGCATGCCAGGACTGTCCCTTGCCCGCTCATGGATTCCTTTTTCATTTTTTTTTCCCCCCCAACAGCTGAAAGCTTTGGGGTCTCAGCCCAGGTAGGCTTCGGGGTGGTCCGGGGGCCCCGGAGGTAAGGTTCCACCAAGGTTCCACCAGTTTTCCACCAGTTTTCCACCAGGGTTCCACCAGGGTTCCACCAGGGTTCCACCGGGGTTCCACCGGGGTTCCACTGGGGTTCTAGCACAGTTCCACGGGTTCTGCGAGACCGCGTGCTGTTGGGGATGTCACCTGAGCTTATTTTTTGACGCGGTTTTGCAGGGAGAGCAGTTTCCCTCACTTTGAGCTCCCTGCATTTGGAGACTTGGAGAGGAACCTGTTTCCGGATCCCGTCCTTCTTTTCTGGGCACGCCCGCTGGTGCAGTGCGCAACTTTCACCAGAGGTGCAAGATGCGAGGCCGAGTGGCGGGGCCAGGGCCTGAGCACTGCCCGCGGCCTCAACGACGCTCGCGGCTCGCGCCCACGTGAGGCGGCGGAGCCTCAAGCGTCGGCAGGCGAGTTTGAGCGTGGGGCGCGTCGCTGCACACCGCCACACGCCGATCAGGTTCAGCAAGCTGTCGATGTTTGCACAGTCTCCCCATGGCCTTCGCCCTTTGTGCAGGAGAGCAGCCATCAGGATCCTGAGGCAGCGCCAGCGGGAGGTCTCGTCCAGTGGGTGCTGGCCTTTGATTTGCCGTGCGGAGGTGTGCGACACACACAGTGGTGGAAGTGGCCCTTTGCCCCCCTCTTTTGGCAGTCTTTTTCACTCAGGGATGATACAACCCAAATCGCCTGACCAGGCGACCAGGCTAGGAAGAGTTGCAATTGAAAGGGATGTGTGGGTTGTATGCGTGCTTGGTTCAGTTTGAGGCTCCAATTTACCTGTTGCCCAGAGGGTGCACGCAACATGGTGCAGGGTACCCTTTTGATTTCGGTGCGCAGCGTTGGTTCAAGAGCTCGCGCCAACTCTGCCGTGCAACGGCTGCTAAACACGAACTTTGAGCAAGCGGCAGCCAAAAGCCCTGACAAGCCGCACGCTGCTCGGACAGCCATGACTGTTCACAGAAGATGCGCGCACAGACATAAGCAGTGGCATACACCACCAAAGTGGCATCATTTGCGACCCACGCCCACCATTTGCGTGTACGAGGCTGGTCCTCGCTTGCTTGTTTGATCCGCAGGGCTCCTCTTTCATATGAGTCTTTTTGTTTGCTTTGTTTGCGCACTTGAGGCGCCATGGGCCGCAAGAAGGTGGGTGGCGATGGCGAGGGCGGGATGAAAGACATACAGCCACTTGGCACACCAAACCAATGTGAGGGGTCTACCAAAAGTCAGGGGGCGCCACGCCGAAACTAAGGAGTGCTTTTGCTCAGCTGCAGTCCATGATGTCCATGGCCAATCCAGACCTTGGAAAGCAAACTTCCAACATGGGCATGGGAGGACCGGCGGCGATATCGATGGATTACAGGGGCATGCGAAGAGGCAAACAACCGCTGAGGCTTAGGTCATGGCCGCCCAGACGTGTCAAAGTCCTTGTGGCATCTTGTGGCAGGTCTTGCTGTAGCCAAGCAAGGCCTTCCTTGCTTGCCATGCAACTGATCCAGTCTTGTCAGTATTTGCACCAGGAGGCATGGGCAGCATGGGCAGCATGGGCAGCATGGGTGGTATGGGCGGCATGGGCGGCATGGGCAGTATGGGCGGCATGGGTGGCATGGGCAATATGGGCAGCACGGCCATGGGTGGTGCTGGCGGAATGCCAAAAAGCAATCTGCCTGCAGCCTTTGCTGCAAAAGCCAAGCCGCCGCTTCCGCCGCCAGCAGCTGGGCATATCTAGGCATGATTTGAACAGGTTAGGCGGTGTTTGACTGGTGGGACTGCTTGTGCGGATGTATATATGTGCCTGCGACGTGGGTACTGTGGGTCGACGTGTGAATGACGTGGAAAAGCAAAACACTCGTCCCCGAGGCTTTGCCGCCTATGGAGCAGGTGCAGCAGATGCAGCAGATGCAGCAGATGCAGCAAATGCAGCAGATGCAGAAGCAGATGCAGCAGATGCCGCAGCAAACCACCATGGATGAGGATGGCTATGACCCCAACAAGATGTATGTGTCTGAGCATGGCCGGCACCTTATTTCATTGGACTTCTGGTTTAGAGGGGATGCAAATTTATATGCATGTGAACCGTAGGTCTCCCAGCATGCCCTGATCATCCTTTCGCATTTGTACATGAAGTTGGACTGCGCCGGATTGCAGGCATCTTGCTGCGACACACCGAGGCCGAATCCATCCGGACATCACGGAGCTTTGCGAAGGTCGCTCCACTGAAAATCAATGAGGGTTGTTCAAGAAGTAGAAGAGGACTCGCTTTTGTGGACGGAACATGAGGGGCAGTGCCCTTTTTTTGAACACGCTTCATCAAACCATTGGAATGCTGTGAGTCCGTTTGCAAACTGCCACGCGGTGAGATTGGCCCTAGCCGCTTTGGTCGGACAGCTGGCGCTAAACCCCGCTGGCCAGTTATGCCACATAGGTGGCTTTGATTGGGTCCGTTGGCCCTTGGGCTGAAGCCAATTCGCTACTCACCCATGGACTCCTGACGTTGTAGTTCTTGATGTGGCATTTGCGTACGAGGCTTCTACATTGAACAGCGGCACGTCGAGAAGCTGAATGAGCTGATGAAGAATCGGAGCTTTGGATCAGCCTTGAGAAACAGCACAATTTGCGCTGAAACCATGTTTGAGCGCACCACACCCTGCCAGCTCACCCCAACACATGCGGCAATGGCAAACAAGTTGCAAGTCCTGCCAACCAGGTGAAGCCCGGAAGCCCCTCAAAGATTCACTTTCAAGCTGATGAGGGAGGACGGCTTGCTCTAGTAGCATTCCACTATGAGAATGGTTGCTTCCATTGCCCTATTAGATCACAGCTTTGTGCACTGGTGCCTTTAAGAGTAAGCGTAGCCCTGAGACTGAAGAGACCAAGATGCCTTTGACAGGCACTTGCACGCGCACTAACGCGCACTCGCGCGCACTCGCGCGCACACGCACGCACTAGCTCAAATCAGGGTTATTTTTGTTTGCCCTTAAGCCAGCAGGCACAAGCAAGGAGACAAGTTGGACAAGTGGGGAGAGAAAAGGGGAGACAAGTCGGGAGACAAGCTGTGAGAAGGAAGTCAGCAAGCGCAAGCAGGGAGACAAGTGGGGAGACGCGTGGGCACGCCGTGACAAGGTCCGAGCGCAAGCAGGGAGACAGTGGGAACACCCGTGACGCGTGGGGAGCGAAAGCAAGCGCAAGCAGGGGCACAAGTGAGGAGACAGCAGGGGCAAACACTTGCGTGGCTCAGGGCAAGTCTTCGCATGAACGCAGATCCTCAGCAGGCTAAGCTGTTTGAAGACCAAAGTTTCCAGAACCCACTCACACATGCTCACGTGTGTGCACGCACGCTCGCGCGCACAAACACACACACACAAGCATGCCTGCCTGGAAAGGCTGGATACATGGGATGAAGACCTCAAGAAGCTGAGAGAGATCATGGAGAAGGCACGCTCTCCGTGACTTGGGATGCAAAGTCCTGGTATGTGCTTCAGGACGCAGGTCCCCGCCCTTCCGTTCCATTTTGTAAAGAGCTTGAACAGGATGGCAGCTGCATCCCCAGCCCATATTTTTCCTGTCCTCACCGAACCCAATGCATGTTAGCATATTTTACCATTCCTTTGAGGCGCTTTGAGGGGCGCCCTGTCATAGCGCCCCTAAATCTGATTTTTGTCTTTATCGCCCACTCACGCTGCCTCCTTCACTCCATCGACCGGCGCTACGCCAGCTTCCGTTTCACCTCTGTCCACTCCCATTGCCCACCCATCCAACGTTTGCATGGGCACCTTGATTGATTCATATGAGGTGTGGCATGCTTGTGGTGAAGATGAAGGAGATCGAAGATGGCACTTTTGTGGCAGTGAACCGAGACAAGCGAATGAAGCACTTGGTGGACAAGTTTGGGCTGGACAAAATAGCTCACACGAGCTTATCTGACATTTTGGCACGCTGCGCGCCAGAAAAGCAACAAGAGTACTACTATGATCTCGAGAGGCATTTCGAGTGCTCCGGCAAGCCCTCAGCCACTGCCATGTTGCTCATGAAAAAGCTTGCGAGCGGGGATCCACTGGGCCCACCCGGCAAGCCGGGTCCTGGCAGCTATTTGGACAAGATGCAGCGGGGCGAGCGGGGCGCAGGGGGCGCAGAGCGAGGCAACGAACGAGTCGACCGAGGCAAAGGAAGCGAGCGTGGCCCAGACCGAGACCGTGACCGAGACCGTGACCGAGACCGGGATCGAGGATTTCGTGAGCGCGACCGCGGCTATGATGATCGGCCCCGAGACCGCGAGCGCAGCAGGGGAGATCTAGGAGACAGAGGCCGCATGGATCGCGGAGATCGAGGAGATCGCGGCTTTGCAGACAGGCGGGATGATCGAAGGGATGATCGAAGGGATGATCGAAGTGATCGAAGAGAAGATCGAAGAGACGATCGAAGAGAAGACCGAAGAGATGACCGAAGAGATGGAAGAGACGACCGCAGAGACGAGCGCCGGTTTCCCGATCGGCGCGATGAGGGCAAGGAAGGTCGGAAGGGCGAGGGCCGCGCACGGGATCCAAAGCAGCCTTGGGAGCCCCAACCAAAGGGCATGGAAAAGCCGGAGCGAGGAGAAGGCTGTCCAGAAGCTGTAGGCCTGTCTGGTCGAGCTGCAGCCAATGCCTTGCAGGCTGGGGCGGAGCGAGTCCGCCGAGAGGTTCAGGCAAATATTCAAGCAGCCATCAGAAAGGCAATCACAGAAGGAAGGCCTATGGAGGAATGGACTGCGTGACGGCTTGATCTGCAGTTTGTACCCCTGGCCTCACCCAGCCTGTGTTCACAAGTGGAGGAGCTCCCAAATGTGGAGGTGACATATCTTCCACTTGCAGGCAGAGTTGCCCCAATGTTGCTTGCTATGTTTTTGCATAAATGTGAAGTTGGTTGAGTTTAAATTCAACTGTGGTGCCATGTCGGGTCTGACACATGCCGGCGAAGCTTGGTGCCAATAACAGGCGGGGGCTCCCACCCTTGTGCAAGGTGATTCGGCAGAAGGAAAAATCCAGTCGTGGCCGCTGGACATTGGAGTCGAAACATTTGCTTCCTTGCGATATTCAGGGGTGTTTTTGGTGGTGCTGTGGTACCCTTTTTTTTGGGGCTGTTTTCAAGCAAAAGCAAGGAGAAATCACGAATTGTGAGACAACCCACCGCTGGGACAACCCCTTAACTGTTTGTGCTTGCTTCATGCAAGCCGGCAGCTTTTGAACTGGCTGCGACATAGACCAAGTCTCCAATGCGAAGCCAAAAGAGGACGGGTATCATTTATTTGCTTGTGGATCCAAAGCTGCAAGGTCACCCTGGCCTTATGTATCTTCGGCCTCCTCGCCATGCTGCGCGGTGCCCAGGGGCGCCAGCGGCGAAAAAAACAAGGCGATCGAGGGCCTTTGTTGGGGGCCTGCAAGGATAGGATGCGTTTTGTTGTTCCTTGCTTGCGGTCCCCCTCTCCCTTGCGACATACAGGCGGGTCCGCAAAAACGGCATCCAGCTTCTCGTGGGGACGGGCAAGTCAGGCAGCAATGGGAGCTTGGCTCGGCTTGGTCATGATGGTAAGTATGGCGTAGTCGAAGGACCTTTATAGGCCCACTCTAGTTTCTCCATATATATCCAAGCTATTCTAAGCTCATTTGTGCACAGTCGTGAGACTGCAAGTTGCCTTGCACGGTATGACGGGGGTGATTTCGAGGTTTGGTATCTTGAGCAAGTTGTCCGCATGTTTTGCTGATGAGTGTTTGTAACTGCGAGTTTGGATCGCTCAGTGGTTCCTTTGCATGGATTGTTGTAACATGCTACCAATTGCTGCTGCTCATTCAAGCCAGCATAGCCGCAAGTCTTCGAGCATCTTCCCGTTCTTCCTTTTTGGCATTACTATCATATGGCTCGTGCCGTTAGTTTGGCGATCAAATGGGTGGCGAGGATGGAAAGCGCACCTTCCAAGAAGCAATTGGACAAACAGTTTCACGGGATCATGGGTCCTTCGACAAACCTACCTAGTAAGGAAAGATACACATACCAATAGAAAGTCAGGAAAACCGCAGTTTCAGCATATCGGGTTGTAAGTTTTAAGTTGCAAGGCCTCAAGATTAAATAGAGTTTCAATTGGAATTCAATTGCAATTTGATCTTGAATTCTAAGTAGGAGTTCTTTTACAAGCACACTTCTGATGTTAGTTTTATGAGACTGTAAAAAGGAAGGGCAGGCAAGCTGGTTGTTTCTTCAAGCTAGTTTATTTTTGCACTCCTGATTGAATAGCAGCGAGAAGGAAAGACAAAGTGGTTGTTTCTGCTTACCTGCCAACCTAGACAGAAACTCACATTCAAGCAGGACAACAATTGTAACTTAGTTGCACTTCTTGTTTTGCATTAGATTTAGGTAGGAGCTTAATTAGAATTTAACGAGAGACGAACAGGTCACCTAGAGAAAACACACGGCAAAACACACAAACAACTCGCAAAAACCAAAAAGACAAAGACCACCGAGAAAATCTAAAAAAAGAACAACAAAACAGGAAAGCAACTAAGCAATTACACCAGTATCGGCCCATTAGCTCGCTGCATTTGTCCACAAATTGCCAAACAGCCGGAGAGCAGGGGTACCAGGGGCAAGATGTTTGCGACCCGCTTCGCAGCTGAAACATGAGCTCAAATCAGGGTTGCACCTTGTCCTGTTTAGTATTTTTGTTTGCCCTCAAGCCAGCAAGCACAAGCAAGGAGACAAGTTGGGAGACAAGTGGGGAGAGAAAAGGGGAGACAAGTGGGGAGACAAGCCGTGAGAAGGATTTCAGCAACCAGGGAGACAAGTGGGGAGACGCGTGGGCATGCCGTGACAAGGTCCGAGCGCAAGCAGGGAGACAGTGGGAACACACGTGGGGAGCGAAAGCAAGCGCAAGCAGGGGCACAAGTGAGGAGACAGCAGGGGCAAACACTTGCGTGGCTCAGGGCAAGTCTTCGCACAGAACCCCAGCAGGCCAAGCTGTTTGAAGAACAAAGTTTCCAGAACCCGTTCAACACGAGCTCCCCAGAAGACTTTCTAACTCAATGTTTTTTTTTTGGTGTGTGTGTGTGTGCTTAGGCTCGAGATTGGATGCGGTGTTTTTTGTTCCTAGGGCCTAGGGCTGTTTTCCCCAGATAGCTGAAAGCTACAGGGGTTCTAACTTCTCATAAGGAGGGGGAAGTGATTTGCGAGATTGATGTGCTGGTGCTAGGAAGCGTGCAGTTTGGGGTGCTGGTGTAGGTGCTGATTGGGGTGCTGTTTGAGGTGCTGATGGCAGCGCGGGCGCATCTTTTCAAGATTGACGGTAGGGTGCTAGCGGGCATGCAGTTTGGGGTGCTTGTGCAGATGCTGTTTTGGGGGTGACGGTGCGCGCGCATTTTTGCATCTTGACGGTAGGACGCAGGGGGGAATGCGGTTTGGGGTGCTTGTGCTGCTAGTGCTTGGGACGCAGTTTGTGGGGCGCTGCTTGAGTGACGGTGCGGGCGCATTTTTGCGATGTTGACGCTCGGGTGCTATCGGGCATGCAGTTTCGGGTGCTTGTGCAGCAGGTGCTGTTTTGAGGGGTGACGGTGCGCGCGCATTTTTGCATCTTGACGGTAGGACCAGGGGGGGGGGGGGTATGCAGTTTGGGGTGCTTGTGCTGCTAGTGCTGCGGGTGTGGTTGAGGGCGTTTTGGTCTCGTTTAGGATCGGTCTCGCCCACAACTCACTCAACCACACCCTAAAGCAACCCTGAAGCCGCTGCTAAACCAGCAGCGCACACAACTCAGCTCCGAGCCAACCCAAACCCACTCAAAGTCAACCTTAAACCCGCCCGACAACCCCAAACCACCCCGAGACCCACCTTCATGAAGATCAAAGAAAAAGCCAGCCAAAACCCCCTTAACTTAAACCAGTCCCAACTGCCACCCATCAGAGCCAATAGCCAACCCCAGGTCCAAGTGATGTGGGTGATGCTTGGCCCGTGCGTTGGGTTTGCTCCGCCGCCCCCTCTCTGAGCGAGCAGGAAGACCACGCGTCACCCCTACAAGCCGTAACAATGGGCTTGTTGGGGTTGTGTGTTGCGCGCTGCGGTCGCCCAGAAGTTCACGCCGGAGCAGTCCACGTTGCCCGCTTGGACAAGGTGAGCGGCGAGCGTGTGGGGATGCGCTTGCCGGAGCCAACGTGGCCTCGTTCTGCGGTCCAGAGCTGATCATGGTTGGAGCTGCCAATGTTACTGGGGGCTTGATGATGTCATCCCTTCCAAAAGAGAGACTTGGCGTGAACGCCAAGAACCTGCAACAAGCCACCGCCTCCCACAGCAACTCCCACGGCAGCCACCATCGCCACACGACCGGCACGACCGCCTTCACCTCCCTTGGTTCTTATCACAAACCCGCAGTCTGACCCGTGGCGATGACAGCTTCGCAACATGGCCTTGGCATGTATCGAGCAAGGGATTCCGGTCAACCAGGCTCAGCTGGACTATGTGGCATCCACGCTCAACTCGGCAGCAGTTCCGGCAGACGGCGCCTACCTCTCCCACGTCACCCGATCACTTGATTATCGCCCTACCCCTTCAACTCCGCTGGTTTCTCCTTTACGTTCCCTCGGTGCGCCTTCGGGAGCCCGCAAAGAAGCGACGTTGTGCGCACCCGCACCATGCCCGGCTGGGATCAGGGGCAGAGGCTGCCAGGGGTGGCTGTATGGCTGTCAAGCTTGCCAAGGCAACGCTTTGCGCAGCTTCCTGGCAAAAGGCGTTTGGGAACTCCACCCTGCCGCCGCCCAGGCCGGCTGCATTTTGGAACAACTTTGATGACAAGGCCGGGGAGCAAGAGTCGTCATATAGACTTGATCAGCAAGCTGCAAAAACGTGGAGAACCAGCAGAACGAAAACTGTTGGGGTGAGCCTGCGTTTTTTCCCCGAGTTGTGTTGCAGATGGCCCCGCAGGCGTTTGAATTTCTGGCCTTTGCGCCTGCAGGGCGGCTGCTACTTGGTCTGCAGCACGGCGCGCTGCTGTTGCCGAAGGTGCCCAGCTTGCGTTGCTGCCGCCTGCCTTTGGACAGCGCTGCGCGAAGGTGGTGGGATGGATGCCAACCTCTGACAGACGCCCTCCGCCGCAAGTGTGATGCAACGCTTGGCAGGACACTGGGGCAACGCTTGGCAGGACACTGGGGCGAAAAGTGCTGGCTGATGTCGAAGTTGCTGATCTCTTGTTCGATGGCTTCATTGCCCGCCGTTTTCAGATTGGCAAAGCGGGGCCTCGAAACTGGTGGCAGCCCTTGGAGGCAAGAGGAACCAAGCGATGTTTGCTGCTTCCTTTCCGTTGCCAACCTTTCAGCGCTTTAACTCCATTGGGCTCATCTATCCTCATTCCTTGTTGTGGTGCTGTCCCACCACGGGATACGGATCGCCGACGGCTTGGGCAGCCTGAGGGTTTTGATTTGGCGGCCACGTACTTCTTGCATAAGACCTCCTGTCCACACTTCTTCTTTTTTTGGTGGCAGTTTGAATACCTCGGGGCTCTAGAAGCTACGCGTATACACACAAGCCGGGAAGAGAGAGCCTGGGGAGCTTAGAGGCCTTACAACGAAGAACTTCAAACGAGAAAGGAATTTGAGATGAACAACAAGATGCTAGAACAAAGGGACAACCTGATGATATGATAATGGTAAAAGGATCATGGCAGACAAGAGACAGCCAACTAAACGAAGCGTGCTATAATGTGAGGCGAGAAAGACAAGCAGCCGCCAGGCTAGTAAGATAAGATGAGAAGGTAGCAATGTTTTCGCGGCAAGATACGACCATCAGATAGAAAATCGTCGCAAGGAAAAGGACCACCTATCTATCCGAGGACAAAGGAGACCATTCAGACAGCAAAAGCGCAGATTTAGGCCAGCAAACCTACTAGATGTTAACATGACAATGCAAAGGAGAATGAAGGTGCGCGACTTCTCATAAAGTAAAGTACGATGAAAGTAGAAGAAATAAGCATGGCGCTGGCTCCAGCGTTTTGGTTTGGCGCAGCTTGTGACAAAGCATGTGGGCACAACCATGGCAGTTTAGGTACTATACGCAATTGAGTTGGCGCGCACATGCGCAGAAGGGAATTGAACACTTCCATCAGCATCTTTTTTCAGAATGACAGGACATGATTTTCCAAGGCTGCAGCTGCGGCTGGTGGGCCCCCCAGGGCGCCAGGAGCTAAACCAGGCGTTCCAGAGGCCGGACGGGGAGATCAAGTCTGGCCATTATCCCACATCCATGCCACAAACATGGGCGTGATCTTTTTTGTTTTGTTGCTTCGTTATTGTTTCGTGGACATGAATGCCCATTTGTTGGCTTTGTGCCTGTACAGAATGAAGGGAAGTTTGCCCTGGTGGAAATAGAGCAGGCCGATGGGCCGATGGGTAACTGTCTGATGTTTTGCTGACACTCTGTCTGGGCACTTGGTCCTTATCTTCCGGCCTGAAACCAGCACTCTATGCCAAGGACTCCGGACCGTGAAATGAGACACTACAGCAAAGACTTTTTCAGGTAAGGGTTTTGGAGGTATGAGGGTTATGTACCGCTCAATGAACTGGCATATAAGGCCTTACAAACTTATATGAGTGGTAATAGAAGCATCCCTACCTCCAAAACCCATCCCTGAACATGTCCTTTAGTATTATAAGCCATAGCACCCTAAACCGACTCCGTAGACTCACGCCCTAGCAGTGAAGCCCTCACCCCTCCCTAGCCCCGAAACAAAGAACCCAACGGCCAGCAGCCAAACATAACCCCAACAAACAAAGATGTTTGCGAACCAGGGATGGTACTTGTCAAGGAATCTTTGCATTTTGAGCCTTGGAGTTCATCGTCGACTTCTTTACTCTTTTAGCTTTAAACCGCTGATTTGGCCGGCTGTTGATGCCTTTTCTGTGAAAATGACAAGGGTCTGTTGTTCCCATTTAGGCAGCCAATAGACCTCTTCCAGCCTTTTGAGGCACCACATGCTCTGCTCATCATGTGAAATGTTTGAAGTGTTGAAGGATCAGCGGTGGCTGAGGGGGTAGGCTGGAACGGTGCAACCGCAGACAGCGTTGCGGCCAAGCCGTCCCCTGCCCGAGCGCTCCCTTCTGTATCTCTCCGAGTGCCGCACATTCTGATGGGAGGCTGGTGCATCACCCCAAGTTGCCTCCAGACGGGCCCGCGAAATCCGCGTTCACAGGCAAGGAACACGGGTGGCTGAGCATATGCGGGGAAAAGGAAGGGGTGTGTCAGTCAAAAGATGGGAGAGGCTTGCAGTTTCGAAGGAGAAAGTTGGCCAGTCCACAGTTACGGGGGTTGGTTTCGTGCCAGGCGCAGGCATCGAGGCCCTGGTTGAGGCTGATGCTGCCAGGCCTCCTGCAAGGCGCGGCCAGGGGCCTGATTTTGTATTTTTTTCGGCGGGGGAGGGGGCGGGGGATCCATTTTTAAGGGGGATTCCTCTGAGTGGCATGGCCCTCAGTTATAGAGCCAAACTTGGCATAGGCTTGTTGAAGGTCAATGAGTGAAGTGCAAATGATGGGCATATCCGATGTCCTTTTGGCACTCGGACTTAGCGGATGAACAAGAGGGGGACCCTCCCCCAGAACCAATGAGGGGTTTGGGCCATGGTCCTCTTTTGATCGCTTTGAGGCCTGCCTTGCCCGTGCCGTCCACCGCTGGAAGCTCAGCGGTCTGCCCCGCCCCTCTCCGAAACAAACAAATGCCACTCTCACAAGGATAGACAGCCCAACCTTTTGCCTTTTAAGAGCGTGGACAGTGAACAGCTGTCTTTGGGCCCTGGGGAGATGCACAGCCAGAAAGAGCCAGGGCTGCGGCAAAGCTGGACGCTTGCTGACTTGGTTCGTGAAAATTCGGCTGTGGCATTGGCGGCCGGTCGCAAGGGTGCACTTCACCTGGGGTGCCCTTTGCCAACTGCAACCCTTTCAACCCTCAGAATTATATAGAATTATTGTGTGACCAGGGATGGCGGGCAGTGGGCATCCCTGTCGCCAACTCCTGGCATTTGCCGCTGCCACCTACCAGCCCAGGCAGAACTTGCGAGGCAGCTTGCGGACATGGAGAAGGCTCAAGCGGAGACCCTGAGCGAGCACCTGAGAACCCTGCCAAGCCATCCCAGCTCGGCCTTTTCGTCATGTTGTGAAGGCATGATCAGCCAGATGTGAAGTTTTGCTGCCTATATTGCCACACTGCCTTCGAGGACTCTTGCCTACAGACCAGCCGCCCGCTCGAAGAGTGGCAAGGCGATTTTGGGACAATGGAGCTACAGTCTTAACCTGGGTTGGCTAAAGTGTTGTAGGTGGTAGCAGCTGTGAATAGGTGCGGCCGTCCGTCTAATTCTTTACATGTCTTTGGGTAACCTCCTTGAAGTATTAGGGTTTCATTGTGAGTCTTTAGACGGGGCCGGGACAGGTGTTGGCTCGCTTGCGTGGGAAGGGTCAGCTCCCGTATTGAAGATGTTGGTGAAGGGGACGCGCTCGCAAACGGAACTGGCTGAAAGCCGAGAGCCGGAGCTGACACTTCCAGTGTGCAAGTTAGGTGCTGAGGGGGGCTTTCCGCCGGCAAGCAAGAGACAAATGTCATCCATTTGGCCCACGATGGCCAGGCCTTCACATGCCGATCCTGATCACTTCTCCTTCAGGAGGGCAAGTTGTCGGGCCGACTTCTGAAGTCGGTCAAGGGAATGTCATCCTCACCATTTCGCTTGTGCATTTGAGATCGTTCGAGCTTTGTGTGGGCATGTCCACCTTTCCCTTTTCAGGGGCTGCGACTGGCATCGCCATGCTGGGACGTTCCTCGGCGAGTCCGAGCCTCAGCCGGATGGGTGTGTGGGAAGAATAGAGCTTGTATTTGGATATGCCAAGCACGCAGCGGGGAAGTCTAGCTGCTCTCTTGAAGGAATCAGGCTCGTGCCTCGTTTGAGCTCTTTGTGTGTTACGCATCTGAGTTGAATGAAGGAAGCATGTACAGTCTGGATCTGGCAGAAAGGCTTTCAAGATACATTGCCAATAGGCTTTCTGGGAAGAAGCCCTGGGCCTTAGGCCTGCCGTGTCCAGCCAGTGTGCACCAAGGCATTTGGGCGCAGGCGCTGGCAATGGAAGACCATGCAGAACGGTATCACGACATCGTACCCGTAGTGGCCATCGTGTCGTTGAGCATATCGCGAGACCTTGATGGAATGGCAATGCTAGGCTTTGACACAAACGAACTATGCTGGCCTAAAGGAAAGGTCGTCGCTCTCAGGAGCTTTGCGCACTTCATGCATGGTGTGGCAGGCCTGGAGAGAAGTTTAGTGGATGCGCAGGAGATGTGCCGCCCTCAGTGAGAATGCTTTTGCTGGAGTATGCAGCTGAATTCGGGATTCAGCTCGATATAGATGGCTGTGGGGGGACAAGAAGATTTGGATAAATTCCGCTTCCAACGAGAAGAACTTGACTTATGAAGTTTTGCACAAACACTTGCTTTGTGCTTTGCAGGTCAAAATGAGATAACACCCCGGACAAATTCCCGACAAGCCTCAGGACAGCTTTTGGCAACTTGCCAGGCAGCTTTCTGTCCTGCACTTTGTCCGGCACTTTGTTCCACTTTTTCTTTTTCTGTTCTTTGTTTGGGGGGGGGGCGGGTGTTTATGCAGCAGCATTCGCCAATGTATGGTTGACTGCTTTGCTCACCTTTGCTTCCCTCGCCCCCGTCTTGCCTGGTACCCGGCGTTCCAGGGCAAGGCTCTGCGTCGCCCTGAATTGCTTGCTTGCCTGTGCTTCCGACATTGCCTGCTGGAAAAGACCCCTTCCGTGGAGTGATGACCTGTGGAAGACTTCCGCAGGTGTGCAGATGCAGGTGCCAGGGCCATAGATACCAGTGGTTAGCAGGCCAGAAGTGACATAGCACGAGCAAGAGTTCTCACAACTACCCAGTCAGCACCACTCAGAGGTGCGCTCACACTAACAGAGGGTTCAATCAATCAAAGGTTTTATGGCGCACCTGCCGGAAGAAGCCTTGGCAGCTTGCAGACGTTTTTGAGCACAATGTGACCTTTCCTTGCTCATGGCCCGGCCGTTGGCATGTTCATGTTCGTGTGAGCGCCAGAAGCTGACACGGCTGCCGCACTGACTTTTTCTGGAAGACGGCCTGCAGTAGGAAGAAGAAAGCTGTGACACAGCAAAGGGACCCTTGCCCCGAGCCTGGCTGGCAGCAAACTGAAAGATCTTCATAGATGCGCAGACAGATATGCTCTTTGTGGTTTCCTAATATCAACGTTTGTCCTGCCAACCAGCCTTCCCAATTAATGAAAACCCCCCACAAACATCCACATGCCGCCGAGTTTGTAGCACAACTATTCGTAGCAGGGTCGTGGTGGTCGACGGTGGCCAAAGTTTGGGTCACGAGAGGAGTGCGACAAATGCACGGGACAGTTGACTTATTCTGCAACGGCTATCCACTCCCAAGCCGAAGTAAAGCACATCTGGTAAGCCACCTACAAGAAGCCAACCCAGCAGCCAACGCGTAGAACTGGCCGACATGGCAAGAGCTGCAGCCATGGATCGGAGGTTTGGACATCGGCCGCGGGCGAGTCTTCTGTGGCTTTGCTGTTCGATTTGTTTGATCTGTTCGCCTTGCTTTTGCGGCACACGGTCGGTGCCACGAGTGCAGAGAGGAGCTTCTCTCAGTGCCGCGACTGGCATGGTGCATGCCATGCTTCATGTGCTGGACATGGAGGAGAGCCTGTCCTTCTACAAGAGGCAGGGCATGCGGCTGCTCTCCAACCGAGGTGCCACGGCTTTCGTGGGCTACGGGGGGCTGCGGGACATGGCCTCGTTTTCCCTGGAGCTGGCGGCCAAGCCCGAGCTGCGGCCCGGCAGCTTCGGTGGCCTCACGTTGGCCGGCGAAGAAGAGGAGGAGCTTGGGGATCCCAACGGATATAGGGTGCAAACGCTGGCAGGGGAGCCCATGATACGCGAGATCTGCTTGCAAACTGGAAATCTCGAGAAGAGCGTGGCTTTTTACACTGAGAAGCTTGGGATGATGGTAAAATCTAAAGATGGCATGGCTTCCCAGTGCCAGTTGGGGTATGCCTCGGGTCCGCAGACTTCCCTTTGCCTGCGGCAGTCGGATTCTCCCATCGATGTCGGAACTGGCTTTGACCATTTGGTCTTTGCCACTGCGGATGTTCCATGTGCAGCGGAGACGCTGCAAGCCGCTGGGGTTCCTTTGGTCCTGCCGCCCACGGTCATGTTCGGTGTGAACATCACTGGCATTGTGGATGCTGATGGGTACAAGGTGTATTTGGTAGATGAGGCTGACTACCAACGGCGGTGAAGAGCGCACAACTCGGGACATGCGGCAGGCTGGTGAACAAAAGCGGCTGCAGTTCTTCCCACTTCGGAGTACCATGAAAACCGGTCACTTGTCCAATTGTCATCAGAAATCTGAACATCGGGATGCCAGGCAACCAATCTGCAAAAGAGAAAATTGGCGCGGTGGCGTGGTGCTGGATGCTCCCTGGTGTATTCAGGAGTATTCCAAACATGATTTCCCCTTGTTTGCGCTAGGGGACCGCCAAAAAGATGCTCGAGCAAAGGGCGCATGACACTGAGCCTTGAGGCTGCCTGCGCCGGGGTCACCTGCGCGGCACCGGCGACCCGCCCGTGCCCCGGGCTTGCGATACTTCTTGTGACCTTTTGGGCGCACCCAAAGTGACCCATACCTGAACGAGAGTCAAATTGTTTGAGAAGACAGACAGTCCTTTTGGAGGATCCCCTTCATGCCAAATAGCAGGGGAGCATGTGTGGGGTATGTTTGGCCCCTTGTTCAGTTCATTGTCAATCACGCCTTGCCTGGCGGCTTCGCAAGTAAAGCTGACAGAGAATGAGGTTGAACCCGCGTGCCGATACGAGACCTGAATCCTTCTGAGGCTGCACAGCTCGCCGCGGGGATCTCAGATGTCAGTAAATGTCCGACCAAGGGCATTTGAATTCATTTGGCTGTG
>CAUJNA010003312.1:42500-162500 GCA_963377175.1 Effrenium voratum
GCGATCTCTGGTCTGGGCCAGCGCCTTGCTTGCATGGAGCGTCGCCAGCATTTTCATGGCCAGCATTTCCGGGCTAGAATGTCAAGATCAGGAAGAATCATGAGTCATAGCAAGCGACGGTCCCGGCTGTCTTCCAGGTTTTTTTGTGGGTGGTCCCTTTGCCCTTTCAGGTGGTACAGCACTGGAATGCCGGAGCACGAGCAAGCGGCTCTGCTTGGCGATGAGCCGGTGGCACGGGCGCTAGTGGCGACGCTGCTCTTCACCAGCCAGTCCTTCCTGCCGCTGGGTCCAAAAGCTGGGCTTTCGACCTTTTGGTTTAGAAGATGTCCGGCACAGCCTCCGGAGTCAAAAAGGCCAAGTGGGATCAGGGGCGTCAAGGATCCAACAGGTAAGCCATCTCTTTTTAGTAAAATTAGGTGCTTTGGGCGAGTGAGGACGAGCTTGCTCTTCGGGCTAGCGGGCCTGCTGATGCCCAGGCGTGGAAGGAGGTGGTTGATGGTTGCCGGTTGCGTGCCAGTTTGGGTCAGCTTGTTGAAAACGGCCTACTCGCCATGGGGGTAAGTCGCTGAGGTCCTTGGCCAAGAAGGGCCCTTCGCAGTATCTGCGGTCTCGAATTTGGCGCCTGGGGGGGCCCGTGGTGCTGGTGGGGCTGCCGGTGCACCATGCCGCGCAAGGGCTGGCGGGGAAAGACTGGTGGACATTCTCGGGACCCGGGGTGGCCTGGTTCCAACTGTGGCTCCTTGCCTTCGAGGCCGCCTTTGTAGCTGCAAGGGCTGGTGCCAAGCACCGCGAGAAGCCCAAGGCCGTGACCCTTTGGACATGCCTGGGGGTCATGGCTTTGGTCGCCTCCCTGCAGTGCCTGATGGAGTTGCATGTGGCAAAGCCTGTGGCGGCCATGGTGGGCCAGTGGAAGGGCCTCGCGCATCACCTCACGCACACGCCCCTCTACGGCGGCTGCTTCTTTTGTGGCACGCTCTTCGAGGCCGGGTCTGGACTGCCCGTCCTTCCGGTACAGCCGCTTCTGCTGCTGTCCGTTGCCTCGGTGCTTTTGTGCTTCCTCTTCGCCCTAGACCGGAAGCCATCCCAGAAGGAAAGGCCCACGGAGTTTGTGGCCGTGGCCCTGGGCGCCATCATGACAGTGGCCATTTGCGCGGGCCTTTGCAGCTTTCTGCTGGTCTCCTTCCAGCGAAAACGGCGCTGGTCTTTGGCTTGGTGTTCGGAGTGCAGCTACGCGGTGAACATGCTGCACCCTCTGGTGGTGGTGGCCGCGACGCCTTTGGCTGCCAGCTTGCCAGTGGGCTTGCTTGGGCGCTGCCTGGCTCTGTGGACCATGTCGGCCTTGGTGAGCTATGCGTGGGCCTGCCTGGCAAGGCGCAGCTCTTGGGTGCGAGCACTTTTGTAACCAAGCCGGAATGCTGTTGTTTGCAGACGTGGACACATTCAGGGCCACACAGAGGGAGCCCTGAAAGCTGGGCATGACATCCGTTGCTGGCTGCAAGCTTCGACGCTTGGCCATGCTGCAATGCTCGGCATGATTGTGGCAAGGTCAGCGACTGAGCACGGCTCGTATCCAGTGAGATCAAGCAAGCTACGTGAACATGCCCCAGGCGTCTTGAGCTGGCCTGGGTTTGGGCCTGGGCTGGCAGGCAGCACTGCTTTCGACAAAGCACATCGGATGGTTGGATGGCTGCAGAAACCAATAGCTGATGACGAGACAGGATACAGAGCTGAAGGTCGACTGCGTGACTGTTGGAGCCTTTTGTCGCTTATGCCTGTCACTTCCAGGCTTTGCAGACCAACCAGCTCGCAGCTCGCCCGTGAGCCATGGTCGAAAAGACTTGACGGCTCGGGCCCCCCCGAAATAATGAAAGCGACTTTTGTGGATCAGAATTGTAGACAGCTGTTGCATCACCCTAAAATTGAGGGCCAGGATGACCCCCCAAATTGTGTCTGACCTCATGACTTGCGCTTGGGCTTGGTGGAGAAGACTGGGTGAATGGACTGAGGACCCTCCCTTAAGGAAGGGGGAACTATGCTCATCAATGCCATCAAGGTTGGCCACCACGACCGGCAAACCCACCGAAGCTCTTAGATTCTTGCGCATTCAACTTGAGGCCGCGGCTTCGAGTTCGCTGTTTTTCTGGAGAACGACCTCCTGGCAGGGGGTTTTGGCTGCCGCAAACCGGCATTTGGTGCTGCTGAATCACAAGCAGTCCGGGCCGCCTTTTGTTCTGAAGTCTATGATTCACCGTTTAGGGTTTAGGGTGTCAACCTCTCTCTGACTTGAATGTGAGTAGGGGTTGTTGCGGCAGATGGCATTTGCTGCTGCTTGACTGGGTGTTTGCACCTTGGTACAGAACCCCGAACTTCTATGCATGGCCCGGGAAGCGCACGATTGAACTGACGCCGTACAGTGCTGCAGTGCTGCAGTTCCAGGTCCATAGGCTTCTTGAGAGCGCCCTCCCTACGCACATCCATGCCATTGACAATGCGAGAGGTGGCGCCGGACTTCTTGTGGCTCTTCCGAGCTTCCGCTTGGCTGCTGAAGGAGCCGCTAAAGCACTCGGTTTGAAGGCTTGTTCTGTTGCAGGTGGCACTTGGATGTGGTTTCACTCAAGCCTTTTGGTTGCGTGCGCAGTTTTCTGGCCAGCCGTCAAGGGCCACGCTGGCTCGCGCAGGAGGACCCCTCCTTGTTTTGCGTTTCAGCTTGGAATGACAATGGCCGGTGGCTCAGCGTTGCCAGTTCGTGCTGGTTGCAGCTTGGCACTGGCTCGCACGCACACCAGAAACTGGCTCGAGAGGCGTTCCCAGCCTCGTCTCCAACGAAAAGCGGCTCTTCCGTGCCCCACAGCTGCACGGCCGTCCTGCTTTGCTTTGCCACCTCGCCCAGTGTCAGCCAGCCTGCAGGTACGGATTACTTTCCGGGACTTGGGTGGATGATCCAAAACACAACCTGGAGCCTTCTGAAGGAGGAGAGGGTTGGCCAGGAAAACGTGTGCTGATTTGGACGGCAACTATGGAGAATGCAGTGGTTTTGGTGCTTTAGTTCAGCCATGGCTGCATTGCAGGGTGTCATTTGTCCCAGATACCTTGCGAAAGTAATTTAGTAGTTGGCATGGGAGGCCAAGGCAAGCAAGTGCTGGACTTGATGAGGGGATGCACCATCACGGCTGCACGGGGCTTGGGTTGTTTTGCCCATGGCACCCTATGAAGGAGTGGCCGCGTTTCCCCAGCACAGGCCTGGCTCTCAGCTGGGTCGTTTGTGGCTGTTGGGCTTCTCGTGGTAACTCTTCAACTTCCGACGCCAGCGTCAATGTCTGACAAGACTGAGCTGAAGGATGGTGAATCCAACGATTTCCTTATAATCAAAGTGTACAGTGACAGTCGAGGCAGCTTCGAATTCCCGTCTGCAGATTTCGGTTCTGTTTGATCTGCTCCTGGGACACCAGAGCTTTGATTTGGCTGATGCGCCATCCCCGGGGAGGGCGCAGTCCAGTTGCGCCAGAAGAAACAGGTTGGGGAGTCGCCCGCTCTTTTTGTGGAAGAGATACATGCAGTTAAAGCAACTACAGTAAGGAAGCCAAAGAGCCAGTACTGTCAGGAACTTGCGGGTTTTGCGGGTCTTTGGGATGGGACTGGCGCAACCGTTCAACCTGCGCTAGGCTGGGACCATTGGCTGCGGCACGGCTCTGGGCTGTTCCCACGGGAGTGCATCGTGCCGGAGGTGTCCAGGAGCTGAAGGGGCCCTTTGGGCCCATTGGAGCAGTCAATGCTCGGAGCTCCTTGCAGTTGAGGTTTTGGACCCCGAATCTGTAGGTTGGTGTTCCCTGAATAGCATGCAAACAGCATCGGGTTAGCGTGGGGTGGTCTGGGACTGCTGGTGTTAACTGGTTTCTTGTGTGGGCAGTTGCTTTTGGTTTGCGTCGGCGGAAGGTTGATAGCCAGCCACTGCGGAAAGCTTTGATAGCATACTGGGTGTCTAAGACCATGAGGCGGCAGCGTGTAAGAAGTCCTGGGCCCGCCCAGTGCCAGCTAAAGACTCGCATATTGGCAGGAGTCTTGACGAATATTTTTGATGGTGGATGGTGTGGATGAACTGTTCCACAATCTTACTTCTTTGGTTGCAGCAACGCCGCTGCGTGCCTAGAGGACACATCATTTCGACACGCGTGGCACGAACGTCTGGGACTTTGCTCACTTGCGTCGCAGGTCCACTTTGGAACGCATGTCTTGGCACGCCGGATCAGGTGAAAGCTGGCTCATCCATGGCCAAGAAGCTGAGCGGGACCTGCTGGCCAGAGAGCAGATGCAGAGCGGACTTGTCCAACAAACTTGCCGACTTGCCGATTGGCCTTGGATGTGATTCGTGGGGGTTGGTTTGGCAGCTGCAAGTGAAAAGGGCCTGCACCAGCTGGTACCTAGCTTTTCCCAGTTGTTTTGGGGCTCCCCCGTCTCCATCCCAACAGATGCAAGATTCTGCCCACGCTCGAAAGCCGGGGAAGCATCAGCGGCCAGGATGTCGACGAGCAAGCTGAAGCCCAAAGAGCTGGGGGATCTCAGCTACCTCCTGAGTGATCGCTACGAGGCCAGCGGGAGAAGGCACCGCATGCCCAGGCGAAGTCGGAAACGCCGCGGGACACAGGTAACATGTCATGTGTGTGTCTGCGTGTCAGCACTAGGGGCGGTGGCAAGTGGAAATCACCCCTCACCATTCAACACCCTCTCAAGGAAGCCGCAATCCGATCGCTGCTTTGCCTACTTGGACATTCCCTAAAGCAGGGCATCCCTAGACACGGTCTTTCAATTTCAGGACACGTGCTCAGACCGCGCCCAGCAAGACCATCATTTCGTCCCCCCTGCAGTTTTTTGTTTCCAGACCCCCTTCCCACAAACAGTTGAATTGGTGGTGCTTTGGGAGTTGGGAGTGGTGTCCGCTACACCAATTTAGCTGGGCAGATGAGACTATCATTGCAAAGGGGGTTTGCGACCTGCATTGCGCATGTTTCACTTCAGCTTTCTAATTCACCCATGAAGGTTTCTTTCTTTGTGCAGCTTGGTGAACTATATGTTATATAGTCCAAGAATGTATGGAGGGCTCTTGTTGTTGCAGGTGACCTGTTCGGAGGTCCCTTTTTTGGTGCACTCGGTCAGCTGGGCCCCGGCTTGGAACCGACTTCCGGCCGCGAGGAGGAGCTCCGCGCCAGCCTGCATCAGGCCATTGAGATCACGGAGCAGAACCTGCCGGCCCTGGCAAGGAACCAGGTGAGCGGTGAACGGTGCTCGCGTTGTGTGTGTGTGTGTGTGTCTGTGTTTTTGTAACTTAATACGAAAAGCTCAACGGATCCAATCCTGGAATACAAGCGTTACACTAAGATTGTAAGGGGATGAAGGGATATAAGGGTATGGATCTACATCACAGTGATTACTTTGCTTTTTAATTCCTTGGATTCAAACTGCGGGGACTGAGCTTTAGCCCAAGATGTTTTAGTGCGGACTCGCAGTAATTACTGATAATGTATTTACATAGCAGGCCTCACAGCAATCACACAGTTTGACTGCCCATGTTGGAACCATTCTTGTTCACCCCATTTTGGGACCATTTTCCCAATCTTACATGGCCACTTGACCGCTGGTTGGTGCCATGTTTGAGGGGGCAATGTATTTGTTGGGATGTCTACCCAGGGTACCCCGCAGAAGAAGATGGTCCGCCAGAGCCGTTCCCAGAATACCTAGGCAACTTGAGAAAGCCAAACAAGACATAGTGAGTGGGGTGACAACCTGCTGCTTGCTGGATGCTACAGCTCGGCTTTGCCAGCCAGGTTTACCTGCTGCCGTTTCTGCGTCAGGGCCCTGTCGAACCAGGGATGAACTGGTCTCCCTGGCCCCTAACATCCCAAGGGGAGACGGATACCGGTTGCATGAGCAGCTCAAGGACGCACGCCTGTTTCTGCGCCAGAAATGGGAAGTCCGCTCCTGGCACGTGTTGATTCATGCTTGCCTTTGTTTTTGCTTGCAAGCTTCGCAATGGCAAAGTCCGCTCTGCCATGCGCCATCGACAAAAGACTCCTCCGGAGGTCATTGCAAGGATTTCCCCTGAGGGATCCACAAAAGAATTAACCCATGTAAAACATGTTGGGTTGTTCAATGTCAATCCTGAGATAGTGTGATTGCCAGATGGCAGTGTTTTTTGTTTCTCCTTTTTTAAACTAAACGTCAGGGCTTTTCGGATTCTGCTCTCCCCCAAGAACTCGTGAGAGTTAGGCCGGGACTACAAGAAGCTGGCGGCCAGGCTGCAGCTCACAGAGGCGGAAGCGACTGGGGAGGTTGGGGCTAAGCAACTTGGCCAGCTGCAGTCAAGCTAAAAAGGAAAGAACGACGGAGAACAGTGACGTGTGGACTGAGCGTTTTTTTTCCCCCCCGCATTTTCCGGCACTTCTCGGCGGTTTGACTCTCAACCCTCTTGAGGAGGCATCGTTGCTTTGCACGTCGGTCAGGGGAGGTAAACGCAGATGGTTTCCACAAGTTCTAGTCGGTGCCTTGGCATTTTGGGGTTCTCCTGCTTGGGACAGACGTTGGAGTATTTGCATTGGGCGCGGCAAGGGGGGAACCTATATACAGGTATTTTTTTCGAGTACGCACAAAAAGGAAGAACAAGGGCCCCAAGAAAATCGGCTTCTTTGTCTTCTTCGGATTTTAGGTCCCATGGCCTTGGGCTTCCGAAGCCTGCCAGGCGCAGCCACGCACCGGGCACCGCGGGGTCATCGACACGAGGCGCGGGTCGGAGCACAGCCGTGAGATCGATGCAGCGGTCAGCTTGCAGCTCCGCATGGCAAATCCATGGAGCCCTGCAAAGAGAGCTTTGAGCGATGTGACCGTGGTCTCAGTCAGGTGGTTGGCTTGACCCGAGTGTTCATCAGTGCAGCAATGCCAGGGACCCCCGCAGCGGGGCCAGACTCTTTCTCGTCGACCGTGCCAAGAGTCCGGGGCCATGGAGGTGGGACTGAGTAACTCTACAGGGGGTCTCGGGCGATGTGTCTTTGACTACACCCCTGCGTTTTGTAGCAAGCGACATTTTGGCAGCCCAACCCAAGAAAGAGCTAGCGCTTCTGCAGTTCGCTCCTTTCGATGAATTGTCAAGTCTTGCCGCATGACTTTACCCCAGAGGGCCAAGACGATCTGATCTGTGGTATTCTTCGGCAAGCATGGTATTCCCGGTCATTGCCAGAGCGACGCTTAGTCGCTCACCACTGTGTGGCACTTAGCGAGCTGAGGCTCGAACCTTCCGGTCGCTCAAAAGGCAGCACCTCATGCCAAGAGGCAAGTGCAAAAGGCCGGGGGGCTCAGAGGTCCCTGCAGTTGATCCCAATGGTTCAGTGAACTCCACCCCTTTTCCTCTTTTTGTTTGAGTGGATTCCTCACTCGAAGGCTTCCCTTTGTCTTCTCGGGTCACTGGGCCACGAGGCAGAGGTTTAAAGGGCTCATGATGCTTTGCCCAAGCCTCTTTCGATTCTGCTAGTTGTTGTTTTGCAGAAGCCTGGCGATATTGGCGGGGTGATTTGTTATGGGATTCTGTGCTGGTCTTTTAGGGTTAGAATAGGGTTGGGGACCCTGCGGCGTGGAGTTGGGGTCTTGCGGGCCGGACTGGGACGAGATAGGGGGAAGGGAAAACAACATCGCAGTGGGCCGGCTTCAGCCGAAAGAATTCCCCGGCAAAAAACAGTGGGTTGGCTGGTCGGCTGCAGGGGGCTCGGGATACACATGGGGGGTTTGTAGGCGGCCATTGCAGGGGCACGGGTAGTTTGAGGGCCATGGCGCAGTGATGAAGTTGGCTGGGGCCGCGCAAACACCAAGTGGCACTTGCTTTCCTTTCCCGTGCGAACGAAGCCCAGCCCGGCCATCAGGCTGCGCCCGCAGAGTCCTGCGAGGCCTTCTGCAACAGAAACGGCATGCCTGGCACTCAAAGCTTTGTGGTCTTCATGCTTCTTCAGCTTCAGAATGCTTATAGGCACTGCTCTGATTTGGAGCTGGAGTTCATCAACAACTGCGCCGGGCACTCGGGTCTCCGGATTCGGGGGGCGGGGGGGGGTTCGGACGCGGCGACGCGCCGAAGGCCACGCTGAGACAGCATTTCCCTTGCGAAGAAGGCGCAACGCGGGCCTCGGGTGTCTGAAGTGTCGGAGGCTCCGCTCCGAAGAAGTCGTCCGCGCCTTTTAAAGAAATCTGATATGGGCACAAAGGGGCCCAAAGGGTCCAATGATGGTTCTTTCCAGTGTTTCGCAAAAGAGTTTCCTTTGTGGGCGGGCTGATGCGGGACTTTAAGGAGACATAGAAGGAAAAGCTTTCCTCTTGCCAGGCTGCGGTCATCAGGTTGGGCAGGAGATGGGTGGGGTCGGGGGTAGCCTCTGGAGTGGGTGCTGAGCAGGAACCACAGGCCATGCGCTTCAGCCCCCCAAGCTGTGGCGGATTTAATTAAGGTCTCGTTGTTTGAGAACATGTTAAATTCGGTCCCTCATTTGGCTTTCAGGTGTGGCGTTCTTCGAGTGAGCGAGCCGATGCTTTTTGGCCCTGCGCCTGGAAACAAGTCCTTGCCACACGAGCCCTTGTGTTCTTGGCAAGGAACCCGAAAACACAACCAATCATAGGGGAGGCCCGTTTGCAAGCACGCAGCTACGCGTGCCAGTGCCACAAGGCCTTGTGCAACAGAATGCGTTAAGACGAGAATCGCCAGGAGATCCCCTGCTATGTCCATGACGCTCAGAAAGACACTGGCAAGCAGTGCCTGGTGACGGACTGACAGTTGCACTCCTTTGGTCAGCATTCGAAGGTTGGCATGAGTACAACATTTGCCCATGTGCCACGCCGCTGCGAAATCATGCAAAGCAATCCACAATCCTTCTGTTGGGTTACAAGAAGTTTTTTCTCTGGTTTTTTGAGGCTTGGCCCACCGCCCCGTTTTGCTTCGCACGGCCCAAGTGGAAGGTGCGGACCTGTCCACTTTCGGGATGTCAAAAGGACATTGGCTGCTGCTGGGGGCCTTCCTGGCATGGCTCCCCGGCTTCGTGCCCAGCGTCTCGCCCGCCCGGGCCAAAGCCAAAGGTCTCGGCATCCGACGGGCGGAGATAGCGACTGCCCCGGTGGAGACGAAGGCACTGGAAGAGGAGCCTTGGGTTGCAGGGGAGGGTGCGGTCTACCTGCTGCGTTTGGTTTTTGAAGGGACTATGGGGTCTGCTACCTTCTCTTTTGCGCTGTTCACGTTCTACTTTACAGATGCTGCTGTTCAGAAATCTAGCCGAGTGGATGATTTGTACCACGATGTCGTGTGGAGAATTCAAGCGTGGCTAGATCACTTGGGGACTGAATGGTGTTGAGCCGCTTTGGAGAGACGTGCATTTTGCACAATTGTTACTGGAAATCCGAAAGCTTGTTCAACGATGATAGTGGGGGTTTGGACATGCACTGAATGGCTTCAACCAGATTTCAATCAGATAGGGGTATACAGGTTGGGCGCGGCGCAGCCAGCCTTGCAAACAAGACGACATGCCTCCAAGGGTCGCTGGTTTCCAACCATAAGCACAAGTGGGTTTTATTTTGGTTTCGGATGCATAGTTGGCGTGCGCATGCCCGAACATGGCTTGCGCCTACTCGCCGAATCACGGAAGTGTCAGTTGGCAATTATCCTTGCCTAACTCGCATCCCCAACCTCTGCACAGATGTCGCGTTGATACGTACATCCATATACTTATATGTATGGATGTGATCTTGTTCTGTTCCCACTTAGATGCGGTTCACTCATCGATGGCTCACTGGACCAGTCCAAGCTCATCCAACACTGCACTTATAGGTCACGCATCCTAAATTGGGAATTGTCAAGTGCTCATGGTTGCTTTCTCCCAGCCTTGGCTGAGGTCTGGACTCAGGCAGCTTCCGCGGCGGTTTCAATCCTAGATGGCGGTGCCAATGCGACCACCATTCTGATGCCAAGTGGTGTTGGGGATTTGCAGGTGGGACTGCGGGTGGTGCGCGAATTTATTGCTACTGCGCCCCAGGAATCGCAATTCCGCGTGGTTGTTGCGATCCCGAGCTCTTTGGCGGGCACTGCTGAAAGATTGTACCTGGAAGAGCTTTCTGGAAGAGACTTCACCGTGACCAGCTTAGCCGGGCCAAGAGTGTCCAAGCACACAGTGGCCATGACTCTGAGACAGAACAACTCAATGATTCTGCTCTGCCCGTATGAAGGGATGATGAAACTTGGGCTGGGCTTCATCCAGTCCCAGATCAAGATGCCTTTGGACCTCGCCGTCTTCGCCACGGCACACGTGCTGAGAGCCGGGGGTTTTCATGGCCTGGGCGCCCGGGAGGACGTGCTGCCGGCAAGGCGTCGGAATAGCAACTTGAAGACTAAAACAACGGGTATGGGTCAAAATTAAACCACCAGGGGACCGCAGGTTTTAGTCATTGTTTCCTTTTACCAGGGTGCCATTTTGGGTACCTATTTTTGACCCAACTGGCAAATTGCATAGGCGTCCCTTGTGGGTTGTTCAAAGTCAATCCCTAGTCCTGGTTTCCCTCGCCATTTTGAGCACCCCGGACCCCACAGAGGTCCCCTGTGAGTTAAAAAACCTCCCCCAAAAAAAGCTGGTTTCGCGCCCTGCCAGGCGCCGGGTCTTCATCTCCCCCCGGCACCTCTTTGGTCTGCCCCCAGGGGCGCTGCTGGCGCCGGGCCAGGAACCTGGCTACCCCCAGGAGGCGCCTCAGAGCCAGTTCGGCCCAGAGGCGGATGTCCAAACATGATCAAACATGGGCGCGTTCTACCGGGGGGTTCCATAGGTACCCTTTTTCAGGCTGGTGTAAAGGGGAATGAAAAGGACACGGGTCCCCCACTTGTTGTTCATGCTGCCTGCGTCTCCGAGGGACCTTGTGGCCAGTATTTGCGTACTTGGTCAGCGAGACTAGGAAGAACACACCTTGAAAAATTTGAAAAACACAAGCTGCAAGATGTTTAGATATTGTTTAAGCAACATTCCTTTGCTTTTTCTTTAGTTCGGATCAGGGTCTGCCTGTGCAAGCCAATTTTGCCCCACTGTGCCCCAGAGGCCTACCGCCTCACCCACGAGGAGGCTGAGCAGCGCCAGATGACTGTGCCCATCCGCCTGCAGATCATCGAGTCTACCCAGGTGAGACTGGGCCCACTTGCTGATGGTCTTGCACTCTTGTTGCTTGAGCCACTTGCCCCTGGTAAGTGTCGATGTATTCACTCTTTCGCCGGCCACACTCTTGCTTTCCAAGCCACTTGCCCCTGTCAGAGGGTCGATGTGCTCATTTGTCTGCCAACCAAGTGCGGTCCTGAAGTAGGTGGGCACCAGCGAACGGCTATCAGGTAGTTATGGATGAAGGGCCCGGCTCCTCACACGCTCCATACCTGCAATCCAAATCTGCGATTCACACCCTTTCAATCACCCCGTGTTCCGTACCCACGATGTATACCTTTTGCTCGAGCCTTACCTTTGATGAAGTTTCGGCACGGGCAGGGAGTCAGTGTTATTGATCTTGTTCAAACCATCGATTTGCCTTGCTACTATTTTCCAGTGCTACACGGATTCCTGCTAATTGCTGCTGCTGCTGCTGCTGCTGCTGCTGCCATCGCTATTGCTATCGCTATTGCTATCGCTATTGCTATCGCTATTGCTATCGCTATTGCTATCACCTTTGCGCATTTTTACTGCTGCGAATCTTCAAAGGAAGGAGTCCCTCACACGGACTCTGCTGCTCCAGGAGAAAAGCGCCCTGTTTGCTCTGCCGGGCGTGCCGAAAACCTCTTCGGGGCTCGGGACCACCCCCCGAACCAGCCCCCCCAAGCCCTCCCGGACAGGTCCGGGACGTGGCGTCGGAGCTGGTGGAGCTTCACCGGACCTTGGGCCTCCGTTCCGTGCACGTGGCGCCAAAGCAGCCGAAAACGGCGCAAGCGCTGGCGGACTTGCTGAAGGATCGGACTGTGTATAGACTCGGAGTGTTCACCTCGAAATTGGGGGGACGGGGGGGGGGGGTTGTATGTATATATATGGATGCATGTCTACATATAGCTGAATTAAGACACCCGTTACTTTCAGGATCTCAGAGTTTCTCGCTTTGGCCATCAGCTTTTCATTTTCGTCATTTTGTCCGAGTCCGAAAGAGACCCGTTGAACCAAACGGTTCCCACAACGACCATGGTTTCCGGTTTCCCTTTCGTTTGGCTCAGCGGAAAACCCTCAGGACGCTGCGCCGGGCTTGCGGGTGACCACCGGGCCCACCTGCGAGAGGTCCGTCGATGCCGTGCTGGTCTCGGGGAAGGACCCGAACTACGTGGCCTTGGCGCAGGAGGGGCGAGCGGAAAGAGAACCAGATGTTGGGCCAAAAGGAGGAAGGAACCAAAGGAAGAACCAAAGGAGTTGTTTTTGTTGACCCGCTAAGGGGAACCCGCCGGAGGTTGTGAAAAAAGTATGTGGGTGTTCAAGCAACAAGCGCTCCCTACGCAGGAGTTCCCAAGGTTGGCACATTGGGAGCCAGGAAAGGGCAAGGGCTATGTGATCGTGGCTGGTGCGGCCAAGAAGCTCAAGCCGTTTTTTTTTTTTTTTTAAGGGTTCGTTTGACCATTAGTGTACGTTTAAAAAAATATGTTTGTTTGTTGTTTCTCCCTTGGGTGTTAAGCCCGCTGTTTATGCTGTCGGTCCCCTCCATTTAGGTGTTTAGACACCAGTACTCATTTCTCTTTTTGGTTCCCTCTTTTCGACAAACCGGGGCTGTTCAAAGGCACCCTCGAGAGCTGTGCGAAAGGGCAAAGATCGGGGCGGAGGTTCCTAAAAGGCATTATGATTCGGGATAGGCCAATCCTTTTGTTGAAAAAAGCGCAGATGCCAACTTCGTGGCATCAACAGTTTGGCCTTTTGGTCTTTTCCGTTGGCCTTGAAAGCCTTTGAGATCAACCAGAAAGGCGGCCCCGTTGTGCTGCCTTTTGTTTTTTGCCCTTTGGGCACTGCAAACGAGGAAGCATGCAGTTGCAGCTTGGATGGCTTTTGCTGTTGAGGATGCCCGCGCAGAGGAGGCCCTGCAGAGGACTTCTGTAGAGTTTGGCCGCAAGGACCGGCGCCTCAAGTGGAATGAACTGCCCTTTGAACTGCGGACCCTGGTGCATCGGGGCAGTGCGCGCAGGCAAGCAGAGACTGCCATTGCCCGTGGGGTGGAGGCGCTTGGGGATCCTTGGGACATTTGGCTTGGGCGCTTGCTCGCTTATAAGGATCGGCACAAGCATGCGAACGCACGCTTCCTGGCCACCCAATTTGGGCATGAGCTCGGATCCTGGCTGAAGTCGCAACGGGAACAGTGGGAGCGCGGCACATTGCACGAGCGGAAGGTGGCGCGACTGAAGGGCTTGGGTGTAATGCTGGACAATGAGGCAGAGATGTTTGCCAAAGGCTTGTCCGAATTGAGGACCTACGTTTTGAAGTTCCGGAAGCGGACTGTGCCCTGGAACTATGTGTCAGACTCTGCGTTTAGGTTGGGTGAGTGGGTTGTGGAGCAGCGCACGAAGCAGAGGAGAGGCAAGCTTAGCTTGCAGCGGCAGTTGTTGCTGAAGGAGGCTGGGCAATATGTTTGTAAATGTTGCTTCTGCCACAAACAGGGTTGCCGCTACCTGGAGTAGCTTCCTTACTTCTTTGGCTTTGTGTTTGAATTGAGTCATGTTGGCTTGTCTTGTGGGGCAAAAGGGCTTTGTCGCATTGCACTTCGTTGCAACAGAGGCTGATTTCTATGTTTAAGCCGGGACGAACCTTGGGTCAAAATCGCACACGGTGTGATGTTTTGGCGAGCTTTGTGATTTGAAGGTGCGTTCCCTGAAGGCCTTCTTCTTGTGGCAGCCTTCTGACGCGCCCTCCTTGCTGTTCGAGCACCCTGAGGACCCAGATGCGGCGGACGTGACCCGCTCTATCGAGGAGGAGCTGCGGTCTGTAAGGTGCCTGTGGCTCAAACAACTGTTGCCAAGTTGAGCTTGGCCCGGCCCTTGAAACTTTTTTCCTGGCTTTGTTTGTGTCGGGAACCAGACCCCAAATCCACCCGAACGTGAGGTGGAAGACCATCTCTGAGCGCCGGACCATCTTCCGCGCCATGGTGCTCCGGCATCACCCGGACATCTCCGAGTCCCAGTACGCGAATGATGCCATCCGGTTCTTGGGGGCGGTGAGGGACTGGTTCTTGGCCGGCCACTGATGCGCAAGGCAAAAGAGAGTAGCTGGCTGCCCAGAAGCTGCCCGGGAAAGCTGGCAGACCCGGATGGGAAGTAGTCGGCTGAACTTACACAAACCACGTGTTGCACAGGTCAGTGTCACTTTCAGCTGACCTTACTCTTCGTTGGGGTCCCAGCCAATCATCTGTGCCAGGACGATGCGATACCACTTTGCTCCGCCAAGAATGCGGCCACCACGCTGCAGCCTCGACTCCAGGGCTATTGAACATAGTGACTCTCACACGTGTCAGAAGGGGCGAAAGCACTGCGGAGGAATTGAAGGGGGGATCTGCTGAGGGGACACGGGATCCTTCATTGGTGGGCCTGGGTATCCGAGCTCGACCTTGCTCTGCACTGATTATTGCAAGCTCACCTGCAAGTAAATCAAGCTCACCCAAAATAAGCTCTCGGGATCCTTCAGCCCTAGTTGATGAGCTATGATTCTTTGTGCAGATTGAAGGCCGAGTAGCCCCCAAGAGTCGCTGAGGCGGCTGTGCTCCTGCATTCCGAGCTGAAGGTGCCGTATCCGGCGCAAAAAAACGTTTGCGGCTGAGTCAGGGCTGCGCGTCTACTGTAGTTTTTTTTTGTTTTTAAACGTTTGCTCCCGTTTCACGTTGGAACCATCTTGGCGTGTTTTTGCTTTGACTTGTCTTTGCAGATCACTTGCTTCTTCACCATAGCTCAACTGGTCAGCCACAGCGCTCCAATCTCTGCTCTTTTGGCTGGCCAAGGTCCACCACTGGCAGAGTTTAGGCGAGTGGGAACCAGTGCGAAGCCTGAGCAAGGAGCCAGCGATGATTGAACACCAGTTGTTGATGGCTTTGTGTGTGTGTGTGTGTGAGCGTGTGTGTGTGTGTGTGTGTGTGTGTGTCTTAATTTGTGTTGTGTGAGTGGGTCGTCCTCGGTCTTCGTGCGTTGTGTGTTTGTTTGTGTGTGTGTGTGTGCGTGTTGCGAGTGATTTGTGTTTCGGTCTGTGTTGCCGGAACGGCGCCCATTCGGCTGCTCCCAAAGCCCGGAGCATGCTATCCCGAGTTTCGTTTGGCAAGGACTGCGCGCCTTGCGTAATATGGGTATGGCTGGGCGCATGCAGGCACATGTGAAGTCATGTTACATCGAAGCAGGGACATGCCACCGATGCTCTTGGCTCCAGGGGAGTCTTTGGTCCTCTCCTTTTGTAAGAGACGCCGAGACGCCTTTCCGATGGATCCTCCCATGGACCCGCCGGATCCGAGGGGTCCTCCACTGGACCCCTTGACCCCAAGAACATTGGCCTCCATGCAGGGGGCTTTGGCCCAGCGCCGGGCGCGTGTTGAGCAGCAGGAGGTCTGGGAGGGCTATGGTCGAGATGACGTGCCCAGCTTCCCCGAGGACGACCAGCACCGCCACAGGGATTGGGCCAGTCAGAATGCAACCAAGCTAAAGATTGCTTCTCCCCTGGATTCTCCCAGGGGGCTTGGAGGAGCCGAGGATTCTGGCGCTGTGCCGCCGATGTCAGAGATGGCCGAGGCTTCGGAGGAGGTGCGACCCAGAATTTGTGGCACCAGACGTCCGGAACGGCTGGAGGAGCCCGATCAAGAGATGTGGGAACCGTTTGCCACCCCATCCAGGACGATTCGCGGGGGCTCGATGAGCAGTGCGATCGACCAGGACAGCGATGTCTTCCAGACCCCGCTATCCACAAGTGAGGTAACTCCAGCTGCAACTCCGCCAGAGTTGGACGCAGAGCGCGAGCGGCACATGTATGTCCAGGGCTACCCGGAGTCAGGACAACTTCCAACCGCAGTTCCAGAGGCACCGGCAAGGCCCGTGGCAGGAGAAGCACCGTCAACAGAAGCACCGCCAGCAGAAGCACCAGCAGAAGCACCAGCAGAAGCACCAGCTGCAGAAGCACCGGCGGCAGCAGAAGCAGCTCCGGCGACAGCAGAAGCACCGGCGGCAGCAGAAGCAGCTCATGCGACAGCAGAAGCACCGGCGGCAGCAGACGCCCCGGCGACAGCAGAAGCACCGGCGGCAGCAGAAGCTCCGGGGGCAGCGGAAGCACCGCCAGTAGCGGAAGCACCGGCCGCGGAAGCACCGGCAGTGGAAGCACCGGCAGCAGAAGCACCGGCAGCAGAAGCACTGGCAGCAGAAGCACTGGCGGCAGAAGCACTGGCAGCAGAAGCACCAGCAGCGGCTGCGCCAGCTGAGCCCAGGGTCGGAGAGGGGGAACAGGATGATCATGATTCCGAATCGTATGAGGGGTCGGAGTATGAGGACGCAAGCAGCATGTACTCGGAGTCTCATGGTTCCAGAGACAATGCTGATCACAGCGACTCAGAGCGAGAGGATAGCTATGCCTCAAGCGAGGCTTCCGGCCATGCAGGCCGTGATGGCCGTGAAGGCCGTGCTGGCCGTTCAGGCCGCAGGGAGCGCCCACACGCTGAGGCGGGTGTATCAGGTGGAAGCGAGGCAGAGGATGAGGAGGAATCAAACATCTCTAATGAAGGCAGCGAAGCGCACAGTGACGAACAGTCCGCACTGTCAGGGTCGGAGCAGTGCGATCATTCCGACCAGTCCGAGTATTCAGAGTATTCCGAGCACTCCGAGCACTCAGAGCACTCAGAACACTCAGAGCATGAGGCAAGCGACGCAGAGGATCCTGGTGATCTTGGGCCTGAGCCCAAGCCAGAGCCAGACACGGCAAGTGCAGGGCTTGAGGTGGCTCAAGCTGATGCAGCCGGGGTGCCTGACAGCCAGTCCGAGTGCACCCAGGCTGGCGCTCCAAGCGTGCACCGAACCCACTCCTGCAGGGTCTAGCTTAAAGTGTTTCTTTGTCCCAGTCCTGCATTGTTCCCCAGACGAAGAGATGTTCTCTTGTTGCTCAGTGGCGAGTTTTCGACTTTCTGACAATGTCAGCCTGGCACGTTGTCAGGATGAAGCAGCGGATGTTGGGCCAAAAGCAGAAGCCCCACACCGGCTTGCTACTGAAGCGTCGTTCTACAGCTGTGCTTCGAGCGCGTCTGACTCGAACCAGCCAGAGACGGAGCCAGGCGGCAGCTTGGCCGTGAATTCTCCGCAGGACAGCTCAGGCGAAGAGGCCGACTCCCGCCTCGTAGACCAGCTCCTGCACAGCGTCGAGGTAACTAGTCCGAAGGCCGAGGTGGTCAGGGACGCAGGCGCTGGCACCCAAGTGGCGGAGCTTGAGCAGCGCGCCCGTGAGGCCAAAGCGGCGGAGCAGCCCACGCAGTCCGGTCAGAGCGTGGCGGACTCCGAGCAGCCAGAGGCGGAGGGGGAGCAGACTGACAGCGCCGAGCCCGAGTCGCGCGTGGCAAGGGCAGGGTCCACTGCTTCTGCCACGGAGCACTTCGACATTGGAAGTGACATAGAGAAGGAGAGCAGCAATGCCTCAAGCTTCTTGGAGCGCATTGGCTTCAGCCGCGGCCAGCAGTCCGCCGGTTCAATCCTCACGGTGCCGGAGCACCCCGTGTCAGTGGAACACTATCTCATCAGCAGTGATGCTGAGCACAATGATGGGCAGGATGGGAGCTTGTCCTCGAGGAGTGTTGAAAAGTTGGACCTTCCTGAGCTGCCTGACCCGGAGCAGGCTGCGGAGATGCACAGGAGCACGAGTTTGGCTTACATGGCCAGCCAAATTGCAAGGTTTCGGCTGGAATTGTTCGTTGGTTTTCCTTGCCTTTTGCGATGGTTGGTGTCTTTGCGTGAGCCTCAGGAGCAACGCCGAGAGGATCATGGCAGAGCTCTATGCCGCCGAAGTTCGTGCTAGTCCAGATGTAAGCCCAGATGCGGACAAGTCCCCTGCAAGCACAGATGCGGACAAGTCCTCTGCACAGGCGTGCGCATGCGCAAAAGTGTGTTTGCAACAAACTTTGCGGCGGTCCCCCATGGAGGTCAAGCTCCATTCAGTTGGCCCATCAACATGTTCCAGCTGTCCTTGTCAGAAACATGTATCCCCCTGAAAGAGTAGGTCTTGTTTTGGAGGGCTGCCAAACTTGTCCCCACAAAGGCGGCAAGCGGGCTAAGTGCTGCTTTTCGTGGCTCCCAGGCCAGCGGGGCACATGCGGAGCCCGCCGAGCAGAAGAAGAAAATGGACTTCCTTTTCGCAGGAGCCGTCGAGGCCAAGGATGTCAAGGACTGTGGAGTGCGCCCCTCAGCCGGGGGTGTCTTCAAAATAGAGAGCCGGGCAAATCTCCGGTCTCCATCATCGCAGCTGAACAAGTTGCCATGTTTCAAAGTTGTGCCCCTGAAGGAAGCCAAGGAAGCCGAGGACACCAAGGAAGCGATGGAAGCGGAAGAGTCCGAGGATGAGGTGCCTGCCTTCGCAGCGCTCTCCGCCATGCGGGCACGCAACAAGGAGGGGCCATTGGAAGACTTGGGCACTGTCATGCCGGCAGACGCCGCAGAAGCACAGCCCGAAGCAGCTGAAGGGCATGCCGCGGAAGCGGCAGTGGCAGCTGAAGCGGAAAGGGCTGAGGGGCCGGACGTGGCAGAGGAGGGCGGTTATACTTCTGATACGTTTTTAAGTTTTGTTCCTTAGTCTATGTTGTCCGTCAAATGTCGCTTGTGTTCACCGGTGGCCTCAGGCAGCACAATGTCCGGAACCAAAGCACGAACACGGTCCAAACAACTAACTTACCACCCCGAGGAAGCGGCGGAGGCGGCTCACGCGGCCGCCGAACTGGCTGAACCAGCTCAAGCAGCTGAAGCAGTTGAAGTCACTGAAACGGTGGAAGCGGCTGAAGCGACTGAGGCAGCTGAAGCGGCTGAAGGCCTTGGAAGCGTAGAGGGTGCAGGCCAGGAGTTTGTTTTGGAAAGCGCAAAAGCCTTTGGAAGACGAAAGTAGTCCCACAACCATGAGCTAGGTAGCAATGACACTGACAGGGCTGACGAGCTGCCTGTGCGCACATTCTGTGACAGGCACTGAGCAGCAAAGCCAAGAAGCAGAGGCAGGGAGTCGTACAGTTTGGCAGGCATGATGGAGACATAGATCTAGCCACATTGGCCACTGCCCGAGCTTGCAAGGATGCTGAGTCGTTCGGCAGCCCTCCGTCCCTTGCGCAATGCTTGCCGGGCTTGGAAGGTGATTTTGGCAAGTCCCGCAATTTGGCAGCTGAACAAGGTGCCATGTTTCAAAGTTATGGGCCCCTGAAAGGAAGCCAAGGAAGCCGAGGACACCAAGGAAGCGATGGAAGTGGAAGGGTCCGAGGATGAGGTGCCTGCCTTCGCAGCGCTCTCCGCCATGCGGGCACGCAACAAGGAGGGGCCATTGGAAGACTTGGGCACTGTCATGCCAGCAGACGCCGCAGAAGCACAGCCCGAAGCAGCTGAAGGGCATGCCGCAGAAGCGGCAGTTGCAGTTGAAGTGGAAAGGGCTGAAGGGCCGGACGTGGCAGAGGAGGGCGATTAGCATGGTTAGCTTGTTATACTTCTGAGACGTTTTCAAGTTTTGTTCCTTACAAGTCTATTTTGTCCGTCAAATGTCGCTTGTGTTCACCGGTGGCCTCAGGCAGCACAATGTCCGGAACCAAAGCACGAACACGGTCCAAACAACTAACTTACCACCCCGAGGAAGCGGCTGAGGCGGCTCACGCGGCCGCCGAACTGGCTGAACCAGCTCAAGCAGCTGAAGCAGTTGAAGTCGCTGAAACGGCTGAAGCGGCTGAAGCGGCTAAAGCGACTGAGGCAGCTGAAGGGCTTGGAAGCGAAGAGGGTGCAGGCCGGGGATTTGGTTAGGCAAGCGCGCAAACATGTGTGCATATTTGTGCTTTGTGCATGTGCAGCTTGGCAGCACGCAAGGATACGCAAGGATACAGCCCAGAAAAGTAGTCCCACAGTTGATGACTCTGGGTGAATTACAACTGGTTTATGTGGAGAATAGCCCCCCAACCACCTTATTTCAGCTGGGTGAAATATCACAATTCACCCAGATGACTGGGGCAGCATTGTGATGGAAAGCACGTTTGCTTTTTTCATCCCAAGGCTAACTTCGATTTTTTTCTTCTTCTCTCGCCTGATTTATCTCCTGGCTCCCGCTGAGTAGCATGGGCACTGAGGCCTCGATTGCAAAAATCCATGAAACTGACGTCTAGAGTTTGAGAGGACCTGGACAGTGTGGCCTCAGGTTCTTGTACGACAGTACGACATGCATGGTGCACGTGGAGCTGCCCTCGGGTTTGGGCACACACTTCTGCGTTTGTGACAGGCACTGAGCAGCAAAGCCAGGAAGAGGCAGGCACTGGGCAGAGCCAGGAGGAAGAGGCAGGCAGTGAGTTTGGAAGGTGCGATGGCGAGACCCAATTAATCAGACTGCTGCAAGTTCGGATTCTGACTTGATTGAAAGATCCCCAAGGTCCCTTGCCCCGCGCTTGTGGGGAGGAAGCTCAGGGAACCAGAAAGGAAAACACTTTCACGTGAATGCAGCGCCGCTTCAGGCGGAATCCGCCGAGCATGTTGTGGAAGAGGCGAGGGACCTGGCACAAATGGTCAGCACGCCGCCACCAGCAGCAACCCGCACTGAGGCAGGCAAGCTCTAGTTTTCTGCATTTGTGTCGCAACACGTTCATTGATGCCGAAATGTGGGTGTGGTTCAAAAATAGGTATCCAAAATGGAACCCTGGTAAATTGAAACAAACACTAAAATCTGCGGTTCCTGGTGTTTTAGTTTTGACCCATACCCATGTGGCATTCCGGTATCATTCCGGTATCCACTTAGAAGCAAGGAGGGAGCCAACTGCTTTTCGGCCACAGCAAGCTGGTATAGGCTAGCCATGCTTCGGGGCAGGTTGGTTTGCAATGCTTTCACCATTAAGGTAGCTGTAGCATCAACATCATGCACGGTTGGCAACCGACGGTTGGTGGATACGCCGCCCCGTGTATAAGTCCATGATGTCCACCAAAGGTTCCAACTGCTTGAATTCCACACACATGAGACCATGGGTAAAGCAGGCGGGGAAGCAGCGCAGCTCTGTGCCAGGCAGCGTCTCCGAAGAAGGTCGCCAAGGCCGCGATGTTTGCCGCGTAGGGATGATCACACTCGGAGTTGGACATCGTTTTGTCCCCCTGTTTGGGCCCAGGTTTTGTCAATTGACCTCGAGTCTCTAATCCCCTTTCCTCGGACAAGTGAAATTGCGCAAGCGCTGGCAGCTAGCCCTGGCCATCCCAGGCCAAATCAGCCACCTGCCTCCCCTCAGGCCCGCCAGGAGCCACTGCCGCTGAAGGCGCGGGTATGCTGGGTGGATGAGGAGGGATCCAGATGGACCAACAGTTATGTTGTGAAAGCTGAGTGCAGCTGAGTGCGCCGACAGCAAGATCACCCTGTACCAGCGAATTGATGTTGTGTGTTTTGTGTGTTTGGTGGCTCCTCGTGACAGGCCCAGATCGTGATTGAGGACAATGAAAGCGATGAGCAGTTCGTTTTGTCGACTGACGAATGGCGGGAGTTCTTCAAGAGCCAGGGAGTCTTGTCTGCAAGCAACCAGGTCACTAAGAATAACCTCCGCCTGGCAGAATGCGGAGTGAACCATGGGCTTGACTAAGAGCAAAGCAAGTGGGGTATCAACCGGCGCAGTCGCCTCACATGTCCAGTTGCATGTTTGTTTCTCTTCTATGGGGGCAGTTGGGGGGCGACGCCAGAGCAAGCACAACATCGAAAGATTGCACTTTGACAGGGAAGGGGGGGCCACCAGGCCTGGGGGGGGGGGGGGGGAACTGGCGCTGAGGCTCGTGGAATGCCAGGGAGTGGCAGGAGCTCAAGCGGTTGCTGCAGGCATGGCCGAAGCTGGGCACTGGTTCCGTCCAGCTCTCAAAACCTAATGCGGGCTGCGCCCGGAACGCTTGTCAATCACGTTCCGTACCGGGGTCTACGAGACTACCGCCTGGTGCTTTCATGGCGTTATCGGGAGCCTTATGCATCACTTTATGAACAGTTTTGTAGAACCAAAAGTTTCATTTCGCAAATACGTGTTGGACGCTGCTCAAGGCGACCAGCCTCCCAGCTGCCAACGCTTATCGACTGCCCCTTCTGAAAGTCGTCAAACATCACGCGCAGCCTATTATTGCTTGTCAACATGATGGCAATTCTCCGAAGAAGAATCTTGGTCGTCCTGTGCACGGACAGAACGGTTTCCGCGCTGGCCCTGGAACCAATCACAAACAGGAGAGCATGCATGGTCTCCGCGCTTGGTTGCTTGGGGCAGTTGGGATGGTCAGCTCTTTCGGAAAGATGAGCTGAAGCCAGCTTTCCCAAGCAGAAGCAAAGCTGGTTGGGTTTTTTTCTGCACGTTCGCTGCCGTTTTTGTCTGCCAGGGGCGCAGGGGCAGCAAGATTTCGCGGAGTACCGTCAGGAGACTCCAAGGGCCTGGGGCGGACATGATTGCTGGCCACCTGGACTTGGTGGCCGTTGGAACAACATTGGAGTTCCATGCGCGCGCGTGAAGAAACATAGAAACATCTGCATGGAACCACATGGGCGACGGTCAAAAACCCATGTGCAAAAGTTTAGTAAGGAGCATATTCATGTGTTCTGGCGCTGCGCGCGCGAAAGGTCGCGAGTGGGCGCCGGAAGGTTTGGCGAAAGGGCTGGCCACAATGATGATAAAGGATGCTGATTAAGCACTCTGAATGGTGTGAACATTTTTTCAATGCTGTAGAAATAGCTTTTGGACTGTTGCTTATGCCATATGTGCCCCTCGCGCCCCGAAACAGGCCCAAATGTTATTTGGCCTTGGCCGAAATAGCTTTTGGGCAACCCCCAACAACGGCATACCAACATGCAGGTTGGTCCACAAGATGCAAAGCAGGGCACCCCCAAAACCTGTTTTTTGGCAAACCAACCCAACTCATTTGGACACTTTCCGCCCCTTGGCCTGCAAACCAACCCAAAACCTGCCCGTTATTTTCCAGTGCCCCAAACAAGTTTTGGGGGTGCCTGGTCTGCATTCTCAAGGAAAAGACTCATTTGGACACTTTCGGCCCCTTGGCCTGCAAACCAAGCCAACACCTGCCCAAATGTTATTTTCCAGCGCCAAGAACAAGTTTTGGGGGTGCCCTGGTCTGCATTCTCAAGGAAAGACTATCCTGCCCAAATGTTATTTTCCAATGCAGGCCAAGGGGCCGAAAGTGTCCAAATGAGTCTTTTCCGTGAGAATGCAGACCAGGGCGCCCCCAAAACCTGTTTTGGGCACTGGGCAGGTGTTGGGTTGGTTTGCAGACCAACCAGCAAAAAGTGTCCAAAGAGTCTTTTCCTTGAAGATGTGTGGGATGGATGGATGGATGGATGGATGGGTGGATGGGTGGGTGGATGGGTGGGTGGGTGGATGGATGGATGGATGGATGGATGGATGGATGGATGGATGGGGGGTGGGTGGATGCAAAGGTGTGTGGATGGACGGATGAGAATACAGACCAGGGCGCACCCAAAACCTGTTTTGGGCAGTGGAAATAACATTGGGGCAGGTTTCGGTTTGCAGGCCAACAAGCCAAAAGTGTCCAAATGAGCCTTTTCCTTGAGACTACATACAGGCCAGGGCACCCCCAAAACCTGCTTTGGCGCTGGAAAATAACATTTGGGCAGGTGTTGGGTTGGTTTGCAGGCCAATGGGCCGAAAGTGTCCAAATGAGTCTTTTCCGTTTTTCCGTGAGAATACAGACCAGGGCGCCCCCAAAACCTGTTTTGGGCACTGGGAAAATAACATTTGGGCGGGTGTTGGGTTGGTTTGCAGGCAACCAGCCAAAAGCGTCCAAACGTGTTCAAATGAGTCTTTCCTTGAGAATACACAGACTAGGGCACCCCAAAACCTGCTTTAGGCGTTGGAAAATAACATTCGGGCTGGGTCGTTGGTTCCCAAAGCATGCTTTCGACGCATGGCTTTAGTACATGTGCGCCCCACTGTGGGCGCGAAAGAAAGCGCAAGTTTCGCGAAAGGGCGCCGGAAGGCAAAAAAAACAGACAAAGTAATTTCGACCAACGCCCACATGGTGAGCGAGACTCGAGACGTCACTGCTTTTGCCCTAGCACGCACTTATCGAGTTTTGGCACTTTGGAGTCAAGGGCATGCCTGAAGCGGTCGGCCTGTGGCTGGAGAAAGCTCTGGGGCACACGGCTGCATTGGTTGCCGAGCCAACAGAGTGCGGCAGACTGGGGATCCAGCAGCTAGTCACTGAGCCGGGGCAGAGCCGGTTTCCAAGAGGAGCCTGTTTTTCCAGACCCTAAACCGGAACCTCACAACATGCGCCCGACAAATCTCGGGATGTTCAAGCTCCTCTTTCTGGCAGAGAATCCGAGGGTCCAACCCCACTCAGCCAGAATATGGCCCCTGCAAATCCCAGAGCGGTGAGTGGTGAGCGTTTCCTTTTTCGGCCACACGCCCCGCGGCCCCGCTCTTTTCAGGAGGACCGTCCTGAACCTGAGCTTGGCGCGAAGCTTGCAGGCACAGTGCTTGGTCTATGTTTGTCTGTGCAAGGGCCAGAGCAAATGGGTATCTTCAAGAACAAGAGAGACTCCCCAAAAAGGGATGGGATGGTTCCATTTGAACAATTACACCATCATACACCAGATCGTGCGTCCCCAAGCAAGCTCACCAATCAGCAACCTCGCAAGCACCTGCAACAGCACGGCACCAAGACCAGCTCTCCCGCCAGCACCCTGACTGCAGCGCAAAACGGGCACTGCCAGCAACCGGCCCGAGCTTGCAAAGATGCCTGCCCGAAGAACCTCATAGCTTTCAGCTATCTGGGGAAAACCGCACCCCTTACCAGCACACCCTGACCAGCAACACCCTAAAGAAACACGTCAACTCCAGCCCCGATCTTCTCCAGACTGCGTGTACAATACGTAATTACATGTTTGACGGTATTTGACCATGTCCTGCTGAGAATGCAACCTTTGGCAAGCTGCCGAGACGCGCCTGTGGCCAGGGTTAAGCCTGTGACAGGGCTGCGCGCGCCACATTTGGCCACGGCCAGCAGATTTTGGCGCCCATCCCCCCCCCGAGATCACAGAGTTGCTTGGAGAAATGCATGGCAGAATGGTTGTAACAGGGATGAGCATTTTGCTGCAAGGGTCTCTTGCCGTGGGAAGGAAATATCCAGCGTTACTGAAGATTCAGCAAAGCAGATGTCATGGCAGGTCAAGCTCCTGCGAATTCTGGGTGTTCACATCCCTGAGGACGGACCGGGGTACCTAGCTTTGGCAGGCATGGGCTGCATCGCAGTTTGCTTTCGGATGGAATGGCCTGAGTGGATTTTGAAAGGATTGCAGTTAGTGGAACTGGCAGCAACTATTCTTTGCAAGGGGTCCCTGCGGGCAATGGCGATCTTCCTGCAGGCTTGCTGCAAAGCGTGCTTCTAAGTTCATTCCTCGCCCCTTTGGGCATCGGCCAGGCTTTTCGTTCGAGGCGTACCCTGTTGGCCGGTGACTCTTGCACAGGAGCTCGAGACAGAGAAGGCAGACACATCGCAGGAAGAGTCTCCTGAGGAGTAGCGAGTGGTTGAAGAGTTAAGACGTACCTCAATGCGTTGTCCTCAAAACCTCCAAAAGCACGACAGCCCAGAACAAGTTCAAGGGTGAAAAACCTCTTTTTCCACACTTCAGGCAAAGGTCAAAGGTCAAACACTGACTGTTCACAAGTTAAGCACAAGGTCCAAGCTCAAAACCGTTTTTCACAAGGGCGCACGGCAGAAGCAAGATTTCTCAAAGGTACCAGAACATCCAATGTAAGACATGAGAGATAAGCATTTTTGCACACAATACCATGTTTATTCAAAGACAAGCAAGGTAAGGCAAACAGCTGTTCAAAGCTGAAGCTCTCAAATTTCAGTGGGAAATTTGCCTTCAGAACATGTTGTTATCTTGATGAGTCAAGCTCATCGAAGAAATGACAGGACTGTTGAAAAGAAACGCGTCGCACGAAGTGCGGCGGTGAGCAATAATGAAGGTTGTGTCTACAGTTTAGTCAGCTATTGTTGACTGTCAAAACCGACATTGTTGGCGTGGTTGAAATGCCCCCCCCTCTCCCCCCAAAAAAAACAACAACACAAGGATGATCAGCCCAAACAATGCGTTGCCTAGAGCCAGCCTCAGCGCGCAGCACCAAACCGTTTAGGACGCCGAGCTGTCGGATCCGGAGGCCTCGATGGACGCCTCGGGAGCAGCTTTGGAGCCGCGCGCGGAAGGGGCATCCACGGCTTCTGCCGAGCACTTCGACATTGGGAGTGACAGGGAAAGGGAGAGCAACGCCTCAGGTTTCCTGGGACGCGTTGGTTTCACCCGGGGCCAGTCCGGCGCTTCGATCCCTTTGGAACACTACCTCATCAGCAGTGATGCTGAGCACAATGATGGAAGCGTATCCTCGAGGAGCATCGCAAAGTCGGACAGGACCTTTTTCAGCATGACCGATCTGCCTGACCCAGAGCAGGCTGCAGAGATGCACAGGAGCACGAGTTTGGCTCACATGGCCAGCAAAATCGTAAGGTTTCCGCTTGAATTGTTCGTTGGTTTTCCTTGTGGCATCCTGGCGCCTAGCAGCCAGCCACTTCCCGAAGAGTTTTGTTTTTGCGTGAGCCTCAGGAGCAACGCCGAGAGGATCATGGCAGAGCTCCATGCTGCCGAAGTTCGTGCTAGTCCAGACGCAAGCCCAGATGCGGGCAAGGCCTCTGCGCAGGTGGGCGCTTGCGAATAAGTGTGCTCGCGCCCAATTTCACTCTTATCCTTGTCAGAAACATGCATTCCCGCCTCAAAGTGTAGGTCTTGTTTTGGAGGCTTTCCAAACTTGTCCCCACAAAGGCGGCAAGCGGGCTAAGTGCTGTTTTCCGTGGCTCCCAGGCCAGTGGGGCACATGCGGAGCCCGCCGAGCAGAAGAAGAAAATGGACTTCCTTTTCGCAGGAGCCGTCGAGGCCAAGGATGTCAAGGACTTGCGATTTCCCTCCCGTCCGCCGTGTGTCTAAAAACCAAGGGAGCCGGGCAAAATCTCCGGCCTCCATCATCGCAGCTGAACAAGTTGCCATGTTTCAAAGTTATGGGCCCTGAAGGAAGCCAAGGAAGCCGAGGACACCAAGGAAGCCGAGGACACCAAGGAAGCCGAGGACACCAAGGAAGCGATGGAAGCGGAAGAGTCCGAGGATGAGGTGCCTGCCTTCGCAGCGCTCTCCGCCATGCGGGCACGCAACAAGGAGGGGCCATTGGAAGACTTGGGCACTGTCATGCCGGCAGACGCCGCAGAAGCACAGCCCGAAGCAGCTGAAGGGCATGCCGCGGAAGCGGCAGTGGCAGCTGAAGCGGAAAGGGCTGAGGGGCCGGACGTGGCAGAGGAGGGCGGTTATACTTCTGATACGTTTTTAAGTTTTGTTCCTTAGTCTATTTTGTCCGTCAAATGTCGCTTGTGTTCACCGGTGGCCTCAGGCAGCACAATGTCCGGAACCAAAGCACGAACACGGTCCAAACAACTAACTTACCACCCCGAGGAAGCGGCTGAGGCGGCTCACGCGGCCGCCGAACTGGCTGAACCAGCTCAAGCAGCTGAAGCAGTTGAAGTCACTGAAACGGTGGAAGCGGCTGAAGCGACTGAGGCAGCTGAAGCGGCTGAAGGCCTTGGAAGCGTAGAGGGTGCAGGCCAGGAGTTTGTTTTGGAAAGCGCAAAAGCCTTTGGAAGACGAAAGTAGTCCCACAACCATGAGCTAGGTAGCAATGACACTGACAGGGTTGACGAGCTGCCTGTGCGCACATTCTGTGACAGGCACTGAGCAGCAAAGCCAAGAAGCAGAGGCAGGGAGTCGTACAGTTTGGCAGGCACGATGGAGACATAGATCTAGCCACATTGGCCACTGCCCGAGCTTGCAATTCTGGATGCTGAGTCGTTCGGCTACCCTCCGTCCCTTGCGCAATGCATGCGGGGCTTGGAAGGTGATTTTGGCAAGTCCCGGAATTTGAGGATCGCAGCTGAACAAGTTGCCATGTTCCAAAGTCATTGGCCCCTGAAAGGAAGCCAAGGAAGCCGGGGACACCAAGGAAGCCGAGGACACCAAGGAAGCGATAGAAGCGGAAGGGTCCGAGGATGAGGTTCCTGCCTTCGCAGCGCTCTCCGCCATGCGGGCACGCAACAAGGAGGGGCCATTGGAAGACTTGGGCACTGTCATGCCGGCGGACGCCGCAGAAGCACAGCCCGAAGCAGCTGAAGGGCATGCCGCGGAAGCGGCAGTGGCAGCTGAAGTGGAAAGGGCTGAAGGGCCGGACGTGGCAGAGGAGGGCGGTTAGCATGGTTAGCTTGTTTTACTTCTGATACGTTTTTTTAAAGTTTTGTTCCTTACAAGTCTATGTGTTCACCGCCCGCCTCAGGAACACCGTCCAAACAACTTCTCAACTTATCACCCCGAGGAAGCGGCTGAGCCGGCTGACGCGGCCGTCCAACTGGCTGCAGCAGCTGAGGCGATTGAAGTCGCAGAAACGGCTGAAGCGGCTGAAGGCCTTGGAAGCGTAGAGGGAGCAGGCCAGGAGTTTGCTTTGGAAAGCGCAAAAGCCTTTGGAAGACGAAAGTGGTCCCACAACCACGAGTTAGGTAGCAATGACACTGACAGGGTTGTCGAGTTGCCTGTGCGCACATTCTGTGACAGGCACTGAGCAGCAAAGCCAAGAAGCAGAGGCAGGGAGTCGTACAGTTTGGCAGGCATGATGGCGAGACGTAGTTTGTCTCATGTAGCCACATTGGCCACTGCCCGAGCTTGCAATTCTGGATGCTGAGTCGTTCGGCTACCCTCCGTCCCTTGCGCAACTCTTGCGGGGCTTGGAAGGTGATTTTGGCAAGTCCCGGAATTTGAGGATCGCAGCTGAACAAGTTGCCACGTTCCAAAGTTATTGGCCCCTGAAAGGAAGCCAAGGAAGCCGAGGACACCAAGGAAGCGATGGAAGCGGAAGGGTCCGAGGATGAGGTTCCTGCCTTCGCAGCGCTCTCCGCCATGCGGGCACGCAACAAGGAGGGGCCATTGGAAGACTTGGGCACTGTCATGCCGGCGGACGCCGCAGAAGCACAGCCCGAAGCAGCTGAAGGGCATGCCGCGGAAGCGGCAGTGGCAGCTGAAGTGGAAAGGGCTGAAGGGCCGGACGTGGCAGAGGAGGGCGGTTAGCATGGTTAGCTTGTTTTACTTCTGATACGTTTTTTTAAGGTTTTGTTCCTTACAAGTCTACTTTGTCCAGTCAAATGTCGCTTGTGTTCACCGCCCGCCTCAGGAACACCGTCCAAAAACTTCTCAACTTATCACCCCGAGGAAGCGGCTGAGCCGGCTGACGCGGCCGTCGAACTGGCTGCAGCAGCTGAGGCGATTGAAGTCGCAGAAACGGCTGAAGCGGCTGAAGGCCTTGGAAGCGTAGAGGGAGCAGGCCAGGAGTTTGCTTTGGAAAGCGCAAAAGCCTTTGGAAGACGAAAGTGGTCCCACAACCACGAGTTAGGTAGCAATGACACTGACAGGGTTGTCGAGTTGCCTGTGCGCACATTCTGTGACAGGCACTGAGCAGCAAAGCCAAGAAGCAGAGGCAGGGAGTCGTACAGTTTGGCAGGCATGATGGCGAGACGTAGTTTGTCTCATGTAGCCACATTGGCCACTGCCCAAGCTTGCAATTCTGGATGCTGAGTCGTTCGGCTACCCTCCGTCCCTTGCGCAATTCTTGCGGGGCTTGGAAGGTGATTTTGGCAAGTCCCGGAATTTGAGGATCGCAGCTGAACAAGTTGCCATGTTCCAAAGTTATTGGCCCCTGAAAGGAAGCCAAGGAAGCCGAGGACACCAAGGAAGCGATGGAAGCGGAGGAGTCCGAGGATGAGGTGCCTGCCTTCGCAGCGCTCTCCGCCATGCGGGCACGCAACAAGGAGGGGCCATTGGAAGACTTGGGCACTGTCATGCCGGCGGACGCCGCAGAAGCACAAGGGCCGGACGGTGCCGAGGAGGGCGTGTGGAATGGTTAGCTTTGCTGAAACGTTTTGATGTTTTGTTCCTTACAAGTCCATTTAAGTCCGTCATGTCGCTTGTGTTCACCGCTTGCCTTAGGCAGCCCAATGCCTGGGACCCCAAATTTGGCCCTGTTCCCGAGGAAGCGGCAGAAGTGGCTGAAACCGCTGAAGTGGCTGAAGCACCTGGAAGGGACGCGGGTGCAGGCCTGGCACGGGCAGGGCACATCCGGTCTTATGCATCGCCCCAAGGATGGCGGCGCACAAAAAGGATGGTGCCTGCGGGCAGCATTGCGATGGGATGCACGTTTGCATTCTTTATCCTGCGTCTAAACTTTATTCCCCTCACATCTCGCACCAAGGTTATGTCACGGTTCCTTCTAAGCAACATTGCAAAAGCTATTGTCTAGAGTTTGTGCAGTCCTAGACAGTCTGGCCTCAGATGTCCCCAATGTATGCCCTCGGACCGGTTCCAGGGGGTCGAGTGTGGCTTTTGTTTTTTGGTCCTTCATGCCTCACAGGGAGACTGTTTCGGGCGTGATGGGTTTTTGGAGCACACATCACGATCGAGAAGTCTTCACCCTTGGCTGCCAAGGAAGAAATCATCCAAGAAGCATCCCTCATGAATGCTCACATTCCTCTCTTGCCTATCTCCCTTTTTTGATGTAACGGATGGAGCCTCGAGAACTAGAATGGAGCATTCCAACTAACAATTCCATCTGGATTCACATAATTTTGGTAGGAAATAGAATCTAGACTTGGAGTTATTAATTTGGGTCTCTTTCTCTTTCTCCCGTAGCCGAGTGTGACTTGTATGACTGCCTCGGCTTCTTTCGAGCTGTGCAGGTTGTGGCCCCCAATGCTACAGCACGTTGGTCCTAAACCAAAACCCATATTTGAAAGCTTCCTACACCTCAGGTAAGCTGCACCCGGAAAAGTAGTCCCGCCGGTGGACCCTGAGCTCGCGCGAACTTCCCCCGAGGTCCAAGTTTGATTGATGGAAACAGCAAGCAACAATAATTCCCTAACCCCATTTGGAGGCCTCGTTGCTGAAGCGAAAGGGCTCGCTGCAACTGCTTGATGGTACTGTCACGGCATGCAGCTGCCATTGCCGCACACTTTCCGCGCGTTCGACAGGCACTGAGCAGCAACGCCAGGAAGCAAAGGCAGGGAGTCGTGAAGCTTCGAAAGGCACAATGTCACAAAAGCAAGATGTTTTTTCCCCTCCGTTTTTTTAAATATATATATATATATATATATTTGTTTTTTTTTTTGGGGGGGGGGCAATCAACTAGTAACGGGCCACGATGCCGCGACACTTTCATTGATGTCGAAACGTGGCATTCCGGTACATCCCGGTAATGATCCACTGTAAGGAGGGAGCCACACGCGTTTAACCATCGCAAGCCTGTTTCTCGTACAGGCCAGCTTGTTAATCATGTGCTGCGGGACTTTTCTTCTGCCATGCTTCTGGGCACTGAGCATGTGTGGCTTTGGGTAACACCAAGATCTGTTGGGTAGCACCAAGACCTGTTGGGTAGCACCAACATTGCATGGGTCAAGCAGCAGCTCGATGCCAGGCAGAGTCTGTCAAGAAGGTCGCCAAGGCCCGCGATGGATGCTTACGGATACCCGGCTTTCAGCTGGCTGGTCGGTCAGGCACTAGGTTTGGTCAAGGCCAGCCTTCTTCTCTGCACAAGGCACGTTGTGCGAGTCGACGGCTAGCCCCGGCGGAATGTGCCAGCCACTTGCCTTCCTGAAAGCTACCGAACGCCCCAGAGTTTGGGTCTTGCAAACGGAGATTTGTTGGGAAGCGCCGGGCTTTCTTTCTCGCGGGCCCGCCAGGAGCCACAGCCGCTGAAGGCGTGAGGAGGGGGTGGGCTCCAGATCGCCGCATGTTGGCTCCTAGTTTGAGCCTCCGAAAACAGAGCTGGCAGAGAGGCGGACCAAAACTGAAGCTGTAACAGGTGGGGTGGCCATGATGTTTTTTTCATGTTTCCTGTTTCCTTTCCACGCAGCGAGATCTCCGGAGCCAGCCTGGCAGCACTTGATTCTTAAATGAATTTGATGGGATCCCAGCCGTCAGGGTGCCATAGTGCCAGGCCAACAGGAGTAGCTTGCTCGGTGGCATGCCTGTGGCATGCCTGGTCGCGTCCAATGCAACTGGCCAAGGCCAAGATAGCGGTGATTGCCTTTCAGTTGGCCCAGAACATCTTCTTAATGTCGGGCTATGCAGGAACGCTGAAGCAGCCCACGGGTTGTTTGAAGGAAAAGGTCTTTTGTTGCTGGATGCGATGGTAGACGGGTACTCCCCTAAACATGGCTGGATACCGTTATCCCATCATGTAAGCCTGCAGGGCTATCACACGCCCAACCAGGTGCCACATGCCCTCCCATTCGGGCAGTTTGTTTGTTTGCTTGTTTTTTTGTTTGCTTGCTTGCTTGCTTGTTTGTTTCTTGCTTGCTTGCTTGCTTGCTTGCTTGCTTGCTTGTTTGTGTTCCGGTCTTTGAGTGTTGGCACCTGCACGTTTGAACGTTTGCGTGTTTGCAGTTTGCGCGTTGATGGGCTGGCTTGTTGGCTAGTTGGCTTGTTGGCGTGTTTGTGTTTGGGCGTGCGTTGGCTGGCGGTTTGCGCCAGTAGATCTCAGCACCGTGGGACATGGCTCCTCGGTGCCAGGCCCAGATTGTGATTGAGGATGATGAGAGCGACGAGCACTTCGTATTGTCGAATGACGAGTGGCGTGAGTTCTTCAGGACCCATGGAGTCTTGGCTGCCTCCAAGTCACTTAAAATTCATCTCCGACTGGCATATTGGGGAGTGAACGCGGCGTTCTGACTGAGCGGGGCAGTCTCTTCCCATGTCGTCTGGCATGTTTGTTGAGTAGCTTTTCGGTCTTGTTTCTCTGAGTTGGAGCAATTGCGGGGCGACACCAGAATGGGATAGAACAGGCACAGCATCAAACGATTACACTTTTTGTGCTTTGAACAGTTTTGCATGGCCGCCGTGGGGCGGGCCACCGGCCTGAGGCTCGTGGAATGCCAGGGAGTGGCAGGAGCTCAAGCGACTGCAGGCATGGCCAGAGCTGGGTCTGGTATGGATCTGGTTACAGCCAGATCTCAAAACCTAATGCGGGCTGCGCCCGATCACTTTTCGCACTGGGTTCTACAAGACTACTGCCGCACTACTGCCTGGTTTCTTGGCATTTTGCGAACCTTGCACGCTACACAAAGTGGGCCGCCCTCTCAGCTGCCAACGCCTTGCGCTTGCCCGGTCGTGTAAGCATCACATTGCAGCCCATTGTCGCCTCAGAAAGAAGAACATTGTTCTTCCTGGTGATTTGAAAGGACAGCGCGTCAGTACCCCCTTGTTCTTTGGGTCCCGCCCCTGGGCTCACTCTCAAACAGGGGACCCCTTCATTGTCGAGCGACGCTTGGTTGCTTGGGGTGAAGCTAAGAGGGGTATCTGCCGCATGTCTCCCATTTTCCTCCAGGTGCCCAGGGGCAGGATTTCTCGGAGCGCTATAAGGAGACCTCGAGGGCTCGCCTTGACCTTGACAGGCCAAAGTATAGGAGTCCCATGTGCACGTGTAAACACAAGCATTCCCAGTACACTGTTTGGCATGCATCAAAAAAGGAAGAATACGTTTGAAACAAGCCGCAAGCCCTAACAGGGTGTCACTGTATTGTGCCTCAACAACTCGCTTTCGAGTTTTGGACCTTTGGGTTCGGAAAATGCTTGAAGTATCTTGAAGCAGCTTGACCTGGTGCGCAAGGGTGGTGTATCCCATGTGGTCGGAGGCAGCTTCTGATTTGTAGAATGATCATTGCTATCCAAAATGGGTTTGACGTGTCGCTGTCCTCGCTGGCACACATTGATTGGTTCGTCGGCCCCAGCATGCCCGGCCCCAGCATGCCCAGCCCAGCCCGCAAGTAATGTAGGCGACCTGCAATGAGAGACCCTTTCCCATTCATATGGCATATAAATGCCCCACGTTTCTTTTGGGGGTACGATTGACTGTGCGGCTGCTTCCAGCCTCAATGGCCTCAATCTGATGCTTGGGCCCGGCCCGTTTCCAGTCGAGTGGAGCGTCTGGAAAATGGAGAGCAACCTCGAAAAGATACCCCAGTAGAACATCGGGCCTGTAAAAATCAACTTTTAGACTCGTGCACGATAGTCGGAGATTTTCCTCGGGAGAACGGGGGCTGGACTATCCCGAGAGCTTCTGCTCTACAAAGTTCTTTTCTTGATGGGGTCAGCATCCCTCCCCCCCATTTCCTGATTGTTTGAGTTCGCAGAAGTGAAGCATCATGGGTTGGCCTCCTGACAGCCTTCGCAAACCTGGCTATGGCTGCCAGCATGTTCACAGGACCGACCGGAGCGAGGCTCTAATAGGCTCTATGCCTGCTTCCGACCCTCCAATAACCAAATCAGGTCTCTGGTCAGAAGTCGATACGACTGGCAGCTCTACGCCGTGGCCCACGTGGTCAGGCGCATGGGAGCAACCTCAGCGATGCTCGTGCATTGGTATTACTGGCTTGTTTGTTGCTCTGCAACGCTTCAAGTCCGTCGAGTACGGTAAGCCATCATGGTGGCATCCTCAAGGCTGATCCGCGCGGACAGCTTTAAGTTTCGACGTTTTCGACCAAGACTGAACGCGCAGGAATTTGTGCGAGGCACGCGGCAAGAATTGTTTCCTGACGTCCCGGATCCCAGCCTTATTTCTTTTCCATAATATGGAAAAGAGCATGGGCTGCTACGATGTCATGCTTGCGCTACGCTGTTTGCGGACCTATGGGAAATCCCAACGCGCTTGATAGACAAGGCTCTACGTCCGCCTTGGGTCGAAAACCGGAGAGAACAGAAGCATTTGGCCCTCGGTCGTGGCGAGGAGCATGACGAAGGAACGGCTAGCCTCCGGCACCGCTGTACTCATCGGGATGGCTTGGTGCTCTTTGGATCCGGATCGCTCACCGGACCAGGCTGCATGACAAAGGTCATGCCGCTTAGTGTGCAGAGCGAGTGCCTGGCACGATTGTGAACGCCGAGTTTGGCACGGTTATTGCTCTTTTCCTGAATTATTTTGTTGCATGGCCACTCTTTCGTGTGCTGAGGTTTGGGTCAACCGCCAGCCCCCGACGCTGAGTGAATATGCGACCAACACATTTTCGGGGACATTCTCTAGCGTTGATTTTCCCCAACAGCTAGCAGCTATGAGGTCCTTGCCCAAGCAAGCTTCGAATTGTAGTGTTCCGGAAGGAAGGGTTGCAGCGATCGCTGTTGGGGATATCGCCTGGGCTTACTGGACCAACAGTACATGTACCTCTGCTTCTTGTTGGTCACGAAACCTCAGGATGCTTGGCAAAACTTGTCTTGGTTGGTCATAGAGCCTCGCAACACGCCGACAAACCCCATCTTTCATGGATCCCCTACTAACCCCCGAGAGTGATCCCCCTTTTGCCCTGTTTTGGGGCGGGCTCCCTTTCAAAATCGACCGCAATAACGGCGCCCTTGGCTGGAGAGAGAGAAACATGGTGCCCTTTGTCTCTTGCCATAATGCCACACGCGCCGGTTAGGAGGACCATCCTGGACCTGAGCTTGGCACGAAGCTTGCAGGAGTGCTTGAGGGATTGAGCGGTGCGCGTAGGTTTGTGCACCCCGACCAAATGGCAATCTCCAGGAGTAATGTGTTGGTTTCCCTTAGAACTGTTGCCGGAACGCCTGAAGGATTTTGACTAAAAGGGGGGCTGACCCACCAGGCTGGCGTGAGCCTTAGCTTCAACAAAGGTTGATTCAGACCGCAATCTGTGTGTGTGTGTCTGTGTGTCTGTGTGTCTGTGTGTCTGTGTGTCTGTGTGTCTGTGTGTCTGTGTGTCTGTGTGTCTGTGTGTCTGTGTGTCTCTGTGTGTCTCTGTGTGTCTCTGTGTGTCTCTGTGTGTCTCTGTGTGTCTCTGTGTGTCTCTGTGTGTCTCTGTGTGTCTCTGTGTGTCTCTGTGTGTCTGTGTGTGTGTGTGTGTGTGTGTGTGTGTGCGTGCATGTCTCCCCTCTCATGGTGGATGGTGTGTGTGTGTGTGGGCAGGCGCGGGCGGGCAGGTTGGTGGGTGGGTGGGTGGTTGTGGGTGTTTTGGTTGGTTGGTTGGTTGGTTGGTTGGTTGGTTGGTTGGTTGGTTGGTTGGTTGCTTGCTTGGTTGGTTGGTTGGTTGGTTGGTTGGGGTTGTTGGTTGGTTGGTTGGTTGGGGTTTGTTGGTTGGTTGGTTGGCTGGCTGGCTGGCTGGCTGGCTGGCTGGCTGGCTGGCTGCTTCGCTGGCTGCTTGGCCGGCAGATTATGGGCCGCCTCAGTTGCTTGAGATGGGTTCAGAGCAGGGTTCTGGCTGTGTGAGAGTTCACTCAGACTTGGGTCGCTATTCTATATATTGGCTTTGGGTTAGTCTAGTTCACGGCTTGGGGTGGTGTTTGGCTGAATCGGGTTGGGATTAAGTGTCTAATTTTTGCCTACTAGCAATATCCTCTCCAGCCTGAAGCTTATTGCATGTGTATTTTCGGAGTTCCTTTTTCACCTTGTTTGTTTGCCATGCCCTACTGAGAACACCTTTCGTGAGACCCCGGGTTGTGGTACGCTTGGCCAACCAACTCGCACTTGGTCATGCGCGCCCGAAGATCACAGAGCAGGTGTTTGGAGCATGCATGGATGGCAAGAGTAAGGTTTGCAGCTGGATGCGCTGCTTGCTGTTGCCTTGACTTGCCGTGGGCCAATTGGGTGGTCGATGGTGGTCGGAGAGGCAAATCTGGGATTGGACTGAAGATTGCAGCACAGAGAAGGAATGTGACGGCAGGTCAAGCTCCTGCGAATTCTGGGTGTTCACATCCCTGAGGACGGACCGGGGTACCTAGCTTTGACAGGCATGGGCTGCATCGCATCTTGCTTTCGGATGGAATGGCCTGAGTGGATTGTTGGAAGGATTGTAGTGGCACTAGCTGAAGCAAAATTGTTCCTCGTGGCTCTCGCACAGGAGCTCGAGACAGAGAAGGAAGACGCAGCGTCCGCGGCGTCTTCTGGCGTTCAGCAGGAAGATTCCTCTGAGGAGTGGCAAACCGCTCAAGAGTTATGACAGGAAGTGTATTCAAAGACATACGATCCATAGAGCCGAGTTTTTGATGTTGACCCAATCAAAGTCCGCAAAGGATTCGCCATTTCATGGTTGCGAACCTTGAGGGTGGCCGTTCCCACTCTCCGTGTCCGGGACCTGTCCGAAACCTTTCCGCACCATTCCGCATCCACCTTTGAGCTGCTGCAACTGAGGTGGTGTGCGCACACGCGGAAGAGCCAGTTCATGCACAGAGCCATTTCTGCCTGCCTTCTCTTCTCCAGTTTTCATGATTGTGTTTTTTTTCGCCTTGGCTTGCTCGCGTTTATTTTCTAAGAAAGCACACCCAGTAAGTTCCAGTGCGCACCAGCATCGGTCCAGGACAAAAAACTGCTCTCGGATCTAGCGCAGCAGGCCCAGCCAACCCAGCTGGAAGGTGAGGGGAGGCCAGAATCAGAAGCAGAGGCACCGGCAGCCGAAGAACCCGCAGCTGATGTACTGGAAGCAGAGGCACCGGAAGCTGAAGAACCAGCAGCCGCTGTACTGGAAGCAGAGGCACCGGAAGCTGAAGAACCAGCAGACGCACCGGAAGCAGAGGCACCGGAAGCCGAAGAACCGGCAGCAGAGGCACCGGAAGCAGAGGCACCGGAAGCTGAAGAACCAGCAGCCGCTGTACTGGACGCAGAGGCGCCGGAAGCTGAAGAACCAGCAGACGCACCGGAAGCAGAGGCACCGGAAGCCGAAGAACCGGCAGCAGAGGCACCGGAAGCAGAGGCGCTGGACGCCGAAGAAACGACAGCAGAGGCACCGGAAGCAGAGGCACCGGCAGCCGAAGAACCCGCAGCTGATGTACTGGAAGCAGAGGCACCGGAAGCTGAAGAACCAGCAGCCGATGTACTGGACGCAGAGGCGCCGGAAGCTGAAGAACCAGCAGAGGCACCGGAAGCAGAGGCACCGGCAGCCGAAGAACCCGCAACTGATGTACTGGAAGCAGAGGCACCGGAAGCTGAAGAACCAGCAGCCGCTGTACTGGAAGCAGAGGCACCGGAAGCTGAAGAACCAGCAGACGCACCGGAAGCAGAGGCACCGGAAGCCGAAGAACCGGCAGCAGAGGCACCGGAAGCAGAGGCGCTGGACGCCGAAGAAACGACAGCAGAGGCACCGGAAGCAGAGGCACCGGCAGCCGAAGAACCCGCAGCTGATGTACTGGAAGCAGAGGCACCGGAAGCTGAAGAACCAGCAGCCGCTGTACTGGAAGCAGAGGCACCGGAAGCTGAAGAACCAGCAGACGCACCGGAAGCAGAGGCACCGGAAGCCGAAGAACCGGCAGCAGAGGCACCGGAAGCAGAGGCGCTGGACGCCGAAGAAACGACAGCAGAGGCACCGGAAGCAGAGGCATCGGCAGCCGAAGAACCTGCAGCTGATGTACTGGAAGCAGAGGCACCGGAAGCTGAAGAACCAGCAGCCGATGTACTGGAAGCAGAGGCACCGGAAGCTGAAGAACCAGCAGACGCACCGGAAGCAGAGGCACCGAAAGCCGAAGAACCGGCAGCAGAGGCACCGGAAGCAGAGGTGCTGGACGCCGAAGAAACGGCAGCAGAGGCGCCGGAAGCAGAGGCACCGGCAGCTGAAGAACCAGCAGCCGCTGTACTGGAAGCAGAGGCACCGGAAGCTGAAGAACCAGCAGACGCACCGGAAGCAGAGGCACCAGAAGCCGAAGAACCGGCAGCAGGGGCACCGGAAGCAGAGGCGCTGGACGCCGAAGAAACGGCAGCAGAGGCACCGGAAGCAGAGGCACCGGCAGCCGAAAAACCCGCAGCTGATGTACTGGAAGCAGAGGCACCGGAAGCTGAAGAACCAGCAGCCGATGTACTGGAAGCAGAGGCACCGGAAGTTCAAGAACCAGCAGACGTACCAGAATCCGAGCAACCAGCAGAGGCGCCGGAAGCCGAAGAGCCAGCAAAAGCACCGGAAGCAGAGGCAACGGAATCCGAAGAAGAGGCAGAAGCACCGGAAGCCGAAGAACCGGCAGCAGAGGCACCGGAAGCAGAGGCACCGGAAGCTGGAGAACCAGCAGCCGCTGTACTGGACGCAGAGGCGCCGGAAGCTGAAGAACCAGCAGACGCACCGGAAGCAGAGGCACCGGAAGCCGAAGAACCGGCAGCAGAGGCACCGGAAGCAGAGGCGCTGGACGCCGAAGAAACGACAGCAGAGGCACCGGAAGCAGAGGCACCGGCAGCCGAAGAACCCGCAGCTGATGTACTGGAAGCAGAGGCACCGGAAGCTGAAGAACCAGCAGCCGATGTACTGGACGCAGAGGCGCCGGAAGCTGAAGAACCAGCAGAGGCACCGGAAGCAGAGGCACCGGCAGCCGAAGAACCCGCAACTGATGTACTGGAAGCAGAGGCACCGGAAGCTGAAGAACCAGCAGCCGCTGTACTGGAAGCAGAGGCACCGGAAGCTGAAGAACCAGCAGACGCACCGGAAGCAGAGGCACCGGAAGCCGAAGAACCGGCAGCAGAGGCACCGGAAGCAGAGGCGCTGGACGCCGAAGAAACGGCAGCAGAGGCACCGGAAGCAGAGGCACCGGCAGCCGAAGAACCCGCAGCTGATGTACTGGAAGCAGAGGCACCGGAAGCTGAAGAACCAGCAGCCGATGTACTGGAAGCAGAGGCACCGGAAGCTGAAGAACCAGCAGACGTACCGGAATCCGAGCAACCAGCAGAGGCGCCGGAAGCCGAAGAGCCAGCAAAAGCACCGGAAGCAGAGGCAGCGGAATCCGAAGAAGAGGCAGAAGCACCGGAAGCTGAAGAACCCGCAACAGATGCACCAGAAGCAGAGGCACCGGAAGCCGAAGAACCGGCAGAAGCACCGGAAACAGAGGCACCGGAAGTCGAAGAGCCAGCAGAAGCACCGGAAGCAGCGGCACCGGCAGCCGAAGAACCCGCAGCTGATGTACCGGAAGCAGAGGCACCGGAAGCTGAAGAATCAGCAGAAGAGGCACCGGAAGCCGAAGAACCGGCAGCAGAGGCACTGGAAGCAGAGGAAACGGAATTTGAACAACCAGCAGCAGCAGCAGCAGCAGCACCGGAAGCAGAGGCACCGGAGGCCGAAGAACCAGCAAATGCACCGGAAGCAGAGGCAACGGAATACGAAAAACCGGCAGAAGCACCGGAAGCCGAAGAACAAGCGGAAGCAGAGGGACTAGAATCCGAAGAACCGGCAACAGCAGTGCCGGCAGCAGAAGCACCGGAAGCAGAAGAACAGGAAGCAGAAGCACTGGCAGGAGAGGCACCGACGGGACTGGCAGCAGAAGAGCCAGCAGAAGCACCGGCAGCAGAAGAGGTGGCAGCAGAAGCACCAGCAGCAGAATCACTGGCAGCTGAAGCAGCGGCTGTGCCAGCAGATGATCCCAGGGACGGCGAGGAGGATGCGAGTGATCATGATTCTGAATCGTACGAGGAGTCGGAGCAGTCCGATCATTCTGATCATTCCGAGCATTTTGGCCATACTGATCAATCCGAGCAGTCCGATCATGATTCTGAGTATTCCGAGCACTCCGAGCACTCCGAACACTCCGAACTCTCCGAACACTCTGAACACTCAGAGCTTTCAGAGGCAAGCGAGACTGCAGAGGAGGATCCCGGTGAGGATCTTGGTGAGGATCTGGGGCCTCAGAAGCCCAAGGCAGAGCCAGCCATGGCCTCGGCAAGTGCAAGGCTTCAGGTGGCTCCTGGAGCTGATCCTGCAGCCTCGAGCAATGCGCCTTCCAGCCAGTCTGAGCGCATTCAGGCTGGCAGTTCCATGCGCTGATTCTGGAGATGTTGGCAGTCCACAGGGGAATCCACGCATTGAAGCCACTCTTGTCCAGCTTACAGCTGCCCTTCTTTCTGCCCGGCCCCCCTTTTCCCCCCTACAAAGATGTTCTAATGTCAGCCTGAAAATGTGCAGGATGCAGCAGCGCCTGCCGAGCCCAAAGCAGGAGCAACACAGCGGCTTGCCACTGTAGCTGAGCCATCTATCGTGAGCGAGTCCGACTCAAACCAGCCTGAGGCAGAGCCAGGCGACAGCTTTGCCCCGAATACTCCACAGGACAGCGCGGGCGAGGACGACTCCCGCCTGGTAGGCCAGCTCTTGCGCGGTGTGGAGGTACCTGGCCCCAAGGCCAAGGCGGCCAGCGCTGGCGAAGGGGCGCACACCACGGGCGCTATGGGCACCGCGGGCGCCATTGGCGCCGTCGGCGCAGGCGCGGCGGGCACGCCCTCGCAGCTGCCTGGCCCAGAGCAAACTGCAGAGATGGACAGGACAGCAAGTTGCAAGGTTTCAGCTTGAATTCTTCGTAAGGTTTTTCCTTGGCGCGTCCTGGCGCCTAGCCTCTTCTCCAATGGTTTGTGTCTTTGCGTCAGCCTCAGGAGCAATGATGAGAGGACCATCGCAGACATCCATGCTGCAGAAGTTCGTGCTAGCCCAGACGCAAGCCCAGACGCGGGCAGGTCCTCCGCACAGGCGGCGTGCGCATGCATAGTGTATTGCATCTCTCACATGAGCCAATTCTATTATATTCGATTCATAAATCATAATATTATGTGTTTTTGGTTAATATGTGTTTGAAAATTGAATGAAACAATATATACGACATATGCAATTTATGTGATTGTTTTATATAACTAAGAACTGAATATAGTGCGCGCCAACTTTGCTGCGGCATCCTAAGGTCCTATGCAAACTGCATTTTCGGACAACCTTATTGAACATATGCATGTCTTTTGCCTAAACGTGTTGATTTCCACTTGGAGTCACAACCATGCTTGCGCGAACAAACTGCGGCCCCACTGTGCCCAGACGCCGCTTTCAGCAGCTCTCAGGCCAGCGGGGTGCACGCGGAGCCCGAGCAGAAGAAGAAAATGGACTTCCTTTTCGCAACTGCCGAGGCCCAGGACTGGATCACTGGATCACCGGCCCGCGTGGTGTGTCATGACAGTGGGGAGCCCTCCGTGTGGTTTTTTCAAAGTGCATTTTAAATATTTTACATACTTCTACTAGTCCCGCAAGACAGCATGCCATGTTTCCGCGAAGGAAGCCAAGGAAGCCGAGACGGCCAAAAAAGCGGAAGAGTCCGCAGAGAAGGTGCCTCCCTTTGCAGCGCCCTCCGCCGCCATGCGGGCGCGACTCGCGCAGTTTGGGAAGGCACCGGGGCGACACAGGGTTTGGTCAATCAGCAAGTTTGAATGCTAAGTCGTTTGACAGCTCCTTGCGTTTTCTTGAGCGAGAAGTTCAAGGAATCAGAAAGCAAGTCGCTGCTAGAACGTGCCTGCAGCGCCCCTGAGGCAGAATCCACTGCGGCAGCCAGCACTCAGGCAGGCAAGCTTTCCTGCATTTGTGTTGCACCACCTTGTGGCATTCCAGCTGCCAATACCTGCTCAGAAGCAACGAGGGAGCCACATGTGTTTTGGCCACAGCGTGCTCCTAGTATAGGCCAGCTTCATCCTTAGGAGCTGTATTATCAGCTCTTCTTTTTTTTGCAAAGTTTCGGGGCAGGTTTGCTTGCACCATTGGCACAGGAACTGAACGGGCCTGCTGGGTAGCACCAACATCATGTTGCCTCAAACATGGTCCGGGGCTGGACATGCAGCCACATGATGTCCACAACAGGGTCCAGCCACCTGAAACCCACACCCACGTGAGAACGGCCTGAAATCAATGAATCAAGCACCGCAGTTTTGTGTCAGGTAGAGTCCAGCAAGAAGGCCGCCAAGGCCCGCGGTGTGATCCCTGTTGCAGGGATCGCCAGCTTCCTGTTGGCAATTGGCCAGGCAGAGCTTGAAACCGTTTGGTTGTATGGGACCTAGGTTTGGTCAAAGCATGTGAAAGGTCGAGGTCAAGTCTGGCATCCGGACAAGTGACCCGCCAGGAGTCAGAGCCGCTGAAGGCATGGGGGAGGGGTGCTGGATGGATGGGGCGGGTTCCAGATCGGGTAGTGTTCTGCAAAGAAGGATGTCTATAGACAGAATTGTTTTTGGCAATGTTCTGAAAAGAAGGCTCGCTAGAACGTACGAATGGGTTGTGGCAATGTTCCGGCAAGTAGGGTCCCTAGAAAGGTCGGCGCTTGGCAGTGCCCCGCAGAAGAACCGTCGGTCCAGGACGCAGACCTGGCACCGGATCCGCAGTCCTCGATCGAGGGCACCTGGACGAGCTCGGGCAGCCAGCTGCAAAGTGCAGCGCAGAGCTCTGGAGCAGCCCCCTTGGCCCACGAGCTGCCTAGGTGTGAAGCAGCACGCTTTTGCTTTCCTTCTTTTTGTGAAAGAGAGATGCATGTTATCGTTCTTGAAGAGGCATTCGGCATTTTGGTTGCTTCTGCTTTTTCTCCTTTTTGAGAAAGGAAGAGCGGCATGTTTTGTGTTGTTTTGCGAAGTGGCATCCAGGATTCGCATTCCTTCGAACGAGTAGGGTTCAAGAGAGAATTCTCCCACCCCCGAAAGGGGGTTGATCTTTTTTCCCTGTCAGTCCCACCACTGGTCAAGGTTGAGCCTGCCTCCTCTGGGCAAAGCGGATGTGGGCAAGGAGGTTCCAAGCTCTGGCGCCGAGCAGTACCTGCTAGGGGAGGCAGAAGGGCTAAAGGAAACATAGGAAACCTTTTGCTTTTGCAAGCCCGCCATCAACTAGCCAGCCAGTCAGTATGGCCCAACGGTTGAGTATTGTACTGTTTTCCACCAGGGCTGTCAGGCCCTGGTCAGAATTTCTGGGGCCCGTCCATTTTTTCTGTTGAAAGCTACAAGCGCTAAGTTTCCCACAGCCCGCGGTCGCATTTGGGGGGTCACAGTCGCAACGGGGGCATGTCTTCCAGACCGATCCTCAAGTGAGGAATCTCCCGCTGCAAGTTCGCCATCCTCGGATCGCAAGCGGCGGGTGCGTTTCCAGGAGGTCCCGGAGACGGCACCGGCAGCAGAAGCCCCGGCGCCCTGGAAGTTGCATCTACCTCCTTTTGACAAATATAACCTGACAAGCTCCCTGAGTCTTAGTTCCCCCCGAAGCCTTCGCATGCACGTCGCAACAGTCTTAACTTGCATGTCCCAGACCTCGCTATCCCCAAGTGAGGTTGCTCCAGCTCGAACTCCGTCAGACTTGGACGCGGAGAGCATGATGTGGCTGGGGTGCCTGGAGTCGGCACCGGCAGCTGAAGCACCGGCGGCACCGACAGCAGAAGCACCGGCAGCAGAGGCGCCCACCTTGGATTTTTGCGTCTAGTCCGTTCCCCTTTTTGAAAAATACAACCGGTTGATAGGGTGTGCTGGACGCTGAGCGTTAGTCAGTTCCAGACTCGGCTATCCACACGTGAGGCAACTCCTGCAACTCCGTCAGACTTGGATGCAGAGGGCACGCAGGGGTATCCGAAGTCGGAACGACTACCTGTCGCAGTGCCAGAGGCACTGGCAAGGCCGGTGGCAGAAGAAGTACCGGCAGCAGAAGCACAGGCAGCAGAGGCACTGCCAGCACAAGAGCTGGCAGCAGAAGCGCCGACGGCAGAATCACCGGCGGCAGAAGCACCGGCGGCAGAAGCACCGGCAGCGGAAGCAGCTGCTGTGCCAGCCGATGAGTCCAGGGACGGCGAGGAGGATGCGAGTCATCATGATTCTGAATCGTACGAGGGGTCGGAGCAGTCCGATCATTCTGATGATCATTCCGAGCATTCTGACCATTCTGATGAATCCGAGCAGTCCGATCATGATTCTGAGTATTCCGAGCACTCCGAGCACTCCGAACACTCCGAACACTCTGAACACTCAGAGCTTTCAGAGGCAAGCGAGACTGCAGAGGAGGATCCCGGTGAGGATCTTGGTGAGGATCTGGGGCCTCAGAAGCCCAAGGCAGAGCCAGCCATGGCCTCGGCAAGTGCAAGGCTTCAGGTGGCTCCTGGAGCTGATCCTGCAGCCTCAAGCAATGCGCCTTCCAGCCAGTCTGAGCGCATTCAGGCTGGCAATTCCATGCGCTGATTCTGGAGATGTTGGCAGTCAACAGGGGAATCCATGCATTGAACCCACTCTTGTCCAGCTTAAAGCTGCCCTTCTTTCTGCCCGGCCCCCCTTTTCCCCCCTACAGAAATGTTCTAACGTCAGCCTGAAAACGTGCAGGATGCAGCAGCGCCTGCCGAGCCCAAAGCAGGAGCAACACAGCGGCTTGCCACTGTAGCTGAACCATCTATCGTGAGCGAGTCCGACTCGAACCAGCCTGAGGCAGAGCCAGGCGACAGCTTTGCCCCGAATTCTCCACAGGACAGCGAGGGCGAGGACGACTCCCGCCTGGTAGGCCAGCTCTTGCTCGGCGTGGAGGTGCCTGGCCCGAAGGCCAAGGCGGCCGGCGCTGGCGCCGGGGCCCAAACCTCTGCGGCCAGCACCATGGGCGCTATGGGCACCGCGGGCGCCATTGGCAGCGTCGGCGCAGGCGCAGCGAGCACCCAGGTGACGGAGCTGGAGCAGCGCGCCCCAGCGGCCGGCAAAGCGGCAGAGCAACCGCCCACGCAGCCCATCAGCCGTTGCATGAGCGTCGCGGACTCTGAGCAGCCAGAGCCGGAGATTGGGGAGCAGAGCGACATCTCCGCCAGTGCGGGTTTGGCCAACGTTCCGAAGAAGGATCCCAGAACACAAAAGAGTATGTTTTTGGGCAATGTTCCGCGAAGAAGGATCTGTAGAAAGAATCATGTTTGGCATCGTTCCGAAAAGGAGGATCTCCAGAATGGGTTTGGGCATTTGTCTGTAAAGGATCTCTAAGGACCCCTCTGAACAATACACGTCCAAACTGGTCCAGGACACGGAGCCGGATCTGAAGCCGCGGGCATCGATCCAGGGCACCTGGACAAGCTCGGGCAGCCAGCTGGAAAGTGCCGCGCAGGGAGCAGCTCCCTGGGCCGCACAACCCGTGGCGAAGGCGTCGGCTGGCATTGCGAGCGACAAGGAGAAGGAGAGCCCCAGTGCTCAGCGGAGCGTTGCAAAGTCGGACAGGACCGAGCTGCCCGACCCAGAGCGGGCTGCAGAGATTCATGCTGCAGAAGTTCGTGCTAGTCCAGATGTAAGCGCTGCGGTGAAGTCCTCGTCGCAGGCCGGGGGCATCCATACAAGTTCATGCGCACCAATTCTGCTGCGGCATCCTACGCAAACTGCATTTCCGGACAGCCTTTTCGAACACATGCATGGCCCCCGCCTAAAAGTGTTTTTTGCTTGGAGGTATGCCCAACTTGTCCCCGCAAAGCCAGCAAAAGGACCACGCTGACATGTTCACAACCACGCTTGTGTGAACAAATGAGTGGGGGCCCCACGTGTCCACGGGCTAAGTGCTGCTTTCCGCGGCTCTCAGGCCAGCGGAGCACATGCGGAGCCCGTTGAGCAGCAGAAGAAAATGGACTTCCTTTTCGCAGGAACTATTGAGGCCCAGGACTGGATCACTGGATAGTGGGGAGCCCTTCAATGGTTGGCCTGCGTGAATTCCAAGTTTTCCCCCAGAAAGCTGAGAGCTACACAGGTGTCTAACTTAAAGGAAGGGGTGTGTGGACAAACAAATGGTGTCGCAGGGTGCCAGGGTGCTGTTGTGGGGGTTGCCACTTATTGAGCTGAAGGGGGTTGCAGGTGTTGTGGGGGGTGCCGTTGGTGAGCTGGGTGTGCGGTGCATTGTCTTACAGGGTGCTGTCGCAAGGGGGGGTGTCGTTGGTGAGCGGGGCTTGCGTTTTGTTTCGTATTTTGTTTGTGGCCTATTCTGTTATATATAGTTGTTGCAAAGTCCCGAATTTGAGGATTGCAGCTCAAAAACTGCCTAGCTTCCATGGTTCAAGGTTATTATGGGCCTTGAAGGATGCCAAGGAAGACGAGAAAGCGGAAGAGTCCAAGGAGAAGGTGCCTGCCTTCGCAGCGCCCTCCGCCGCCATGCGGGCAGGCACCAAGCAGGGGCCATTGGAAGACTTGGGCGTCGTCATGTCAGCGGAAGGGCGCGCCAAAGCATCGGCAGTGGCAGCTGCAGTGGAAAGAGCCCAAGGGCTGGACGCGGCAAAGGAGGGCGGTTGGTTTGTTATAGTTTGATATGTTTTGATGTTGTGTTTCTCGCAAGTTTGTTCTGGACCGTCATGTTGTTTTTTTTCCTGCTTGTGTCCGGCGGTGCAATGCCCAGAACCCAAACGCGAGCATGGTTGAAAAAACTGCCTAATCTCCCACCCGGAGGAAGTGGCTAAAGTGGCTGAAACGCTTGGAAGGGATGAGGGTGCAGGCCCGGGAGGGTCTTTGGGGGCGCGGATGCGCGCGTCATATCTCGTACCTTCTTGGACTTAAACATCACCTCAAGGATGAAGGCGCATCAAAGTAGTCCAACGCCTACTGTGAGCAACGTTGTGATGGACAGCATGTTTGCATTCATCATTGCGGCTAAGTTGGATTTGCCCTATGTCTCTCACGATGTCACCTGATCGATCTCTGGCTGCCGAGTAACATGGGATCGCGCACGTCATTGCTTGCTCGGACCTGTTGGGCGCTCACGGGCAAGTTGTTTGTGGCCCAAGAGGCCACGGGGTTTCTCACCATCTGAAAGTCGAAAGTCCAAAAACGGGGAGAAGGGGAAGAGCTTCTGAAGGCCCCCAGTTGGCTGAGCCTCCGTCATGGCTCGGCTTTGTATTTTGCGAGCTTAGCGCCCCTTCAGAACGCAAGTTGCCCTCGTCCTTGGACTGCGAGGAGCTCCAGAGTTGCTTTCTGAGGAAGCGGGGCGATTTTCCAGGACCTCACTATTCATTGTTTGAAAGAACACTCTCATTTTTGGGAGCGTTGCAGCCCACTTCTTTCATTGAGTCTTTAAGTCTTGAAACATTCTCCCTCCCAAAGACTGGCGGTTCCTGGTTGGACCTATTTCCATCTTGTGCACTTCTATGATTCTTGGAAATAAGGTAGCCCTTTTATTACTTGAAATCCTGGGGTGAATCCAGGGCAGGAAATCCCGATTTTTGCTTAAATCCCTACAGGATTGAAACCAGGGAAGCACTTCAAGCACTCTCAGGTACAACTGTCATTCTCCAGCCGCTTCCCCCCTTTCAAAGGCACCAGCTTTCCACCAGGAGCTTCCCCCCAACAACGGCCAGGTCGAAATGCTGTGGGCTTCCGGCTTTCTCACGCGATTTGTTGTTTCCCACCCGTCAAACGGGGCTAAACATATTGTTTTGGAAAACCCGCCTGCAGCCGTATACTATTACGGGGTAGGAGAAGACCAGGACCTATCCAGGACTGAAGCATTTGACTAAGATGGTAAGCTTCCTGTCACACACTTTGCGGGGAAGATAACTCGGAAGGGGTCGGCAAACTTCGGAACATCAAAGGTGGAAGAAAACTCTCCGAAGAACTGACTATCGCAACGTGACGTTTCGCGATGTCTTCAGCCCGCAAAAACGCCGCTACACCAGCTGGCAATGGAGCCTGGGACGCTGGGAAAAACTGGCGGAGAACGACTCTGGCCGGAAGAGCTAAAAGTCGGAAGGTTGGCCGGAAAAAAAACTTGGAAGCAGGGCCCACGGCCAAAAGAACTGGGAAAACTGGCCGAAAAACCTTGCGGAAGGGCGTGAAAAGCTTGGAAAGATTGGCGGGGACAAACTTGGAAACACTTGGCGGGAAAAGCCCAGGAAAACTGCGCGGAAAAACTCGGCCAAACTGGGCGGGAAAAAAAGGAAGAAAAACAGCAACGCAAAACGGGCGGAACTCGAAACAAACTGGGCGGAAAAACTGGGCGGAAAAGCTCAGAAAAAATAAAAATAAAACACTGAGCGCAAAACAGTACATCGGAGAAGCTGGCCAGAGTCAGCAGCAAAACATCCCAGAAAAACTCGAGAAACGGCGCGATCCGACGATGCGCAGATTCCTGAGAGAAAATAGCGTTGCAAGTCTGCGGGATGGTTCGCACTGGCAATTTGTGTTTTTGTCCCTGGTCCTGGAGCCTATTGGTTCAATTTGCGCACCTGTCGCCAACCAGTCGAATCGCTGTAAACCAAATTCTGTGCACAACATGGTTGTGAGAATCTAAAAAAGGGCCTGGTGGCCTTTGTGTAGTTGGGGCTGCCTTGCCTTTTTGGGCTAAACCCACCCGCAGGAACCCTTACAATTTGAATCCCTAGATCATGAATCCGCAGCCCTGAGACAGGCGTCCTTGTATTGGGGCAAAAGTGGCATGGCAATCTGCCTTGCCTTTGTGGCAGGCCAAGCGGTGCCTCAGCGGTTTGTCCCGGGACCTGAAGATGCGGCAGGTGAAAACCCCAGCAGTGCAGTCCGCAGATTCGGCGGTGCGGCCGGTGTTCAGCGGGCCCAAGGAGCAGGAGGAGGGCCCGAACAAACCGACTGGGGGGGGTGGGGGGGGAAGGGGGTTGCTTCGATCAGGGGCTGAATTGACTCTAAGTGTTCGCCAAACGAAACTTTGTACAGGTGCCAGCATCCCACAATTGAGACGTGCAAAGGGACGCTCTCAAACTGAGTAAACTGTCTACTCGAAATCAGCGATAAATCTATCAACAGGGCCTGCCGCACCATGCAGCTGGGACTGTCCGCGAAGCCTTCACTTGCCCGAACAGGTTTTGATTGTGGCTCTGGTGATTTTGCCCCCCAGCGCTGCTCATGCGAAACCCGGTTCAACGAGTTGCCAGGGTTATGTACACAGGTAGCTTGTGATTGTGGAATGTTGGGTCTCAGGGCAACATCATCTGATAGAATAGGCTGGCAGGAGGCACTATTGCAATTGATATTTATCCCACAATCTGTTGTATTTTGGCATTCTGACATCGGGCCCCTCATGGGCCTTTGCGTTACTCAAATGAAAGGGCCCAAACTGGTGCCGCGACGCATGGAGGCCTGGCGCTTCAGCCACCGTCGCAAACTTCCGCGCATGTGCCGGGCACTGGGCAGAGCCAGGAAGCAGAGGCAGGGATGCGTGATAGGCACGAGGGCGAGACGGCAATGCCCGAGCTTGACAGTTATCCTGAGTCGATTGACAGCTCGCGCTCCCTCGCATGAAGCCAGAAAGGAAGTCGCTGTTAGCACGTGCATCCAGCGCTGCTTCAGGCGGAATTCACCGAGGCAGCCAGCACTCAGGCAGGCAAGCTCTACTTTCCGCATTCGTGTCGCATATCGAAATCTGGCATTACGGAGGTGAGCAGGGAGCCACTTGCTTTTTGGCCACAGCAAGCGTACTCCTAGTAAAGGCTAGCTTGATCATCAGGTGCTGGATTAGCTCGTTTGTTGCAATGCCTCCGGCTTCCGAGCGGGCTGGCCCGCACCATTTGCACGAAACCTGAACGTTTGGGACTGTTGGGTAACGCGAACATCATAATTATTGCCCCATGCTCGGTTGGCATGCCGCCCCTAAATGATGCCCACCGAAAGGTCCAGCCGCTTGAAACCCACAGCATTTTGAGAATGCCCTGAACTCACTGGGTCAAGAGCAGCTGTGTCAGGCGGAGTCTCCCACGAAGGTGGCCAAGCGCAGTTGGAAACTGTGAGGTTCCCCTATATTTGGTCCCAGGTTTGGTGAAAGGTCAAGCTTAAGCCTTTCCTCCCCTTTCTTCGGACAAGTGAAATTATGTGAGGCCAGTGGTAAGACAACTAATCCGGCCAAGCGCGCCACCGGCCTGCCTCCCTGAAACAACGATTCCTTCAGAAGCGCCGGGCTCTCCTTCTGGCAGGCCCGCCAGCTGCACAAGGCATGGGGAGGGCTGGATCGGAACGCGTCGGCTCGAGTGGGTCAAAACTCGAGTTGTGAAAGACGGGGGGATGTGACCCTTCCCCTCCCTCACGTCACTGAGGAACTCATTCCCTCTCCAGGCAGCGATGGCAGCACTTGCCCTGGGCAAAGTGAATTGAAGTGATCATGTGCCTAGTGCTTTTGTGGGCATGGTTTTTGGCATCTTTGGGCAATGCTCCGACAACAAGGATTTCTGTAAGCATTGCTTTTGTGCAGTATTCCGATGAACATGATCCCTAGAAATAATGTTGCTTGGCAATATTGCGAAAGAAGGCTCCCTTGGCAATGTTCCGAAAGAAGGCTCCCTTGGCAATGTTCCGAAAAGCAGGCTGCCTAGAAAGAATCAATGTATTTTGCCGATCTTCCGGAAAAAAAGGGCTCCGTAGGAAGAATGGACTGTGAACATGTTCCGGAAAAGAAGGCTTCCTTGAAAAACTGGACTGTCAATGTTCCATTGCCTAGAAATCGTGGTTTGTGGCAATGCTCCGGAAGACCAAGGTCTCTAGAAAGAATGGTGTTTGGCCGTGTTCCGAAGTGCAGGAACCCCAGAGAAGACCTGTTTTAATGCGCCAAAATGAGGATTCCCTAAAAAGAGTTGTGACAATCAGTTTGCAAAAAGAAGGATCCCTAGAAAGAATGGCTTTTGGAAGCTGTTGACATCTTTGGGAATGTCCTAAGAAGCAACAACTAAAATTTCCAGACAGTCCAAGCAAGAGAGTCGCCAAAGAAACCCCGTCAGCAAGCAAGCAACATGGGAAAACACTTGGTTTCCCGCCTGCCAATGCTCAGAAGTTGAGATACAGCCCACACAAGAATAGAAATGCGACTGAGAGGCAAAGGCGGACGAGTAACGATCAGGGTAAACCACACTCGTGGCCGAAAGCCACATTTTTTGGCGTCTGGCGTTGCCGCAAAACAAACGCATACCCACAAACGAACGCACAGAAAGCAGCAAGTGCAAACACACCCCGGAGCAAAAACAGACGTCCGACATCTGACACAGGGCGTTTTTCAAGCACACGGAATGTCTACAAATCATCTGAACAGCCGAACCCTCCTTCCCCCCGCCCCCACCTTTGCTCTGCTTCGAAGTGCTAGGCTCCTGGAGCCAAGCCGTCCACCATGGAGGCTGAGGCAGGGGCTGTGCCGACCGAGTCCATCAGGTTCGTGGTGGCGGGTACTTAAAGGGGCGACCGGGTACTTAGGATAGTAAGGCTGGTTATAGCGCACTTAGGAGACTTATAACCAGGGCAACTGGGTTAAACCAGGCTTGCTCGCCACTTCCTAAGTACCATGCCCGTTCAAGCATGCGATGTGCGGCCAGATAGACCGCTAGACGAAAGTTGCTTGAAACGCTGGTCTGTGGCCTGTGGCCCCTCCATCGTTTTGGAGCGATGGGTGCGTCGACTGTGTCTTTGATGTCTCAACGATTTCTCAAAACACAACATGTGTCAATCGGCTTGTCATGCTGCGGGATTACACTGCCTCATGTTAGACACGCCACTCCGCAACTAGTGAGACAACATGCATACCTGCAGCCAAGCAGAGCGCTGGTTTCATGCTTTGTGCACGCCGGTAGTCCCGGAGCATGTTCGGGGTCTCTTGCCAGGCTCAAAAAGAACCCATGCTAACGGCGTTGTGTCTTGTAATCCACGAATAGCTTGAGAGGACCAGCGCACATGGACTCGCTCGGGCAACCAAATGCCAGCGGGCCCGCTATTCTTCCATGGGTCCGATCGGAAGCCCGAACGCCTTTCACCAACAAAGCCTGCCTGTTGTCTAATTGTCTAATTTGGCTTCTTTTGCAGCTTTCTGGATTTGCATTCTGAAGGACATTCCTAGAAATAATTTCTTTGCTAATGTTCCGAAAGAAGGATCCCTGGGATCTTGGAAGTATATAAAGGACATTTCCAAACAAGCCCATCGGACTGGCGTCGGTCCAGGACACGGACCTGCCATCGGATCCGGAGCTGCTTGCCTCGATAAAGGGCACCTGGACGAGCTCGGGCAGCCAGCTACAAAGCGCAGCGAGTGCGGCGCAGAGCTCTGGAGCAGCCCCCTTGGCCTACCAGCCGCCCAGGTGTGAAGCAGCACGCTTTTGCTTTCCCTTCTTTGAAAGCGGGGTGGCATCCGGCTTGCTTTTTTTCACGCTCAGGTTTAAAGAGAGAAGTCACCCACCCCGCAAGTCAGGGCTGGCTTTGTCGCTTTTTCCTCGGTGGGTTCCAGCACCTGGCAAGGTTGAGCGTGCCTTTCCCGGGCAAAGCGGATGTGGGCAAGGCGGATCTTGGCAAGCTGCTCTCGCGGGCGGTTCCAAGCTTTAGGGCAGTGGGGGAGCAAGTGGAAAACGCTAGCATATTCTGCGACGTGCGTACAGGAAACATATGAACCCACAAGGGGATGGGCGACCATTTGGTTTGTAAGGCCTGCCACTCATTAGCATAGGACACCACAAGGGCATGGGCGAGCACTTGTTCATATCATTAGTATGGCATGGCCCAACGGTTGAGTCATAGGCAAGCTTCTTATGCATTCTTTTCCGCCAGGACTATCAGGCCCTTGTTGCAATTTCTACTGCCCACCGTGGAAGTTGCGTCTAGTCCATTCCTCTTTTTGACAAATCCAACTTGTCGATGTTGAGAAGGAACTTCCGCAGCCAAAGGAAGCTTAAAGCAATCGCGGAAAAGAGCGACCCTCTGCGAGTTTTGGCTTGTCCGGCTGGCTGAAAGCTACCCCGGGTGCGCCGCCCCTGGAAACATATCATTAGTATGGCCCAGAATGTCAGGCCCCTGTCCCGACTTCTACGGCCCGCCCTGGAAGTTGCGTGAAGACTGGGACCTTCACATTTGGGGGCACTTCACAAGAGCTTCACCTTGAATGTAATCTTGATTGCCGATTGCATGCTGCAATCGGACATTGTGCCTTTTAGTTTCTTGCTTTGCACGCCAAGCAATCTGAACGGTTTGATCTGTGTCCTTTCTTGTTCACCTCGAGTCTCAGCTGGCGAGTCCCAGCTGGCGTGTCGCGTGGTGCTCGCAATGTTCGTTTCAGTCACAGGTTGAAGATTAGGGGTTAGGGTTTGGCGATGTTCCGAACAGAGGGACCCCTAGAATTCTGGAAGTCCACTGTCGGGCCAGGGCGCAGACCTGCCGTCCGATCCGCAGCGATCCTCGATCGGGGGCACCTGGACGAGCTCGGGCAGCCAGCTGCAAAGCGCGCAGAGCTCGGGAGCAGCCCCCTCGGCCTACCAGCTGCCCAGGTGTGAAGCAGCAATATTTGTTTTTCTTCTTCTTGAAGAGGCGTCCGCAAGTGTTTTCTTTCCTAAAGCGCCCCAAAACAAGGGGCCGGCGTCCTCCCCCCTTCTGGGGTCTTACCACTGAGCAAGGTTGAGCGCGCCTTCTCGGGGCAAAGCGGATGTGGGCAAGGCGGATCTTGGCAAGCTGCCCTAGAGCTCGAGGGGTCCAAGCATTGGCGCGGATGGGGCTGAGCAAGCGGAAGAAGCCACCTGTTCGTACAGGACACATAGGAACCCACAAGGGGATGGGCGAGCATTTTTGTAAGGCTTGCCATTCACTAGCCCGTCATATCATTAGTATGGCCCAACAGTTGAGTCATAGCCAAACCTTCACGCACTACATGATTGCATCATGAATGTCTTGCTTTGCACGCCAAGCAATCTGAACGGTTTGATCTGTGTTCGAGTCCCAGCTGGCGTGTCGCGTGGTGCTCGCAATGTTCGTTTCACTCACAGGTTGAAGGTTACGGATAAGGGGTTTGGCGATGTTCCGAAAAGAGGACCCCTAGAATTCTGGATTCCCACTGGCGACCTGCCGTCGGGCCAGGGCGCAGACCTGCCGTCCGATCCGCAGCGATCCTCGATTGGGGGCACCTGGACGAGCTCCGGCAGCCAGCTGCAAAGCGCGCAGAGCTCGGGAGCAGCCCCCTCGGCCTACCAGCTGCCCAGGTGTGAAGCAGCAATATTTGTTTTTCTTCTTCTTGAAGAGGCGTCCGCAAGTGTTTTCTTTCCTAAAGCGCCCCAAAACAAGGGGCCGGCGTCCTCCCCCCTTCTGGGGTCTTACCACTGAGCAAGGTTGAGCGCGCCTTCTCGGGGCAAAGCGGATGTGGGCAAGGCGGATCTTGGCAAGCTGCCCTAGAGCTCGAGGGGTCCAAGCGTTGGCGCGGATGGGGCTGAGCAAGCGGAAGAAGCCACCTGTTCGTACAGGACACATAGGAACCCACAAGGGGATGGGCGAGCATTTGTGTAAGGCTTGCCATTCACTAGCCCGTCATATCATGAGTATGGCCCAACGGTTGAGTCATAGCCAAACCTTCACGCACTACATGATTGCATCATGAATGTCTTGCTTTGCACGCCAAGCAATCTGAACGGTTTGATCTGTGTTCGAGTCCCAGCTGGCGTGTCGCGTGGTGCTCGCAATGTTCGTTTCACTCACAGGTTGAAGGTTACGGATAAGGGGTTTGGCGATGTTCCGAAAAGAGGGACCCCTAGAATTCTGGATTCCCACTGTCGACCTGCCGTCGGGCCAGGGCGCAGACCTGCCGTCCGATCCGCAGCGATCCTCGATCGAGGGCACCTGGACGAGCTCTAGCAGCCAGCTGGAAGGTTCGGGAGCAGCCCCCTTGGCCTACCAGCTGCTCAGGTGTGAAGCGGCACGCTTTTGCTGTCCATTTGTTGAGAGAAGGAAGGGCTGGGTGTCATTCAGCATTCGCTATCGAGAAGTCGCCCACGCCCACAAAAGGGGGTCGGGCTTTTCTTCCCGGCCGGTGGACCACTGGGCAAGGTTGAGCCTGCCTTCTGAGAGCAAAGCGGACGTGGGCAAGGCAGATCTCGGCACGCTGCTCTCAGGGGCGGTTCCAAGCTCTGGGACGGTCCGGGGCTGAGCATTTTCGGCGACAGAGGAGCGAGGAGGAAACAAACATGAGCCGAGCTAGTCATAGCCAAGCCTTTCACGCATTTTTTCACCAGGATTGTCAGGCCCTGTCTGAGGCCGACCTTGGAAGTTGCGTCTAGTCCTTCCCCTGTTTGACAAATACAACCTGTTGCTAAGCATTCTTTTCCCAGACTCTTAGTAAACTCATCACGCAGGTGCACACACTGCTTGCACATTGCGCCCTTTACATTTTGATTTGCATGCCAAGTCTGTTCGGATTTCATCTGTTTTATCTCTGATTTGCCTAAGCTGCACCGAGCTTTCCATGGAAGAATCTGCTTTACTTGGGGATTCCGTAGCTCAGGTCAAGCGTACCGGCGCCTCCCCACAGGGCCGCGGCGTTTCTCGCGCAGCTTCCCTCCAGTTGCCGGTGCGACGCTTCAGCAGCCTCAAGAAGTCGAACACGCTGGACGAGCGGGACGTGCGCGCAGCCAGGCCAAGCAATGGTTTGCTCCACTTTTCTGGGTTGCCTCCCTGACATGTTTTGGAGAAGCAACAGTTGTTCGCAGCCCTGTAAGATCACTTGGCCTCGCCAACAATGGATAGCACAGGACCTTTTCACGCCAAAAGCTTGTTTCAGGATGAGGGGCCACCCTTTTGAACAGGCAACCCCTGGCCAGTTCGTTTCAGCGGGGGTTGAGAGCTTTTGGGCGGGGGGGGGATTGTCACAAAGTTCTGCTTTGAAACCCGCGGAGCTGCGGCCTCAATGGCTGAGAAGTCTGCAGTAGGAGTCAATGCTGACTGGCACAGGAGTTGTACCTGCATGGATTAGAGCAGCTTTTCTTTTAAAGATCATGGGCTCCCACTGGAGGTAGTGGCGCCCCGCGCGTGGCTCGCGCCTTCCAACGCCTCGCGCAAGCCGAGGTACGGGACCTGAACCTGAGGTTTTCTGAGCGAGTGGACGTGGTGGACATCAGCCCTGCCGCGCTGAGCGAAGAAGGGCACCTGGTCTTTGTGGAGGGCAGCCCCAGCCCGCGGACCAGGAGCGAGTCGGCCGGAGCTCATGTTCTATGGCACCTGTGTTAGCCACGTGCAGCTGTGAAGTCTGGTGCTGTGGATGGACGAAATCCGTTGAAGCCATGGGAAACCATTGTTGGTTGGCATTTGCACGGGAATCATCAATCATTCCGGGGTTTCTTAAGTCTTAGGTCGTGCAGGATTTTCATCCACAGCAACGATGCTCGCCGGCTGAGGAGCGGTTCGCCCACCTTGCACCTCACAGCCCCGGGCGCATCCAAGGGGCGTAGCCCAAGTTCGCAGGCCTCGCGCATGGGAGGCGCAGAGGGTGGGGGGCAGCAGGGGGAATTGAAAGGATGCGGGAGGTGTTCCATTAGTTCCCTTCTTCCCTGTCGTTTGTCATGTCTTGCAACATCAAGACCTTGAACACGCTAAACAATCAACCTGCCAAAGACGACCCATCAGTAGCACACATGTGGTGTTTTGCATTACCAACTTGGACATTTGGTTCTTCCTTTGCACGATCATCCTGGATCAGCGACCTTCTGAAAGGCCGTGCCTAGTGCGCGGGACACGGCGGTTTTGTCTGTTGCTGGTCGCAGCTGTCACCAGATTTGTAGACCTCCTTGACTTGAAAGGGATTCTCCCTAAAGCAAAGGAGGCGCTCTAAACTACTGTTTACGGAAGACATAAAGACATACTGCACCGCCTAAACGAGAACATTCTCATCAAGCTCGCGCTCCCTCGGAAATGTAGGCACGCGCAACTGCGGAATGGACAAACATCCAGCACCACCCTCACGGGTCACTGTTCAACATTCAGCTGGGGGCGCGGGCTCGCGCCCTATGACCTTTATGCGGGTCACACCCTGAGGCGGTTCAGGATTTCTTCCGTACACCGTCGCCGTCGGAATAATTTTAAATGCATTTTTGAGAGCAAGGGGTGGTTGTAGGATCTAGCTATTTTACCCTATTGCGGCGCCCACACACAACCACACAACCACAATCACAACCACAACCACAACCACAACCACACACACACACAAGAACATAACAAAACAAATCTGGAGTCCAAGTTGGCAGGTGCAGTTTTGGCATCTCCTGGGAGCAGTGCTGCAGCTGCTGCCGTCGCAGCCTCTCGCAGCGCAGCCCTGGCCCAGGCGGGTCCAGCGAGATCACTTCGGCAGTTTCAATCATCGCCTCTTTGCCAGTTGTCCTGGTGGGGTCTTTAAAGGGCACATGTGGCCCTGTCAGGCTCCTGGCGCCGGGACTTCGGGCGCCGCAACTTCTAAGATGTCAGCTGCAGGCAGCGCAAGTTCTAAGACTTCAGCTGCAGGAAGTATGCCTGACACCGGGACTTCGGGTGCCGCAACTTCTAAGACTTCAGCTGCAGGCAGCATGTCGGGCACAAGGCAGGGTTCAGGAATGGGTTTGCCCACCAAATGGAGGAGACGCCTTCTTTTTGGCTGCCTTTCCCTAAACAAACGAAACACTTGCATAGATGGACCAGGCGACGGTCGGATTGCCGTCATTGACTCACAATACGACATGCGTGTGGAGTCCGATGTGGTGTGCAAGAAAAGCAACAAAACACGGGCAATCTAACCGCACTCCTGGCCAAAGGCGCAAGCCCACGTACAGCCCGGAAATGAGGCCCCTGAGACTATGGGACCCATTTGCACCTGCAGAACAAGGGTGCATGCGCATGTTTCAGGCACACGAAGTCATGCCTGACAGTTCGTTTCGGCAGAATCGCATGCCGCAGCAAACATCACCCAAGTTGACGGGTATGCTGAACTTACTTCCGCCGGCAATCTGCGCCGGTTATTCCTGTTGAGCTTTCACATCATGAGCACGCGGGTGGTGCTCAAGATCAACACTTGCTTCCCCACCAGAGGATTATAGGGATACCCACCCTCTTAATTAAACAGGGCAGTGCTGCGGGGGGTGTTTGGACAAGAGTTGCATTTGCTTATGATACTTTGGGACATGTTCTGCCCTTGACTGCAGTCGCGCAGGCCGCTGCCAAGCTCCAGCCCAGCTGCGCTTGGTGTCGCACGATCCGGCGCAAAGTCGGACGTGTCGAGAGGTGGGCTGGCCGCCCAGCCCGGCAGATCCGATGTTCAGAGCGGAGCTGACGCCAGGCCTGTTGGCACCCACGCCGCCGGCTCAAAGCCGACCACCAGCTATCCTGGCAGCGCTTCGGCCACTTCGGCCACTTCGGCCGCTTCGGCCGCTTCGGCCGGCCACAGGCCGAGCACGCCCAGCACGAGCGCTGGCATGCTCTCCGGGCCGTCCCGATCCGGGCCGCCGCGAATGCAGCGGGAGGTGCCGCTGTATGCTCAGCCAGTGCCCTCCGAACAGGCGCCTGCTGCGAGAAACCCGCCGTCGCGGCCCATGCCCACGCTGAAGTCTGCCAAGTCCAAAAGGGAGACTTCAGATGCCCAAGCGCAGCATCAGCATGCGTCCGGTGCAGCCCCACGGTTTAATGATGCAGCTCCAGCTGCCACAAAGCCAGAGCAAGGTGGCCACGTGAAGGAGCACCAAGGCGGCCAGGCGAGTGCACAGGCCGGCAATGCGCACACCAACCGTGCAGGGCAGGTGCCTAGCACAGGATTCCTCACCTTCCAGTCCTTCTCTCAAGTGGTGCTTCAGCCTGGCGTGCACGGGGGTTGGTCAATAGAGCCGGCAACACCCCCCAGAGCCACCACGCCCCCCAGCCAAGGCCAAGAAGCCAACCCTATTGCGGCCCTGGCCAGGTATTTGTTCCAAATGGGAAAGCCAAACGATGGGGGCCAGACACCCCCAGGCCACGATCACAAGAATCACAGCGCTACTTCCGGCGACAACCCATGCGACCTGAGCCACAAACCGGCGGCTGATATTCAGCCAATCCAGACAGTAATCAATTGCCCGAGTGAGTTGCATTCTGAGAGGCCTCACCATCACCACACGCACCGGCACAGCAAGAAGACCAGAAAACACAGGCGTCATCACGCAAGCCACTGTGACAGTGACCAGCCTCCGAGCTGTATGGGCAACTTGGAGAAAATCCTTGCCAGCTCAAAGGCCATGTACGAGGCCAATCCAGGCAACGCTTGTGAGGCACCTTGAATGCAGCATGCATTTGGTGCACGAGTGGCTGGAGGGAGGGGCTAGTGCAGATATAGTTTAGAGGGCTTAGGGAAAGAAGGCGATGTTGAAGCATTCACAGGATCATTCAGGATTCGGAACTGGCACACGGCCCGAGCTTTGAGTGAGTTTGCAAACTTGTGTGCTGGTCAAAGCACCCTTTTGCTTGTTTCTTGTTCAGGATGGTCATCGACCCCTTGGGGATTTAGACAACCGTGGTCGGGGTTCCTAGGGCTCAGCCCAGTTTGTAGCTCTTTTTGTTGCTCCCTGCATCTTCGCCTTGCGGAGAGCCACAGCGTCTCTTACGTTGTTATTGCTTTTTTGGGGGCCCCGCATGTGGGCCTTGTTTTCCGAAAACGCCACTTTGCCGAGGGCCCGGAGGTCACTGATGAGATGGTAGTCACCGCTCAGCGGGGAGGACTTCCCCCGGACCTGGAACGGAGGGTCCTGGAGCGGGCCTACTTCCTTTTCCTAAACGGCGTCTCAGACGATCAGTGCAGGCGCGGCAAACACAAATTTCTACGAAACTGCCCCCCGCGGCCTTAGGGAAACCGACAAAAGCAAGTTTCTAAACACCTGCGCCTGGCGGCAATTTCGGGAAACCAAAAAAATAGCTAGGGGTTTAAGCCTGTGTGCGCAAGGGCTCGGCGCATTGCTGGCAGGAACTATTTTGAGGCGTTGCGGATCGAGCTGGGCCAGATGATCAATGATCACTGCATGGCCTGAGTGAGCTGATTTAACCTCGCCTGGTTTCAAAGTTGACCGGCAGCAGCCAGATTCTGCGTGTGCAGAGCCCGTATTGTCCGATCTCTTAGTTGTCATAGATGAATACTGTACTAGTTCAAGGTGTTGAGTTTCTTGGTGTCATGTGAAGTTCCAACGGGTCGACCAACGCTTGCCGGGCGTTGTCAAGACGGAGCGCCGTGTCAGCAGGCTATTTAATTCGCGCGGGATGTTCAGGCGACAGCTGACATTCTTAGCGTGCAATGTATTTCTCCAGTTTCAAGCCCCACCGCTTTAAGTGGTGTTCCATCTGCCTCAAGCAAGCAGACACACAACTCGAATGCAAACACAGCATGGGGGCAGGAGAAGGGATGCAAATATAATGTTTCAAACATGTTACACAAGAAATTAGGAACTTATTGAAAGGCACCAGGCACGGAAACAAAGCGAGTCTGGGAAGGGCTGACATGTTGTCCAGGTTGTTGGTTTTGTGATACTTGTATTTTGCAGACAGTCCTTTGCTGGCCTGGCGTATGGTTGCGCATGAAACTTTGAAGCTTTGGCGCAGTGTTCTAGTTTCCCGAATTCCCCCTGCATTTGCAGTTTTGTTATGGTCAAATACTTTCTAAGAGTCGGGAAGTGATCAACCCTTGGGATGCATCACAGAGGCATGGATCAACTGGTACTGGTCAGTTGCTTGTGAGTGCCTTTCCCTTGTGGCCCGCCAAACGTCCTTGTTTAGGTTGTTGCTTCCTCATGCGACAGCTCCGGGGATGCCGGGCTAGTCCTTGTGGCGGGTTCCGGCAGGTTGGTGAGTTGTGGCCGCTCCGGCTGCTCTGGAAGCTGTGGAGCTTGAGAAGCTTGCGCCTGGTGGTTCAGCAGTGCCGCCAAATGGCGTAGTGCCATGGACAGGGGCCGAGAACCCATGCCAGCGCCTCAAAACTTTGAAGAGGGCCATAGGAACGGACTTTGGACCCAAAATGGCGGACGACTCCTGGTTTATCTTGCACTTTTTGCACCCATGTGGCTTGAGAGGAAAAGAAGCCTGTTGACCCGCCGGGTTCACAAATCGCTTGCTTGTCACCGTCAGCTCTTCGAAGATTTCAACGGATTGAGACCAAGGGTTCCGCCGAATCATGCTGCTAACCCCATTTGCCCTTCGTGTCCAAACCATTCGGCCTTGCTTTCAAAGGGCGCCAGGGGTGGTTTCTTTTGCATCCCTTGGTTTTCCACCAAAAGGGGTGCTTCAGTGGGAATCTTTGGCTTCCCTTTTGGTGCCCCTTTTGGAGAATTGCAGCCTTTCAGCTGCGGGCAGCTGCGGGCAGTGCAGCTGGGGTGGGAGAAGCTCACCGCAGGCACGCCCCAAGGGCGGTGCTCCCCCCTGCCGTGGCGCGGATCTTCGAGCGCGCCGACCGGGCGGGGACCCCGCGTTGGCCGGGAGAGAGTCGGCCCCTTGCAGAACCAAAGAAAGAAAGAAACAAACCTCCCACCAGCCAACATGGAAGTGCACAGACCCCTGTAGAAGGACGACTTTCCGTGCACTTTCATGTTAGTTGGTGGGAGGGTAGACGACCTGGCAACATGCGCCAACAATGAAGCAACTTGAAACAGCCGAAAAACAAAAAATAAACAAACTATGGTGAAGATATGGTAGAGACCGTGTTAGTGCTTGTTTTTCGCATCCCTGATCTGGGACGAGCGAGACCTGCTCGACGATGCTGGAGAGAGAGAGAGAGAGAGAGAGAGATGGTAGAGACATCCGTTGTTGCTCGTCCGTTACCCGACACATTTCCCCCAAACCGACTTGTCTTTGAAGGCCTGCCGCTCGTTGCATTTTTCAACCATCCATAGCAGTTACATTGAGGCATCAAAGGGAAATCACAAGGAGTTCCTTCTTTGAGGGAACTGGGCTTTGAGAGACAAAGCCGTGTGAAGGCATTCCTAGGAAGCGGTTTCCTTGGACAAGATGGAGATGTCCGCGAAAAAATGCCAACCCCCGCCTACCCCTAACAAGACCCGGCAATTCAGGGTTTGGAAATGCTTGGAGATGTCTATCCAGCATGACCTTCCAGCCATGTTTCAAATTGTTTGGGCCTCTGACACTATTCCGCACAGGTAGAAATAAGATGAATGAGAGTGTTCGGCATTGGCTGTTCGTTGTTTGTTCGTTGTTTGGGCATTTGGTAAGAGGCAGGGTGCTGTGCTGGAAGTAGCGGAAGTACTGTCGGTGGCTTTGCGAGGCGGGCTTCGCTCGCTCATTGGTGAGCAACCCTTCAAAGAGCCAACCAGAATCAGCAATTGTTATTCAACTGGGATGATGACTGACAGCGACGAGGGCAAGTTTTGGTAGACTCACCGCAAGCGGGCATGGCAGCCGAGCAGGCTGCAATTGCGAATGTATCGAGAGCACCTCCTGCTTGACATGTTGCACATGGAAGGGCTTTGCATTCCCTGTCCCCTTCAAGTGGCGGGTTTGTAATAATAGGAACAATGATACCAATTGTGTATATTATATATATATATATGTGTGTGTGTGTGTGTATGTATACGTATAAATGTACATGATTCCACCAGGGCCAACAGCTATATAACATGACTCATTTGGTTGGCATCATGCTGACGGGTTCTGCTCTTCGGCGAGGAACTGCACGTGATAAGATGAGCTGCGGCCTTCTTTTGCGCCTTTGTCACAAGGTAAATGTGCCTACGCGGAGGGGTCGGAGCCTGTCCCCTTCCGCTTTTGCCTCTTCCCGTCAACCAGGTTCTTGCAAGCTTATACTAAGGTGGTTTGTAATTGCAACATATTGCAACCCTTTGTTGGTGGCCGCCAGGGTTGGGACAACCCGTGTTAAGACTTGTTCGTTCAACCGCAGTCGAACCAACCTTTGTAAGTCCTTAAGGCCATGGCCCGTTGCTTTAAACCAACCGCGGCGGCCGCCCAGTTAGAGCCGCTCTTCGCGCACCGCGCGCACAAGGGCCAGCGCGCGGCCCTTGGAGTCGACCGATGCGGATCTGGATCTCCTAAAGTGGGCATGTAGGGAATTGTCCTTTTGTTTTCCATTTAAAGCCACGCCCAAAAAAAGGAACCCTCCAAAAAGCAATACCCATGGGAAGATATACTTATATATATATATATGTATTTACTACCCAATTTGCTTTTGCGGGGTATGTCCCTTTCAGCCACCATGTTGAGAGTAATTTTGAGGACCTCACTTTAATGGACCCTGATGAGAACATGCCCAAACGTCCTAGCCAGGCGCCTTTTGAGCTCGGTGGAGTCTCATTTTGTGGGGTTGCCCATCTCTTTCTCAACCAGTGGGAGTGGACGGTCTGGTCCTCAACAAGCCCCAAAGCCAAGGCCTGGGAAAGTGAAGTCGGTGTCAAATCTTTGGCACCAATCTAGGGTTTGATTCCCCATTCTTTTCAACCATCGTTCTTTCCAAAAACCGGCTGTTTTCCCTGGGTTTCCGGAGGTTTCCTAGAAAGAAGGATCCCTGGAAATGGGGAAGGTACCCCTGGAACCAAGCCCCTTTTCGGGTCTCAAGAAGCTTCGACTTAGGTCTCGGGCCGCTGCCGCAAGCGCCCAGCTTCCCGGAGCCGATCGACCTGGACAGATGCATGCGTTTGGGTCGGCGAGTCGGTTTGGGCCCGACCTGCCCAAGCGGGGGGTCCCGTGGTTTCCTTTGGAAACGAACAGTTCCACAAGGGAGACATCCACATGGGTTCGTGTTCAAGCGAGTTGGAGCCCCTGTGTTTCGGGGGGGAGTTTTCCAAACCGAGCCGGCAGGACAGCGCCTTGCCGGCAAAGGTGCCTTCTTGTTGGTAATCTTCTGGAAAGCCTTCAGGCGGCCTTTTCACAACGACCACTCACCAAGTGGCATGGAAGCGGAACAAGACCCCCCAACAGGCCTTTCAAACAGATTTTAAGAAGAGGCTAACGGGCTGGGCTCTTTCAGGAGAGTCGGCCGCCGCGGCAACGGGGCAGATCTTGGGACTTTCGAGGCCGCTGTGCTTGGGGCTGGGGAAATCGAAGCCGAGAGGCACTTGTCAATGAGGGCGCTTGTCAATGGGCCATCTCCTGTTGCTCAACTGGCAATTCCTTGCTGGTTCTCGGCAGGGAATGAGGGTGAGGGAATGACCCCTATACACGTCCCCATGGTTTCCTTTCGGGGAATCTCTAAGTTCATTCCACCCCTCCTGGGCCATTCACTACTATAGAGAGCACCAGCAAGATTCAAGCAGTTTCGTTTCTGTTGCTTCCCTGTATCCTTAAGCCTTACGCCTTTCGGTTTGTCGGTTGCCTTGGTATTTGGCCTTTGCTGCGCTATATGCCTCACTTTCATTTTTTGCACACTGCTACCACAGCCCTTTCCCTTCCCCACAATTTTGACACGCTTGGCGATACAATGGGCATTCACAATCCGGCTGGCTTGGAGCAATTTGGGCAGGCGAGAGGCTTAGGGGCTTGCATTGAAGGTCTGAACGGTTTATGTTTTGCAGTTTTCTGGGTTGCTGTCTTCAGATCGCTTTCTGGCATGCACTGCAGGCTTTGTTAAACGCTTGCGGGAATTTAGTGGCTGCATGGCTGGCCAGGCGATCAAAGTCCGCACGGGGCCTCAGCTGCAGTGCTCTCCCTCTGGCAGACCCGACATTGTGGGTCAGAAACACAGAAGTACACAAGCACACACGCACAACACATTGCACACACAACATCACACAGCATCAACACACAAACACAGACACATACAGGCACACAGACACACAGGCGCACAGACACACAAACAGAAAGACAGACAGACAGCCAGACAGCCAGCCAGCCAACCAGCCAGCCAGGCAGGCAGGCAGGAACGCAGGCAGGCAGCACACAAGCAGCACGCACACACGCACTCACGGACGCACCCACCCACCCATACCCACACCCACACCCACACCCACACCCACCTCCGCGCCCACGCCCACGCCCACACCCACACCCACGCTACACACATGTGCGCACAGGCGCACCGGGCACACGGGCGCACGCACCCTGGCACGGCGAACGGCACACGGCGCACGGCGCACGGAGCGCGACGCCCACACACGCTCTACACACACGTGCACACAGGCGCACCGGGCACACGGGCGCACGCACCCTGGCACGGCGAACGGCACACGGCGCACGGCGCACGGAGCGCGACGCCCACACACGCACACACGCACGCACGCACACACAGCCACACACCCGCCCACCACGCACGCGCGCGCGGAGGCGCGACGTCGCACACCCACACACACACACAAAGACAGACACATACACACATACACATAGACATATACCCGCACGCACGCACCCGCACGCTCGCACGTCTTGCCGCCCGCCCGCGCGCACGCACGCAAGCACGCACGCAGGCACGCACGCACCCACAGAGACACAGACACAGACGCAGACGCAGACGCAGACACAGACACAGACACAGACACAGACACCCACACACACACACACACCCACACACACACACATATTATGCAAACGCACGCCCACGCCCATGCATGCCCACGCGCACCTACGCACACGGACAAGCACACACGCACACAGACAGCAGAGAGACACACAAACACTCACACCCACACGCACACGCGCACGCACAGGAACAGGCACACGCGCACGCACGCACACACGCACAGTACACACACACACAACACGCAAATACACGCACACAGACACACTACGCACACACACACACACCACACGCAGACACCACACGCACACACAGAACAGACACACACGCCACACACACACACACCACACACACACACACCACACACACACACACAACACACACAGTCAACGCACACACACGCAACACACACACAGCCTACACAAGACACACACACACACAACACATCAAACACACACACAAACACACAACACACACACACACACACACCACACACACACACCACGCACACACAACTCACACACACACACGCAACACACACACACAAAGATTCACACGCGCACAAGAACCACACACCACAAAGCAAGAAACCACAAACAAGAACACCGCAAGCCAGCGACACAAACGCAAACGCCAGCACAAACGTGCAAACAAGAAACAAAACAAACAAACAAACAAACAAACAAACGAACAAGCAAACAAACAAACAAACAACAACTAAAAAAACAGAAACAACGACAAACAGAAGCACACACACACACTCACATATCACTCGCGCATTTGATTTGAGTGAGTCATTCTCAGTCATAGCTGTGGCCAAGGGAGCTGCAGCCCTCGCCGCGCGACGAGGAAGTGTGAAGGTTATGTGCGTGGCGGGTGGCGCAGTTTGCTCTGAAAGGTGCACATGGTTGGGGAACACTGGGTCTTCGGGCCATTTTCTGTGATACCAAGGGAATACCCCCAAGGACGTCGTCACAGGGACCTGTGGGACAGCACTAAAAAGCGAAGGATAGGAATCCCACTTTGGTGTCGCGGCTAGGGTATTTGCCACAACCGTGGGTCTGCAGGATTCCTAAAACGAACTTTCCATTTGGGCAGATGCGTTTGGAGTTATTGATGTTCCCTATTGGGAATCGCGTCGAGCGACCTATTGCACAAGAGAGCGCTTTGCACACTTTCTGTGAGCAGGGAAGGCGGCAGTGCGCTTGCGGACATGGTTCGTCGCGTATGCACCCGTGCACGACTCCGGAGCGTCTCAGAGTTCTAAGTCGCTGGGACAGCATTAAGACAGCAAGCTCTTTCCTTGTGAGGTTGCGTAGCGGAAAGGCTGCTTGTGGGCATCCCAGGCCAAACTTGGTGGGCTCTCAAATAACATTGTTTGTGCCTTTCCTACGTTTTGCTTTCTTGGAGCAAGCACTCCTTTTCGGGGAGGGCATATTTTTCATGGTGGGTCAGCCCTGCCCAGCGCCAAGGTTGCTGGTTTGCATGCATTCAGGATGCAACTATGCCTTTCTGATGCCACCCTCTGCCGATTTCTGTTCGTATGAAGGACAATCGTCTTATGTCATTGCCTATGTTAAGTTAAGGGAGGTCAAATCGTTTATTTTCGGTGACGTTGCTGCTCTTAAACATGTGTTTGCGTCTCGACGACTTTCTTTTAGCGGGCACCTCCAACGGTGCATTCAGTATGAGGGCCTTTCCTGTGGCGCCCACTTGCTGGGATCGATATCCCATATGTCCTTTTTGTGGTAAGGATGTGATCCACAACCATGATTTTGTTGTCTGTGAGCTTGCTTAGCCAAACCATTTTTTGTTCTCATGTCCTTTTTAGTTTTGGGCAGGCAGGCAGAAACACTTGAGTTCGGGCTGCCATGTTGTGGATGGTGTCTTTCCTTTCCTTTCATGGAGGGCTCTTTGTTTCGGTAGCTTCAGCCTTGCACGGGATGGAAACCATCCCGGTGGAAAAAAAACGCGCGCCATTCATTTGGCTATATTTGGCCTCTCGTCCAGGAGCTGGAAGCTACGGGCCTGAGCCTGAGAGTAATTTTCGTCATTTTGGCTGGTTTCCTAAAGGACTACAAAAGTACGGCATTCCTACCCTCCTTGCGAAAAACGAACGACAAATCCCAAACAGCCAACAGAAAATATGGACACCCTGCTTGCTGCAGCATGTTCGAAAGAGCAGGGGTGTTACATATACAATGGCAGGATCAAAAGCAAGGATCATTCCCTCTGCGAACATTTGTCCAAGAGGCCTTCCAATGCCCAACAGCCACATTTGTTTTTTTGTACAACCATTCGGGCTTGTTTTTTTGAGGGTACCGGTTTGGGTTGCCTTGAACGGGAAGCTACAAGAAAGCCAACTCCTTGTTTGGAGGCTTCCTGCAGTTTTGAGACCAACCCATTTGGTTTCCTAATGTTTCCTAGGCCCTGCTTAGGAAAAGCATACCTTTCTGACCTCGTTCAAATTGGGTTCTCACGCTGTAGCGCTGCTTGCAATATCTTGCAATATGAAGGAAGGGAAGCCACAGAGAACGAGCAAGAGCAATTGAATGTGTTTTTGGTGGAGGCGACCTTTTTCACCATGAAATGTGGGACTCTTTTTTCACTTGAGGAGCTTGCCCTCCGTCAAGCACCATCCGCCATGCTGGGCAAGAGATTCTCGCATCAGCCCATGGGTCAACCAGGCATTGCTCAAGCGTGGCGTAGTTTCCAGCAACCCTCAACAGTAGGCATCGATTTCCAAACTCGCAATCAAGTAATCCGCTGAAATTGTTCTGCTCGCTGATTCAAGCAGGACGCCGGTTCGACTTAGATTCTGTAGGATAGCCCCCAAAATCAGGAGCTCTGTTGCTCCCGCCCTGCTGCCAAGGCCATGAGTTGTTCAGCAACTCCTATCCGCACCCATCTTTCCAGCCGCAGCCTCCGCCGGGCCGGTCTCCTCGTGCCTCGGCGCCTGGATGCTGTGGAGGGCAGAAGGGGACGACAATCAGAAATTGGCTGTGATTTCAAATGGGCAACACCCTCCAACTTTACATGCTGGACCCAAATCCCCAGGTACATGATTTGCCACCAAGGGGTCAGCATAAAAGGTTCCCAATATCTCCCAATTGCAGTGAAAAGCAGGACAAGCCAGTGAGTGCAACAGAGATCCATTTGCATCCCAGGCAGTCAGAAGGTTGGGCGCTCAGTGCTTTTCCCAACGGGCTGACTGCGCGTGTGGTGCGTGCGAGGCAGCTCGGTCAGCTCGGCTGGCTCAAATGGTTCTGGGCTCAGCCTCACGCGCTTCGAAGCGCTCACGTTGCGCGCGCGCTCGGCGAGTTTGAGATGACTGAGGTCTATAGTGCCCCAGTGGTCCCTGGCTTGCCAGTGTGGCCCAGGTACGGCGGGGTGGGCTTGCATTTGCATGAGCCGATTTTGTTTTTTTACCCTTTGGAACTTTCGCGCATTGGGGCCATCCTCATGATTTTTTGTTTCGCGTATTTCGCGTGTGCCAGGAAGCGACGGCCACAATCTTTGCCTCGCCACCGAGATCGCAGTGCCGATGCCCGGCCGCGCGAGGTGGGGAACATGTTCAACATGTTGAACATGTTCCCCCGGTTTGAGGGGCAAGCGCTTCCTTAGCTGAGCACTGCAAGGGATGCTCGCTGTAGCGCAAACCTTCAGCGCGCCAGGCCAAAAAGGAAGCGGCCACCGCACACCCTGGAGGTGGGCAGATGAGCTGAGTTGCAGTTTCTCGTTCTCCTGTTGTTGCTGCCATTTTTATAGGCGAAGCGGCTTGCGACAACGTAATCATGCCCCACAAATGTCTCATGGCCTGCAGTGAGGACTCACAGCGCGGAAACCCGCGCCTCCTCGGGAGAGACGCCGCTGGCTCAAGACATCTTAAGACGAAACGTGACTTGCGAGCGGCACGCAAAAAATGGAGAGCCTGCAAGGTCCTCCTCGTACTCAGCGGGAGAAGGCGGGAAACTGCTTCCTGCAGGTTGGGGGGTGGCCAAACGATTAACCGGGTTTGTATCTCAAGAATCCGCAAAAGGGAAACAAACAAGTTGTGTTTCTCTAAGTATTCCATGTGGAACGACTCCACAAAAGGGCACTCTCGCAATGCCACAAAATTGTTCGCTCCACGCAGCGTGTGGCAGGAGGAGCAAGCAAAGATGCACATGGCACTGACGAAGGCCGCCCGCTTTCTCCAGCACCTGATGGCAAGCAATTGCGATGGTTGAATGGTTCAACCCCCACAGTTTCCGAGCCCGAAACTGCAACCAGCGTTTCTGCAGTTGCTGCTTGGTGGCTGCACGACTTTGTTTCGCCAGGAGACGGTGTCGTCAGTCCTCAACTCTGCCTTTGCCAGCTTTGTCAGTTCCGGCCCTAGCGCTTGACGCGCGTCGCGTAAAGGACGCTCGAGAAGCCATCCGTCAAACCACCACAATCGTCTTGCAAGAATGCCCCCTGTGTGAGTGCCCATGATTCTTCTTGATCGCTGAGCCGAGCTTTTGCGCTGGACAGGGTTCTCGTCTCTGGAGCCTCTTTGAGCAATGGATTCGCGCAGGTGAGAGCCGGAGCGAGGAAGACGACTCGGACTATTGCTCTGAATGCGAAGTCGTCGAGCTCGTTTGATGCAGCTAAGCGCAAGTTCGCAGCTGCAGCTCTCCATTCTTGCCACCAAACCCCGCATCGGCACGCTGCTAAGAATTGCTTTCTGCAGCGCGGACCGCTCGCTTCTGTTTCACTTTCAGGGAAGCGAAGTGCAAGATCCCGTCTGGGCACTGGACTCGAAGGGGCAGTGATTCTCAATGCGGATTTCGTGATAAAAAGGGTGAAAGATGGCAAACTACAACATACAGGCTGTACATATGATTCACGGCGGGCATCTGCCATGCACTTATCTTTGTTGCATTTTGCTTGGATGTTAGGACTTTAACTTTTTGCCAACTAATGGGTTTTCCATGAAACCGCTAAAAGTTAAACTTTTAGCAGGGGAACGGAAAGCAACCGAGTTATGTTTGGCATTCATTTGGGACCGTTCTTGAAACGAATTGTATGGAGAAGCCAGTAGGGCTGCAGCTCATAGCCACAAAGGCGTCCCTAGTTGACTGGTAAGCAGGGTGGCCCTGTCTAAGTGGTTCACTTTACGGGCTCCTTTTCGTCCAGTTTTGATCCGGGCTGTTGTCCCGGTTGCCGGTCAATAGGATTGGCAGCTCCCCGACATACCGACGGCGTCGGTCATACCGTTTTCCCTCGGCTAGAAGGCCAATGACGGGACCCGAGCCACATGGAAGCCCTTCGGCCCCAGGCCTCCGGTGGTGCCCATTCCTTGTTCCTTTCAGCGTGCGTGAAAGAAGGTGCCCGTTGTTTCTCTTGGCCACTGGAGGCCTGCACACCTGTTTAGAGCAGCCGCGCCAGACTCTCCAAAGAAACCTGGCGCATGCGCTCAAAAGGCGCGAGTTGTTCGTGTCGCCTGGGTGGTTCTGCCATCAAGGCTTCCACGTTTCACGCCCTTTCACCTTTCCTGTTACACACACACAAGGCATTTAGTGCAGCCTGCTTGGAATCAGCACGGCCTCTTCCATCAATTGAAGGTCCAAATGTTTGCCACAGGACGGTTGTCACACAGTACCATAAGGCCTTTAGGTGGTAGAGAAGGTAGGGCAGCAAAGGAAGTTCCACAATTCAAGTGCGTATATATGCTCTGCTTGTACTGAAAGCTGCGATGTTCAAGCTGGAGTTGCCAGAGTGTGCTTGTGTACTTGTACTGAACAATTGCGACTTGCTAGGTAGCAAAACTTAAACAGCCAGGCTTGACTGCTGAACAACACGATGGCCAAGCCGAGAATAATTGTCCCGCCGGAAATGTGCTACGCGCCCTTCCTCACGACCCAGCGCTTCCTCCATTGCAATCACTGAGCGGTTGCGATTTTTGAGCTGGTCCTTGCCAAAGCGTGCTGCCTGCTACTCTTGTACCGGACAATTGTGTGTTTTTCTACTGGAGTTGCCAAACCATGTTGCTTGATTGGAAAATTGATAAGAAAACGGCGGCTGTCATATGGTTGGAGAACGATACCGGTAGCGGGCTTGTGTCATTTGATTCGCAAAGCGGCAGGAAACACGACAACGCGTTGTGTGCAAATTCCCTGAAAACTCGTTGCGCTAATTGCTATGGTAAGAGGCGCAGCCTAGGTGGTTGTTTCAAACATGGTCCGCAGCATGATTTAGAGCTTTTAGTGTGCGGTTGCGGGGTTGGGGCCAGGTGCATGGGTTGGCGCTTGTTGCACGCTGGTTTAAGCCTTCAACTGTGAGTGGCATGCATGGCACTAAGTGACATAAAGTGGCAGGGCGGCTTGACAGTCAGAGTCGCAGGTTTCGCACATGGAATTTGCTTCTTTTGTCCAGGCTCAAGTCTCCCTCCGACCGATGCCACGTTTCATGGCAGATCCCCCGTGTGGGGTCGCGGGCGCCTCGTTGACCTTGCCCGGTTTGGGGGTTGTCCGGAATGAAAAGCACTCCTGATGGGACACCTGGCGAATTGCTACGCGCCGAGGGATGTGATGGCCTCAAGCTCCGAGGGAGAAGCAGCGGCCGCCTACGCCTCTCGGAAGCACTTGGAACCAGGGCAAAAGGCATCGCTTTGGGCACGGGAAGGAAACAGGATTTCACCGACTTGTTGCATGAGCGGCTGGACCTTGCGCTGTTTACTCCAAAAAGGACTGAGCATGACGTATCATGATCTTACAGCTTTGTTTTTTGAGTACTAGGACTAGGCCATCAAGACCAAGAGGACAGGATCCCGAGAGTCTGGTGCGCTTGAGGGGCGAGAGCTTAGGACGATGATTTCGAAGACGAGGACTGCGAGGACCGAGCGGGGGAGCCACCACGGCAACCTTTAATTCTAAAACGCTTTGCTTTTTTTTTGCACACCTCCCGCCGAATTGCCTTCAGGGCAATGCAGTTGCCCAGGATGCTTCAGACAATGACGAGGTGCAAGCCTTCGCCAAGGCGCGGTCAGAAGTTTCCACCTGGTCCTATTTTTTAGGCATGCTATGCCCTCCAGCAGTCCGAGTGGAGCAGCGTTTTGTGGTGCAGTCGCCTTGCCTCTTTTTTTGAAATGTTGTTCAACAACGGATGCCCCAGCTGGCCCCAGCTCAGCTTCTTTTCGTGCAGGAGCCCTCATACCCAGAAGAAGCTGCCAAAGCTGCGCCCGGGTCACAGCTATGGCCCTCTCCAGGGTTCCGTTTTCTGGCAAAAGGTTTATTTATAGGTGCGTGAAAGAATCGTGGCTGTATCAGGCCTGGGGCTCAGGTATTGTCCAGTCTCCTTTGGATTTATTGCAACTAAACGGAGAGGGGTTGGTTGGTTTCCTTGTGTGGCTTTTCGGTCCGGTTTGCCAGGGCCAGCTCGGTACCAGAGAGGCCACCCAGGCGGCTGTGGGGGCGGCTGCGAAGATTTGGCGCAGTGTCCTCGCCCGTTTTCTCCCCTCCTTCATCAGCCAATTTTCTCCAAGTCGGGCTGAAAGGATGTCTTGCAGCCAGTCTTGCCCAGGCAAGCAAATGTTTTTGTCTCCTTCAGACGGTCAGGCCAGCTGACCCACCAAGAGGTGAGGGATGGTGAGGGGAGCCTCTTTTTTCAGAGGGGCTGTCATCGCTGTCCACGCTGCAGGACCTGCGGTTCTAAGATTTAAACTGACTTCCTGGACTTTTGCCAGCCACGCAGTTGAAGAAGTCACCCCCAACTGTTTAGTCGCGCCTTTCCCCCCTTTCCTTGCTGCCCCGTCCTGTTGCCAAGGCCGCCGTTGCGCAACGAGTTAGGTTTGTGCCTGCCAGGCCACCAGTGCCTGAGGAGCCATCCCCAAGGGAGGCGCGGGTTGTCACAAGGATCGCCCCACGCAGCCGGTCTTTCAAACGTCGTGAGTGGCAGGCTCATTGCTGTGCTGCAGCGGCATCTTTTTTGTCAGTGGCTTGCGTGGTTTGTCTGCAAGTTTCAGAGAATCCTAGCCCCCGCAGTGTGACGAGCCAATCACATTTTGGGTTGCCTGGAATATATCTGCCGTGCCGGTCGTTCGATTCGCAGCGCAAATTTGCGCCACAATTTTGCCGATCGATCTCAACACACGCACGCTCCTTCTAGCCATCACTCAAGATGTAAGATTTTGTAGGAGTGGCTTTTGTGAGGTTACCCTGTTGGGTATATGGTGTAAAAGGACACCCAGAGGTGACCACGCGTTTTGAGGCTTTGCCGTTTTTGAGACAACCCCCTAGCCTCACGCTCCTGTCCAGCCCTAGCTTTTGACAGGCCCTGCCTGACAGGGCTGGGGGCTCAGGATCAGTGGGGCGACCTTGAGAAGCGCAGACCGCTCGCAAATGAACACTGGGTGACGCACATGAAGCGTGCACGTACCTTGAACTTGTGAACGCCGTTGGCTTCCCGGTGGGTTCATTTGAGCGACTGATCAACTCTCCGTCAGTTGAATATGCATGGATACGGTCAGAATACCCTAACAAGTCGGGAGTTTCCTGAGAAACGAGACGGTGCCCCCGACTTAATGAGATCAGAACGAAATAGTGTTGCACAAACGATGCGAAACGAGATGCCTCGAAACAAAGTCAGAGTCTGCGGAGGGTTGTTGTGCGTGCAGCTGGCTGTGGGGCTTAAGCAGAGCGTTAACGAGCGCAAATCTCGAGTCGTGTGCTGACAAAGTGGACTTGGCGTGCTCCATTTTTACTGGTGCGATTTTCGAGCATGAGCTGCCAAAGCGCGCTTCGCCTACTACACCTTGCTAAACAAATGCGATTTCGAGCTGGAGCTGATCAGCGGTACTTGGCGTGTAACTCTACTCTGTTCTGAGAAGGTGTGATTTTGAGCTGCAATATAGGCCGAAACAAGATCAAACCAGTTTTGTCACTGTGGAGGGCAGGATAGTTAGTCAGTGCTCATTTGGCTTTTAGCCACCCTGTGCCTACCTCCTGTAGGTGGAGCATCGCCATGCTGCCGCTCCTGTGGAGAAGGCAGGAGCTCGGGCTCGTCCGTGCGACTGTTTTCAGCTAGGCTTGGTTGCGATTTGGTTCGACCGGATTTGCCTTTGAACATGTTTGGTGAAACCAAAGCTTCCCCCCCACTAGCAATTGTTTGTTTTGGGTGGGGGGCAAAGAGCAACCCACCCGGGGCCAGCAACTTGGTACGTGATGGATCAAGCTTTATGTGATTAACGTCCTTGGCACATCCTCAGTCCGACCGCAGCATCAGCGAGCGGCGTTGCCTAAACACATGACATTCGCTCACAGAAGCAAAGAGGTTACAGGATGCGTGTGTGTATAGATTTTATTTTCAGGTGCCCTTTTTGATTTTGCAAAAAGGGACAGCATAACCCAACATGGCCCCTGCCGAGCCTTTGGTTATCAAGTGGGCTCAAAGATATCGACGCAGAGTGTCAACAAGTTGCCTAGGTGCTTGCAAATGGATGCTTGGGTTGCTTGTTCTGGCGTTTGGTCATTCCCCCTATGCACCCAGGCAACGGTTAGGGATCCTCTTGCCGAGCAGGGTTTGACGCGACTTTTTTTGGCTTGAACTTTTAAACATCCAGGCTCTGGCCCCCTTGACCCAAACAGAGGCTGTTCAAACAATAATTAGTTGTCTAAACCCGTTCCCAGAAGAGACACGCAACTCACGTTCGCTTAAGCAGGGGGTTGAAACCCATCGCTGCTCGGAGCGCGCAGGTTTCTCGCATCAGCCGCCTCGGTGCCGGACCAAGGCTTTGGGTGCTGCTCATTGTTCATGGCTCCTCAGCTTGGGCTTTTGAACCAAAATAGAACACCAAGGTTCGGGAGCCATGCTTGGTGACGGCTTATCCCGCGTGGATGGGCGGCAGGAGCTTTCAGTTGACATGCCTTCATTTCCCCGCATCGGGGCGGGGGTATCCCCTCGAAATGTCTTCCACGTTCCTGGGGTCATCATTTTGACGGTTTCTCGGGGTTATCAAAGTCAGAAAATGGGGTTGTTTCCCTTGAACCCACCACTTAGGGGTGACTTTGATCATGGTAATTCATGGTACAAGAATGAGGCCAGTGTTCCCTTTGTGGGGAAGACATGTGCGGTGTGCACGTCGCTTTGCCCGTCGCCGTTGGCGTTGGCTGAAAAAGCGCCAGGAGGAGCCGGAGAGCGGCAGGACCTTTGCGAGCGCTCCGTCATCTGGCAGACGGGTCGTGTGGGAGCCTTGGTAATTGCCTTCCACCAAAACCGGCGCATATGTACATCGCATCGTAAGGGCAGTGTTTCATGAGTTTTGCACAGATTATCAATTAGAAAGAACAATGGTCAAGCTTGAAAGGCCTGGAAAAGGGAAGCACAACGCTGAATGATTCTGTATAATAATTGGCACGGCTCCTGCGTGTAGTAAAGTGCAAAGGGGTTCTCCTGCAAACTCCCTCCATTGACACTTTGGCACTTTTGCCGGCATCTCTTAACCGTCTACACTGTTGCTTGCAGAACCTTTTCTTCTGTTAGGCCAGATCTTCCACATGTCAATCCATTGTGTATGTCTAGTTGTGTAGGGCCGAGGTCACACAAGCGCAACCCATCACATGAACACACGCATGAAACTACCTTGGTTGTGCACCACCGCACGCTTCAAGTTAATGAGGGGGCTCTGGAACTTCCTTTTTTTATTCTCTCTCTCTCTCTGTGCTTATGTGTTAGATAATGAGATAGAGGATTGGTAAGAAAAGAAGGGATGGCGAGTCAACATGACAAATAGACAAGACATGCCTCTTTCATCTCGCTGCAGCGAAGAGAGGCATGTCAGCCGCTACGCGGCTAGAATGAGATGAGCGGCTGGTGATAGGATGAAGGTGATGGGATTCGTAAAGTCATTTCCCATCTAATAATCCCTTCTCCTCGCCATTATTGTTAACATGCAAACCTTCAAAAAAGATGCAACCCGAAAGATGCCCTGCCGGCAATTCGATTTGCCCACCAAACAAACTCTTTTGTGTTTTCAGGTTGGGAAAGAGGATTTGGCGCGGGGGTACGCATGTCCGTACGCGCATCATGTAGCAACCTCTCTCGGGGCAGTTTGGTCGGAAGTGCAAATAGTGATTTAAAGCTTTCGAGGGCCAAGCTCCCACACTCCCGGTTCCCCAACTTGGAACCTCAGGAGTGGAGAGTGAAGCCTTGCGGGAATTGCGCTTGCGGCTGTATTTTCACCCTAAACCTGAACCCCCCAAACCCTTAAACACACGGATGCACACACACACACATATATACACACACACACCTAAGCCTTAAATTCCCAAAATCTAAACTCATCTAAACTCTAAATACCCTAAACCTAAGCCGCCAAAGCCCTACACCTCAACCAGAAAAAGCCACTACGAACACAAGAGGTACCTATCACAGATGCACATCTTCCTCTCGTTTGCAACGGGTGGTGTGCCAGGCGTGGCAAGATCTCGGTGAGCTCAGAGGACGTGAGGCCGGGGACTGGCGACAGCGGCGCCGCGGGCTCAGAACGTCGGGCGGACACGTTTTGGAAGCCCCCCCCCTTGTTCAGAGGGGGTGGGGCGGGGGGGGGTAGGGGGCGGTAGGGGGGTTGGCACAGGATTGGTGGCGGGAAGCAAATTGAAGGGAATGAAGCCGGCATTGCAGAAAAACAGGCTTGTGCCATCTACTTTCACCCAGCTGTAATTAAGAGGTGGCCGTCAAGGAAGCCTATGTGGCACACGCGACAAATTGCGAAAACGCGCGGGATCCTGTGAACGCCGCGTTTGTGAGTGGGAAATTGGGAACCCCCTCAAGCCAAGACTTTTGGGGATGGCCTTGACAGTGTGAACCAGCAGGACACCAACCGTGGCTTTGTGTGCGCCTTGTGTTTCACCTCTTTTATTCAATGGCACGCAGTGGCACACACACACACACACACACGCATGATTACCCACTATTTGTGGGATCCTGCTGGGTCCCGAGCTGGTTTTGACGCGTTCATAGTTGGAAGAATCCGTGTGGCCTCGGACAACCTTGGTGCGACTGGCGCTGGGAGGGGGAGCGGGGGGCACTAACCTTCGCAGCAACGGGCACACTTTCTTGAGCACATGCGCTAGGGCTGGGAGGAGATGTGGACAAGGGTGGGGTGGGGGCTGGGGGGGGTGGGATGTTTGTCGTTTTGGCTGCTGTTTCTTCCAACCATCCAGTCACATGAGAACTCCACACGCATACTGTGACCTTTGGCTCAAAGGCTTTGTGAGACATGACTTCCTGTGCACCCAGCTTGCGCTGCTTGCATGTTTGAAGACTTGTGTGTCTCGTAATTGCAAGATGCGGCAGTGTTATAAGAGTCTCTACTTGTTCTTCCTTTGCATTTGGGCTCTTTTCAAGAATCTGGACATATATCCAGAGACCTATGTCGGCGGGCTGATCAGGGGTCCTTATTTCTCAGAGTAGCGGAGCAGGTTCGCAGGCTTTGAGATGAAGGATGTCAATGATTCGCTATCGGCCGGCATGTTGGCGGAACATGCACGTCAACCTCTTCATGAGCGACAACGTACCTCCAATGTTTGATTGCCATGTGATGTTGCTTCGGTATAAGGAACTGGTAAGCGATGAACTGCTGAGTCCGCGCAGTTGACCCCAGGAACAACGCTCCACGTCAGCGCCGAAAGCTCGCAAACAAAAAAAACACTGTTGGCTTAGAAGAATGGCTCCCACGTAAACTTGCTTATCCTATAAGATGTGTTTTTGTTCCTCGAATCTTACGAATTGAGCCTTTTTCACGGGGACGATGGACCCGCTAGCCTTGTCTTCCCTCAGCAGCGGCAAAAGGGAATGTTTTGTCAAGGCATAGGGGCCGGGGGCGGGGTTGCGCCGATACAATAAAGGCTCAGCTACATGTCCAAAGAAGGTTTGCGCCTTGGGGCCTTGCAACAATTTCAACAATACCATATTGACCATACTGGGTGACCCTAATGATGTTGTATTACTTGTAATTTTGTTTTGGTTTTGCTTCTTAGGCGAGCGTTTTGAGTTGGTTCCCATCAAGGCCCCCAAGGCCTCGTGGTCAGCGCCCGGCAAAAGGTCACTTCTCCTCCGGTCAAGGACTCCCGTCCGCTATGGCGCGGGCCACGGTATTGCCAAACGTGGGTGGGCACCCGGCATGCGCCCAATTGTGCACCATGAGTTGGCTAGTCTTGTCCCCACTTTTGTGCTTGATTATTGTTTAACGTGCTTTTTTTGGTGGATGTGTTGATTCATAGTTTTATCATATGGGTTGTGGCTGCTGAGATGGTTCATGACTGCGATGACTCATGTTCACTTCATGATTGTCCTGCTGGCTCACAATTTTGCGAATCATGTGCTCAACTGTTTGTGGTTTCACCAGCTTTGTGGAGTGGGTGCATCATGCCTGACCTTGCGCAGGTTGCGGGATGAGAAGGCCTTTGCGTCATGTTATGATGTAGGGCCAGGGCCACTTTCGGAACCAAGTCTTGAGGAAGTTGTTAGCAGACACCGATTATGACGTTTGTCCGCATGGGTTTTGCTGGTTCATCATACGCCTTACCGCGTGGGGCCGGGGGGAGGGGGGTCGAAGGACCTGACTTGCATCAGCTGGGTTCTTTGCCCCTTTGCTTTGGTTTGGTTGGTTTGGGGAGAAGCTTGCCCTTTGTTTCTCCACGACAGGGAGGGTGGGCTCAAATGCCTGAGAGAGCATGACCGACAGGTCCAGCCCGCGATGCCACAGAGGCGCGGCGGTGTTTGGGGACCCCTATTTTGAGAAACCCCCCCTGCTCGCGTGGTTTCCCACTACGGGTTGCGGGTTAGGAGTTATGAGTTTTGAACAACCTAGCTTTTGGTTTGCAAGCTGGGATGTTGGACATTATCATTTTAGGCCGTTTGGAATGGGGCACTTTTGCGGATGTTTCACGATTGTTGGTCACATATCCTGCTTATGGCAAGAGCGAACTCCAAATTGATCATTTCTGCTGACCTGCAAAGGTGCTTGGGTTCTTTCATGCAACGCTGGAAGGGCTGTCCAATGGTGCCTCGAGTGACCTTGTCTTGTGCAGACAGTGCTTTTCCCTCCCAATTCCTGTGACCAGCGCACCAATCGCGGTTCACCATCAGTTGAAATAGGATACCCCACATTCATCAGGGTCCTGCAACTGATGATTGCTAAAGACAGGGCTCCTTACCAACTAGCCCTTCAGACTTAATCAACTTGGGTGTTTTTCAAAATTAGGGACCGTAGTTGTTGGCGTCCTTCCCTTTCCTCAGACATCACCAATATTCCCACCATGGTTCATTTCTCAAACGACTGATCCCCCCCTGCCAGGCCGGACGCGGATCTCCCAGAGCTGCCCGAGCCGGGCCGCGGCCCCGCGCGCCGGGCGGCGCGCCCGGCATACCTCCATCGTGAGTTTCCCGAGCCAGGGCTCGCAACACTTCGGGAGTGGGCGAGAGATAACTCCGAAATGTGGACCTATGGCCGTGTTGCGCCGGTTCATGCTGCTTGCGGGGCCAAGGCCAGACCTGGTGCGGGCGCGGATGGCGCCAACGGGACTTTGGCTTCGGGGGGGATTGCATGTGGATTGCCGCCGTGACACACATTTTTGGCAGCTGGAGCCACTGTTAGGGGAAATTCCTTTTTGGGGCTTGTCTGCAGGGGTGTAGCTGGCTCACTCCAAGCAGATGGTACAGATCGCTCAGGGTAGTTAAATCTGTTCACTTGATAATTGAAAGGGGACAGCTCGTAATACCACAGTTGCCCTTGGCCACATGGTCTGTTTGTAATGTGCAAGGTGGCATGGGCCAATTTGTTCACACCTGCAGTTTCCACTTGCCCAAGCGCCTGGGGCGACGTGCAGGACCGGCGCGGATGACCCAAGGAAGGTCAAGAGATTGCAGCAGGAGTCCAATTCGGGCGGAGGTGATTTTCAGATTTGGGTGGAACTAAGGCGTTTGTTTTAGTTGTGGCTTGTGCTTGCTGCCCTCGGAAAGGAGCTCTATTGATTTCAGTTGAAGCAACGGCAAAGCAACGGCCCCCACAAGGAATGATACGGATGAATGCCTCCGAGTTGCTTGCAACAGTGACATCGGCTGAACCTTGCGCAAAAAGTATCACATTGCACAAACGTATCACAAACTGAGCCTGTGAGGCCCATGAACAGAAACCATCAATCCAATTTGCTGCACCTTGCGTCCCAGATATCCAATCCAGGTGCGGCGCTGCAACCGTGGGGCGTTGAAGCCGCCTTCAACTTACACTCATTCAGCATAAACTATCGTTGAGGGTGGTTGGCAGCTCCTTGTTGGCTGGAAGAAATTTGTCTACGCTCCATGGGCAAGAGTCATACTCCGGAATGCGATTCGAATGCTGTTGCGAACTGTTATGACTGGCCAGGAAATGTCCAGCCATTGCTTTGTCATTGAACAAGCCTTCCGCCTGTGACACATCGCAAAGACCAATGGCAAACCCAATCGAACTCAACAGCAGTACCGCATCCAAGCATTGACATCGACGTTGCGACGCCTTGCGACCTTCCCTTTCAAACTTTGAACCACTAAACCCCTTAGGCCCCAAACCCCAAGAGCGACGCCTGAAGCGCGGCACGAGGAGATCCAGAGACTTTCCCAACGTTTGGCGGAGTCGGAGATGTACTCCGTGAGGACCTCAGCCGCAGAAAGCGTCGAGATGCAAAGGGGCGGCTTGGCTGAGTCTTAGCGTACACGATTCAGTGTCCGGTTTGTCTCCTTGTTATTTTTGAGTTGCCTTTCTTTTGTCTTCATCGTGTTGATCTACTTCTAGTCGTCGTCCCAGCCGGTGTGCCATTTGTCTCGTTTGGGTTTGCCAGATTGGTTTCGGGTTTGGTGTGCTGTCGGTCTCCTTTGGCCTCCTTACCGAATGCTTGTTTTTGGCGTTCGGGAACAACATGAATCACATGCAACTGTGACGTATGATATGGCAGGCACAGGACGACGGCCTGCCAAAGTTCACACTGGAGGAGGCACAAGATTCCACAAGCTCCGGCTTCCGATCTTTCGGAAGAGTTTCTCAAAGAAGCATTTAAAGACAAGCGATATTTGTGGGTTCCCGATTTTGAGAAACACTCGTATGAGATCCAGTCTTAGTTTTCCAAGTGAGATGATTCAGAAGTTAGTTAGAGTGCAGCTAAGCACTGGCTTTTATCACAAGCCTTTGGCTGCAGGGTGGACATGCACACGTGCGCTCCCGCAATGACATGCTCACCATTGTCATGTGTCTCAGGACCACCGCATGGTTGATGCCTGTCCTGTACAAGCACGCACTCCGGTCTTTTTGAGAGTGCTCCTTTCTCGAGGGGGGACCAAAAGGCTTCCTTCCCCCCCCCCCCTCCGTCCCGCATTTTCGGGGTTCCCCGATTTGGAGTCAAAGCCATGCGTTGTTTTTCCTTTGCTGCTTCTCTTGAAATAGCAGCCAACCAGAGGTCCCTCAAAGAGCACGACACCCATAAGGTGCAAAGGCTCCGTTTCCAGATGTCCAGGTGGAGGTGGGCAACATGATCGCCCAGGGAGGCTTCGCCTCGGTGCCGGGCAGCCCAGGTGCATTTTTGTCCTGAGCGCGTGCAGGCCCGTCTTGACATGTCCGAGCTCGAGCAAATCTGGATCCCGGCAATATCTAGGATCCGACCTTATGAACATGGCAACATGTGGGCCATAAAATGAACCAATGGGGAAATCTAAACTGAGCTTCGGACTGGTAGGTGCCAGGGCAAGCCCCAGACATCACCTACGGCTCCGCCCCTGAAAGAGCTCGTCGCGTTTCCAAGCCTAAGTCTGATTAGGTCTGAGTACGCATTTCCCGCATTCAGAGTAGATCATTCATTCGTCAAGATTTTGATTTCGGCGTTGGATATTATACAGGGGTTGGGTGGGCCGGTGGGCCAAGGGGGGAACAGGGCAACTCTAAGAGCTTTGGAGCTAAGGCTTGCTTTCACGTTAGAGTGGCATCCTGCCACCAGCATGTGCAACCAACATGTGCAAGAAGCCTCCAATTTCTCAAACAGTCGAGATTCCAGTCGTTCCAGAGGCACATTGCCAGCTGGCAGAGCACACCTTGCGCTCTTAAGAAGATCTTCGACCCCGTCCTCACTGCTGCTTGGCTGAATTGTGCAAGCAGGGTTTGGATAAGTTCGAGCGCACAGTCATAGGGAACAGTCGTGCCACAGGCAATGGGCAGACACTTATTGCAAGCTGGCAGCAGCTCAGATTAAAATGCCTCCACTATAGTAGAGTGCAGAGGTGTTGTGTTTGAAAGTTGCCCATGTTCATTCATGCATTTGTCACGAAGAAAGGTGGCCTGAGCTGAAACTTGCACAGGACGAGCTCAAAGCCGAGTTTGAGAACGAGGCCGCCGACGGTGGATTCCCTCAACTTGCACGAAGTCTCGTTTGGCCTTTTGAATGGATGCAGTTGTGAAAGTGAAGGCAAGGGGGAAGCAAGCATTTGGAGGGGTTCCTAGCAACACGTTCGCAAGCCACAGCAGGGCATTCCACATGGACCTGGCCAGTCGTCTCATTCCAAGATCACAGGGGCTAGTTGATGTTCGTCCAGCAAGCATGCTTGGGAGAGACCTTGATAAAAAGGGTTTGCCTCAAACGTGGGGCCCCATTGCGTTGGGGCCCTGAAAATGCTGCGATGCCAGGTGCGCATGCTGCGACGGTTGCGCCACCCCAACGTGGCTCAGCTGACGTAGATATGACAAAATGGGGGTGGACACATGTGCCACGGTCACAGGCCCTCTTTCTTGGTTGCTGGTGGTCATGCTTCCGTCAGTAGGGAGAATAGACAACCAAGAGCAGTAATTAGTGGTAATGCTGGCATGCCTTTTGAAGGAACCTTGGAGATGGCCCACATACAGGGCTTTGACGATACGGACGTGTCCGTGTCTCAAATCTTCGGTTTCCCCAGCAAGTTCGCACAACCCCAAACGCGACTTCGACGGGATGGATCTCGAAGCGTTAAACCTGGCTGCCATGTTTGCAGGTGTGAATTGGGTGTTCGCCGCTGAACGAATTGTGCTGCGTGCACACATGGCTTGTTGAGGTGGTGACGCTCATGGCAGTGTGCCGGAAGCCGCCTGCCTTGAGCATCCTGACTGAACTCGTTGGAGTCTCAGTTGCCCAAGCCGCGCTTGGCCCTCTGGCGCCCAAGGCAGTGCGGCCTATCCGTAGCCGTTGGACATGCGTGATGTCGGCAAACTGTTGAGGACCCAGTAAGTTACCTTGAGTAAAACGGCGGTCGTAGCAGAGCCTCAGGTCGACGGACGCCCCGTATGAATTTAAAGGCGGATGTGTCTCTTCGGTTCTGCGTGAAGGTCATCTCAGACGGTGAGTGTATGAACCTGCTCATAGCACTTGTGTAGTAAGCGTGGCTTAAGCATAGAAACCAACCACCGAACCCCCCCCCCCAATGTAGGCTCAAGTATTGGTGATGGGTCAACAAGTTGTCAGTTCCAATTGGTTTGGTCAGTTGTACGTATGGGTCGTTCCTCAATTCGGGAACCGCGCAATTCGGTCAGTTTACTCTGGGCTCATTTTTTCAGACGGCGTCCCAAAAAAACACTTTGGACACCAAGCTCATGTTCTACTCCCCTCCACCTTCCTCCACCTTTAAGACCATCCAAACGAACTTCCTACTTTAGGAAACCCTATATCAACGGGGGTGCCTCAGGTGCCAGGCGGCTCGCTCTACGACCTCATGCACTGCCCGGGCTCGCGTTCACGAGACGCCCCTCGGGCGGAGCCACTGGTCCTGTCGGGAACCCAGTGAAAGCAAGCGGCGGTTTTGGAAAACTGGGCCCCTCTCCCAGAACATCAGCGGCTCTCCAAATGCCTTTCTTTCGGTGGGTGCACCTCTGAAAATTGTCAATCCCAACAAGGGTTCCTTTGTGCTTTGCTTGCCAGGGCCACTGAGCAACTGGGATTTGAGGCTTGTTCAACCAGAAAGCATCCCAATTGCCAATCCTGGTGCCTTATTGAAGGGAGGCACGAAAGGATTAAAAGCGTTCGCCCTTTGAGCCTACCAGCCCAGGGTGGTCGGGTGTTCTACTGCCTAGTTCAGTTGGGATTCTAGGCGGGCCTCTGATTTCGGGCCCTCCAGGGCAACTTTCAAGATGTGGGCTCCGGGGCGAACCAGCCCCGAATCTGAAGGTCAAGGGGCTGTTTTAATCAAGAGTCCCCTGCACGTGGTCATTTCAAGATGCAAGGGGTGTGCAGGCTGGTGCCGGGGGGGGGAACCATATGTGTAAGACTCAGGCCAAAAGTCTGAAGCCAAGGTCAGCTTCAAGCCACACAAAGGCACACCCTTGGGTGGGAAGCTACAGAAATATTGGAGCATGCTGTCAGGTTCGATGCCCGATGTTCCCTGTATGTTTCTTCTTGGGTGGTTTACACATCAGCTTCCAGCGGCAAGTTGATCTGAATGTCCTTGTGGTTGGGAGCAGGGACAGGGGATTGGAAGGGTAGGTGACTTCAGCAGCGGCTCAGGCTACCGCTGATTCGGCAGGCAAGACAGCTATTTGCCATGAGATGGTCAAAAGACGTTCTTTTGGGTTGAATTCAGCCTCCTAGTGGTAAATTAAGAGTGACAAAACGCCGTGACCATCATCGAAAAATGGTGTGACCATGGCAGCGGTGAAGAAAGTCAGTAGCATGTCCAGCCCACGGATGTGAGTTTGTCTCAAAATAAGGGGAACCCCAAATGAACCTCGGTGTGCGGTTGCTTCCCTTTCTACCCACCCCGAAAAGGGTTCCCTCAGACAACGGCACCAAAAATTGTTCCTCAACCCCATCGGGGCAGACGGGTGCGCAACAAATAGGCTAGCCGCACAAGGGCGCACCCGCGCGGAACCATTTCAGATTTCATGGTAGGCCTCTCGCAGTTTTTCCATTCTGGGACAGGCAGGCGCTGCCCTAGCGTACTTGCACGCTATGATGGCCGCCTGGCGTGACAGGGGGTGCTACGTCAGGCCCCAATCCTGGTGACAGGCGATAGTTGTTGTAATCAGTGGTGTCCGGATTATGGATTAGGATTGGAGGTCCCCGCCATCTTGAACGACCCAGATGATAGTTCCCCTACATTTTAGACAGCACCTGTTGGGGCAACTTGTGGTTGAGGTGTTGGAGTTCCCGATGCTTCTCCTTTCGAGTGTTTTAAATGTCACTTTGAGGGGATATGGAGAATCCTGCTTGAACCTGCGTGAAACTGAGTGTCGGATTCATATGGGTGTGTCAAGTTTTCTAGCGGGCGCCCCTAGCCGTTGTTGCTTCCAAGGGCAGCAATTTGTTGCAGTCTTCCAATTGGAGACAACCTCGTCACGCGCCGGGCAGTCCATAATTTCTGCACGCCAAGGTAATCCACAGGGACATCAAGCCTGCTGCTGAGTTCGCAGGGGCAGAAAGTGGAGCGGGTACATGCAATAGATTCGTTAGAGAGGACAAATAGGTCGGGCAAGCTGTTGTCCATGATTAAGATTACAAAAACAGCATTGTGGGCAGGTGAGCAGGAGCGAAAAGTGGAGAACTGGCAGAAAGAACTTGCAGACATCCCGAGGTGGACACATACACAACCCGGGAGGGGTCGCCATGTTAAAGATCCAAGAAGTGCATGGTTGACCGCAACAGTCACAAGCTTGAACGTGCAGGGGCATCAGGAGTCTTCAGGAGGGCGCCGTCCACTAAACGAAGCGACGCTAGGTCCCAGAATGTGCTGCTGACAGAGGGAAGCAGGCACGTGCTTAGAGTAGAGCATAGACTCGAAATTATCCTCGAACACTGCATTGTCGGGTTTTGCTTGGTAGTTCCTGGTAGTTAAGATGCGAATGAATCACATATTGAGAGCAAACTCACTGGGGTGAAGCAGGGCTTCTACAATCGTTCGCCCAATTTTGCCGCGTGCTGGCTGCCCGGACTGATGGGTGCTTGCGGCATCATGTCGCTCTTCGTCTTTTGTGCTTGTGCTCAACGGAAGGCTACATTGTCAACCCATTCAGTAGAACCTGCAAGGAGGTCCCTGAAGCCCTTGCAAGCACCTTTTTTCAGGTTGTGTTTTTTTGGTCAGCTTTGGTTCGTGGGCGAGGGCGGGTATTTGCGGCATTGCCGTGGCACGGTGGAGACCCACTTCTCAGGCCTCCTCGATTCAGACTTGTTTTGCTTGGCTTGCGGCTTGCACGCGGCCTTCACTAGGAAAGGTTGGTCGCAGGGCAAGCCTCGACTTGTTGCTGACTCTGGGAGGTCTCGCTAGGCATGCCTCGCGCACAGATTTTCAGGTTCGAATCTTGGGGGCTCCCGCAGGGGGTTGCGATGCAGGCCCGTGGCCAAGCTTTGCGACTTCGGGCTCGCACGCATGCGCTCCGAGCTTTGCAGCGAGCTCGGTCTTGGGCAGGGGCTTCTTGGGTTATTTGGAGATGTCGTCACTGTGAGGAGCAATGAAACACTAAAAGCCACAAGGCTGGTGCATTCTTCGAGCAGGGGCATCTTGCTGACCCTCAGCCCTGCATTGATGCAACTCATGTGAAGTGATGGGGCGTTGCCATCCAGAACTCGTGCCAGTAAGGGGATTCGCAGCATGTTGGCTCGTTTCATTCATTGTCACTTGCCAGACCAAGGCTAATTGGGTAAACTTGCCGCGGGCGGTGCGTCACGATTCTTGCATGCAAGGCATGCGCCAGCGGTTTTCACTGGCAGCCATTGACTGGTAGAATTCGTCACCTTTCCGTCATGGAGGTGAACATGCGGCATGAAAGGCTAGTGCCAAGTTAAGGTTTGTTACCTGCTTTCCCTGGGTTTCCCATTCAAACCAGCACAAGCACCCCACTATCTTGAGGGCATCTTTGGAAGTAGCCCAGGAGGGTCCATTGAATCTGCTTGCCTTCCCTGCGTACTTTCTAGCATCAAACAAGAAGTTACCCAACCCCAAGACTGAGTTCTGCCTTGTTTCTGTTTTTTTTTTTTTGTTGCCTCGTGTTCTCAAGGCACCCTGAATCAGTTCATGCGGCGTGTGGCGTTTCGGAGCCCAAGGCACGGGCTCCATGCAGTGGGCGGGCACCGCGCCCTACATGGCGCCGGAGCTCTTCCAGAAGCGGAGGTATGACCAGTCCGCCCGGGGACTTGGAGCCGGAGACGGTGCCTGGGTTGGTCAAGGAACCCCTTTTGGGTCGGTTTAAAGGGAAACTGCAAGAGGAAAAACGGCAGATGTTTCGGGTCCCCCTGTATGATGCCGATGTCCACTTGCATCTGTCGATATGTGCATTTGTATGATTCTGCATTCTGCGGAAGCCGCAGCGTGCCAAAGCCGGCCTAGGTGGATGTGTTCGCTTTTGGCACCATGATTTGGGAGGCGCGTGTTGCCTTCATTGGTTCGCATCAGTTGGAGAATGTCCAGAGAACCACCAGCCAAAACCACAAGAGCCAAGCTTGGAGGGAAGTGCTGAAGTGCTGCCCTGACGCTCGCTTCCAAAAAGGCCTTGTGGCCTCCAGATTTTGGCAGGTGGCCTCAGGCGAAATTCCCCATGCGAACATGGACGTTGCGGATATCGCGCATCGTGCTTCGACCAAGGCTCCGGCACCCGTCGCGCCGGGTTGTTGGTGTTTCAGGTTGGTAGCAAGGATCGGCGCGCCTTGCGGTGTTTTATAAGCCTCAACTTGTTGTTTATATATATATATAATATGTGTGTGTTTAGGGTGTCCTTTTCAATTTCTCCTTGACGTACCGGGAACCAAAACGGAAACAACAATGTTGACACACCCCAAACGTCGCTCATGTTTGGCATTGATTGGATTGGTTACTTTGTCCGGATGGATGTTCATCGGATTTTGCTTGGTTGGTCGGTCGGTTGGTTGGTTGATTGGTTGATTGGAATCGTGGAATGATGGGATGGTTGAATGATTGAATGATTGGTGTAATTTGATTGTGTCTCGAATTGCTTTAATCGATCGGTTGATTCATTTGATTTGACTTGATTTGATTTGATTTGATTGATTTTGATCTTGATTTTGAACTGATTTTGAATTGATTTGATTTGATTGCTTGATTGGTTGGTTGATTTGATTGCTTGATTTGATTGCTTGATTTGTTGATAGCTTGATTGATTGATTGATTTGATTTGATTTGATTTGATTTGATTTGATTTGATTTGATTTGATTTCATTCATTCATTCATTCATTCATTCATTCATTCATTCATTCATTCATTCATTCATTCATTCATTCATTCATTCATTCATTTTTTTGATGAATTTGATTGCTTGATTGATTGGTTGGTTGATTGATTGATTGATTGATTGATTGATTGATTGATTGATTGATTGATTGATTTTGATCTTGACCTTGATTTTGATGTTGATTTTGAATTCATTTGATTTGATTGGTTGGTTGATTGATTGATTGCTCGGGTGCCCAAATGGCCCAAAAATGACTAAGAACCACATGAGTCAAACAAAACATAGGGCTCGAATGTGCAGTCTACCGCTTTAGAGGCCGGGCCAGACATCCCTTTTTGACGCGTTCCTAGTTCCGCCATGCAACACTGGGGGGTGGGGGGCACAATAGGGGCCTCAAGACTTCCTTGAGAAACACACAAGCGGTCCCCCATTGCAGGGCATCTCACTGACTGTCTGATTCAGAAATCCTTATCAACGAGTTTGTTTCCACAGCATGTTGTGCCGCTTTGCACAGTGCTAGGAATTTGCGGGCCTGGCTGTTCCGCACAGCTGGCCGAAGCAGTTGAAGCGCCTCAGCAGGATTTCGGCAGAACTTGGGCTGAGTTTTCCGGGCGCTTGGACGGGCGGCAACCCTTGAACCTTTTGGCTCAAGTTGGCTTCATGGCTTTTCACCCTCAGGTCATCACCATTGGTCTGACCCCTACTTGCTGGGTTGTGGGAATGTTGCAGCATGTGCCCACGAGGGGGACCCCAACAGATCACCCAAGAGGAAAAAGAGGAGGCCCAATTTTGGTGGGCTCAGTGGATGTTGCAGAGAGGATGGAAGGCATGCAACATGGAAGCATGCGTTGCTTCTTGCAGGAACAGGCATGTTCCCGTGGGCATTTTCAATCAGACGTGGAACGTGAGACCTGTTTTGAAATGGACAGCAAAGATGAAACAAGAGCATGGAGACCGTGTATGCTTGCACATTGTGGCCGAGTTGTTCTCGCAGGAGAGGTACTCCATGGAACGCCCATAGAGAAACCTGACCTGTTTGCAATCTTCTGCGGGTTGGAACTATCAAGAGGTTTCTCATGGAATTGCCAGATCCAAAGTCGCTACACAGACCCATGATTGACTGACAGGACTTGCCGCACAGGCAGACAGCAGCCAACAGTCTTCGACCGCCTAACCATGCCCAAGTTTTCAAAGCCTCTACTCTTCGGGCTTAGGGGTGAGCGCAAGGGGGTCTTTCTCTTGGCAGAGCGCAACTCAGGACCTTGCTTCGCAGCACGCTGTCTGTGCCCTTTGGCTCCAGGCTCCAGAGGTTCCACAATACGCAGGTTCTTTCTTGCACTTCGCAAGGACGAACATGCCGAGTCACCCAGTCATTTGCTCGGGATCACCTCCCATGCCCTTTCTCTAGGTCAAGTTTGCCGACTCGTGCGGCATAGACTCATCGGCCAGGATGGAAAGTTTGCGCTTCGCGGACCAACTTGCAGTGCAGGTACAGATGGACCAGCGCCCCGCCATGACGGAGGTAGTGAAGAACCTGGAGGGGGTCATTCGGGACGCTCGGATCTGGTTCGTTTGTCCAGGGCATGCTGAATAGATCGCGGTGAGTGGCATTGTCCCCGTTTTATTGTTTGGTGGGCTGCCCAGTTAAATTGTCAACCCCCAAACAAGGTTCCCTGTTTCTGCAAGGGGACTGGGCATCGGGGAGGATTTTCGACTGAGAGACGTAGATGTGCCTCATCAATTGGCTTGTTGAGTTGTGAAAGTCTGGCCACTCATGCGCGCAAGCATACAAAGATCGCTGTATGCAGAATGAATTGGATCCTGGATTTGCGCACTCGCGGTGAGCACTCGCGGGAACCAAGGACTTTGCCGATTCCTGAGATGGCCCGTCGAGCCTTGCAGCACTTGTTGGCTGGATGCTTTTTCACTTTGGATTTCTCATGCTGTTCCCTGGCAGTAGGAGACCATTTGAGAACAGACGTGCTCCCCCCAAAACTTCAGCCAGTTGTGTTAAGCGGACCTTCAACAACGAGGCATGCAGATTGCGCATGACACCAGTTGGGATGGCATTCTGCCAGTTGTTCCCTGTGCATCCCTGTTTTGCAGCATATTTGGCACTTGTTGACTTGGCTTCTCGCCCCCCTCGCTAATGCCCCCAGCGTGAGCTGGTCTGAAGACCGACCCTCATGTCGACTGGCTTCGGCGATTTGAATATTGGATCTTGCTGGAGCGTCAAAAAGTGGCCCCAGCTGCTTCACAGTTCGTCCTGGTTTACAGCATGCAGCAGCCCAATTGGCCTGGCCTTCCAGACTCACGCTGCGCTTGGTAGGTCGCGTCGCTTAGGCTGCGATGGCTGCATCTATTTGCAGCCTTAGGCTCAAGGCCGCGGGGGGTTGAGGCTCATCCCCGCAGGCCGTGGAGTTGCCATGGAGCCAGGCGGGCGTGCTCTTGAGCTGGTGCTTGGCATGGCATGCGTGCCTCGGAGGCCAGCGGAGAAGACATGGCCGAAGAGCTTGGCTTTTGACTGCCTGCCGCAAACTTGGACAGTTGTCCGCTCGAGTGTTAGAGAGGCGTGTTTCTTCGTGGGCTCATGCTGGCATCAGTGATGGCCAAGGCACTCTTACTGCCATCACTTCGCCCTCTTTGGAGTTTTTGCATGCTCAGCAGGCCAGGCGGCCAGGCCCCAAAGCACACATGGGCTCGGGGGCATGCAGCTTCCGCAGGCGGCGCACCGATTTTCCCGGCGTGCAGCTGAGAGTTTTTAGATTCAGGGCATTTTGCTTGAACATCATGAGCTGACGCATGATCAAGGTTCTTTGCGTGGGGTGGGTTCCCTGTTTCTTAGCTTGAGAATCATAGTAAATTGATGTGATTTGAAGTAAATCGCCCATACCTTGCCGTGGTATTTGTTCGGAGACGAGTGTGCTACCAAGGCCTGTGCTGCAGAGACATAGGTCTGCGGTGGCTTTGTCAGCTGCGTACTCTCCAGCTGGAAAGCTCAGAAGCTGTGCAAGAGGGGGCTGGGAAGCGAATTTGCACCATGTTTCTGTAGTACAGGGACGACGGTACTGCCCCCTTGATGTGGACATTTCTTGCTGATTCTGGCTGTTGGTCAAAGGTGACCCAGTTTGCATCGGATGAGTGCGAGTTGGTTTGACTGAAAGGTTTCCTGCTTGCAGTCGCACATAGTCGCACTGTGTCTGAGGCAGGGCCGGGCGAAGAATGGACTCCTGAGCAGGCACGGGCTGCGGGCTGTGGGTTTGGGCAGGTTTGTCAGCTGCAACTCAGGGGGCATTCGGTTGTCCAAGTGTGCGGCTTTGTTTGGGAAGAATGTGGTTGTCTCGTTCGGATTGTTGACGGGCTCTTTCTTTCTGGGCCCTTCCGTTAGGTCACGCAAGGACACAAAAGGGCTGACTAGGATTGGTCAATATATCATTTTACCCAGCCCAGGCTTTTGGAAGATGCGGTGCCAATTTGCATTGCCACTGGCAGTTGGAGGTCCGAAGCCCCGGCCTAAAAAGTTAAAATGTTCGGTAAGTCACGGAAACTCTTAACCTCAGGTCCAGCACAGGGCTCCGGTTCGGTCCTTCCGGTGGCCAAGCTGAGTGCTCAACCACTCATTTGTTCAATGGTTTTGGGGCCAAATAGCTTAAATTGTCCATTATATTTTGAGTCGTCCCAGTAAAACTGCAGGGGCGCTTCTCGTATTTGTCGACGCGGGCAGGAGCAGGCTGTCATGGAGGAGGTGCTGGGTAGAGCGCCTCGGCGTTTTCTTCTGGGCGTTCTAGGCTCCTTACCGCAACCAGAAGACAACCAAGTCTAAATATGCAAGGAGGGGGTAGATGTTCACGCCTGGTTCCCAAGGGGCCTTTGTGGGGAGGACTTCATGAATGGAACTGGGGGACTCCCTGTTTTTCTCGGGGATCCCTCATAGCTGAAGGCAGTTGCCATATCCCCAGCTCTAAGGCTCGATGTGAAGACCTTCGGGCTTTTTCCCAGTCGATAAATGTCACAGCCAGGAACTGCGGTCCAACTAAAGAGGCCAACGGAACGAATCCAACCATGTGGAAGGGGGTCTGTTTTGAGATAGTGCAGGTACCAGCCTCCAGCAAGGAGACGTCTTCGCTGGCTGCAGAGCCGCTGCCCAAGCACGGGGCATGCTGAACTGGTTGTGTTCAGTGGGACCGGTGGGTGGGCATCATTGCCATACATGGGGGGGGTGCTTCCGTTTAAAGTAATCCAAGCGAACCCAAAATGCAACTCTTTTACAGACACACACAGGCACACACAGACACACGCAGACACACACACACACACAGAGACACACACAGAGAGACATACAGAGACATACAGACACACACACACACACAGAGACACACACACACAAAGACGTACAGACACACACACAACACACAAACACAAACACAAACACAAACACAAATACAACACACGCACACACACACAGACACAGAGACACGGAGACACCGAGACACAGAGACACAGAGACACAGAGACACAGAGACACAGAGAGACAGAGAGACAGAGAGACAGAGACAGAGAGACAGAGACAGAGAGACAGAGAGACAGAGAGACAGAGAGACAGAGAGACAGAGACAGACAGACACAGACAGACACAGACAGACACAGACAGACAAACAAGCAAACAAACAAACAATCAAACAAACAAACAAACAAACAAACAAACAAACAACACATGCACACACACAACACACACACAACACATACACAAATTGCATGGAACGCCTGCGCCAACATTTTTTAAACGTGATTGGCACAAATCACTACTAGAAGGGCACCTGCATATGTGTTTCCTTGTGTGTGTGGTATTAGGAATGGTTTGTTGGTTGCATTGCGATGTTTAAGATCTATTGCGGTGGCTCTGGAGCTCCGGAGGTTGTATTAATCGCCCTCTTGGAGATTTTCCCCCGAGTGTCGGCTCATTCGATTCATGTCCCCAGGACCCGGCTCCTTCGGAAGCAGACCGAGGAGCTTGTGAAGGCTGGGCACTTCGTTGTCATAGCGTTCCCTTCGAAATTTGCTTAGCAAGAAGCGTTTCTTTTCTTTTCTTGTTTTTTTTTTGGGGGGGGAGGGACGGGGGGAGGGAGGGTCTGCCATTTTGGAAAAGACAAAAAGGGTGAGGCCAGACGAAATGGGACCGACGACCGACGAGCATTTGTTGAGATTTCAACCAGTCAACTTGCCCAGTAGGCGTTGACTTTCTGTGGGGTCGCTCCTACCAACGAGCACGCCCCCAGAGCTCACGCGCTGCCACACATAGGGAGCAAGATCTGAGTGCAATCACTGATTTTACCCTCTGTGAAACTTCTTTATGCACTCATGTGGCTTCAGATTCCATCAGTGTCGTGGCCGAGAGGCCAGCCAATTCGGCTCCTGTTGAGAGAGCCGTGACAACAGTCCAGACCATCACGTTGACCACTGCACATACGGTATCCAAGTCTTTGGAGACCCACCACACCGAAGTCCTGGTTTCACTCGACATGTTGAGCTTGCAAGTGGTGATGCCTGAATATGTGTTTTTCTGACAATACAATATTTGAATGTTATTTGTTGGAAGCTTTGTTCCTTCCAAGCATGGCACTAGTCTCCGTGTCGGATGGTTGCACGTGGGGAAATAGCAACTACCTCGCAGTCCCCCAAACGGACCAACCCCAAAACTCACCAGCCCCAAACACTCCTTCCTGGAGAAGGCTGGCACCGAGAAGGTGTGGTTGCATGGAAAGCCCGTAGCTTCAAGACGCGTCCCAATCTTCCGCATAGTCACGGGCAATGACGCGGACACTTGGCCTAGAACGTCACACCAACAAGCAGTAGATAGTGGATAGTGACTGTTGCTGATATTCCCTTCGCCGAGGAACTCCGTTTGCTCCGGGAGCGCGGGCCTTGGAGGACATATCACATCTGGGAGTTTTGATTGCTTCGCGGTGGGGTTGCCAGATGGAGCTAAATTGGGCTTCTAAACGTGACAACACTTGGCCTTTATATGGCGAATCCGCTCAGTTTCACCTCCCACAAAAGCGTGACGCAAGCATTCCCTTCAGCTAGTTCACCCAATGAGTGTTCCGAAGGTTAGGTTTGCCCAACGTTGCTAGACCTGCAACGCACAATTAGAGAGCCCTAATCAAGATGTTCCTTTTGGTCATGTTTTTTAGTCGAAAGCCCGGCAATCATGGCAGACTCACGCCCCCTGGCGATCCTAACCGCGTGTGTTTGGAGCCCGACGTGACAGCGTGCACCGTTGGGAGACAATACCATGCGTAGTCAGATGCCTTTTAATGTTTGTCTTGCGTTTCCACGACGCTTGGACTTGGCTTTGATCAACAGGATGATCGATCAATGTATCAGACAACAATCGTAAAAGGATCAAAGGCAACAGCAAGGATTTGATCGAAGATCATCCACATTCGAATCCTTGCGACAACAATCGCTGCGTGTCAGTTCCAATTTTGACGCAAGGATTCGAGCATGGCCTTACTCGAGCTGAGGTCATTGGCTGGCAAAGTGTCGGGAACTTGGCCTTTGTGACCTTGCAACTGGCAAGCCACACGTGCCGAGCCTGTACAACTTACATGATTTTGCCCAGATGGTCAGAAACCGGAAAGACGAGATACGCCCCTTGATGTTTTCTAGGGTGAGCATGCAGTGAGGCATACGCGCCACGCCACGCCACGCCTGCACGGACCTGGATTGCTACATTAAAGTGGGCGGAAAGACTCCGTTGGTAACCCTAGGCAGAAGCCTGTTAACGTTGCAATGGGCCCAAGGGCACAAATGTGCCGTTGTTTGCTCAGAAATGAAATCACAGCAGAAGCGCTATGGGTTTGCCATTGTGGTCTGTTTCCATTTGACCCACAATCAACGCCTTGGTAGATGAAGGTTGGCAAGGGTCGTCAGTCCCACCCATCATTAGGTGCGGCCGCCGATTGGTTCTTTACATCTTGGCTAGATCTATCATGTTGCTTGCTCGCGCGCTGGCCTTGGCATGGCTGACGTGCCGTGCATTTGCATGGCAGCCGGAAGGAGTCGCCTCTTGGCAAAAGGCATCCCGCAATTGGTAGCTGTCCTTTGGGCTTCCCTCTTGGCACTACTCCTCAGCCTGGCCATGTTCCAATGATTTGCGGCCCCGCCAGGTTCGAGGTTCAATGAATCTTAATGGGAGACCCATTTGGTGGATGTTCACCAGCCATGTTGAAGGGTGTCCCCCATTGAAATCATTATTCTGCATACATATGCGTATATATATATATGTACACATATTATGTATCTCTACATATCTATATGTGTGTATAGGATTCTTGTGACCAAGGATCCATACGAAGTGTTGGGCATCAAGCGGGGCGACAGCCTTGACGGCATCTTGGCGGCACGTCACTCTCTTGAACTCGCCTGGTGCCAGATCATCATTGCTTGTCTTGGGTGGACCGTTGGCAAGAGTGTTTGTCAATGCCGTGGGGGGACCTGGGGAGACTACAAGACACTGCCCAGTTCAAAGACGCTGTCGAAAGCTTTGTTTTGCGATTTTGCGACCATTGAGTCACAGATTGGAAGCTGCAGCGTTTCGGATCGGAGGTCTCATGGCCCATGTTTTTCTTGGACCTCCAAGGTGCTGTGTTGAAGCAGGCCTATCGAAAGGCGGCCTTGAAGTGGCACCCTGACAAAGTCTCGGCGGAGCAGAAGGAGGCGCGCACGACTGAGGTTCTAAGCCTGTTCGCTGGAGAGTCGTCAGTCCGGTGGCCCTTGGCCAACCAAAAGGAATTGAGGAAGGCACCTCACCTTAGGACTGAAGTGAGCCATAGGTTTGTCATCTTTTAGTTGTGGCATCTTGTGGGGCCGGGCAGGAAGTCCGCACGGGTTGTAGGACTAGGATCCTTTCACTTACTTGTGCGAATCCTGGCTTGGCCGGACTCACATATGTGAATCTTGCAGGCGTAAGCCGGGGTGTGGAGGGCCAGGATGTTTCTGTTGCCAGCAAGGTTGGATGCCCTGGTTTCAGGATGCACGGCTCACACCCAGGACACCTCTAGACTCTAAGCCATGCTTCATTGAAGTTTGGAGGTGGCTTCAACATCAGGCGTGCAAATGGCCCTGCCACCCCCCCCTCCTCCCCCCACCTCTGCCCGAAAGGAGGCGGAGCAGCGCTTCATCGAGATCTCCTGGGCCTATGAGGTGCTGTCGGACCCCCAACGGCGCCAGGCCTATGCCCACGGGAAGCCCTCGCCGGAAGGCGGGAGAAGGTGACCCAAAGCAGGGCCCAGGTGGACGTTCCGGGTCCGTAACCCGCGAACAGTTGGGCCATTTCGGGGGCCAGTCAACGAAGAACAGTGTGCGTGTGTCTGATTGTTTCCTTCCTTGCTTGCTTGTTTGTTTGTGTTTTGTGTGTGTGTGCGTTTTGTTTTGTGTTTGAATTTGTGTTTGTTTGTTTTGGAGTTTGCGTTTGTGCATTTTTGCGTTTGCGCTGCGTGTCCACATCCCCCCGGCAGGGATTACTGTACGTCTGGGCCTTTTTCGGGTAGATTGCAGCAGTAGGGTGGCGGGCGTGCCTCCGCCGACCTGCCGTGCACGCGCACCGATCAGCAAGAGTCGCAAAAGTTGGCCACTTGCACATCCTTCTTTAATTCTGCTTGATGGAACCGGGGGCAATTGGGAAGCACTGTGTTTGGTTGTTTCAGGCCCGAGTCATTGAGGAAGTATCAAATTCAAAGCCTCTTGATTTGCTTGTCAGCCTTGTCGTTTGTGGCTGGCGATTCTTAAGGACTTAATTGCTGCCTATAAAGCGAATGTGGTGATGAGCTTGAAAGATGCACACCCTCAAAACTGGTGGACGCAAGCTCCCAGGTATTCCTGATGTCCAACTCAAACGTTCGCCCCCAGGTGCCCATGCAGAACCTGGCAAGCGAGACTTCGACATGGAGAGGGCTGCGAAGGTGTTCAAGGACGTCTTCGGGGAGTCGGCGTTGTACCAGGATCTCATTGAGCACCTGGCTAGGTCCTCCCAGACCGGCTCCAAGGAGCAGTGGAGAAAACACGCAGAGGCCATCCGCGCCAAGGTGAAGCGAGGCGCCAGCTTTGACGTGGAAACGTCCTCGGAGGATGGGAGGGAGAAGATTGTGACCAGCCACTCCACCGAGGATGCGACTCGTCAGCACGACGCCTACCAGGCACGTGATGGGCGGCTTGTGAAGATTCAGAGCCACGTTGGGTGCACTTGTTCAAAGCAAGCTGCACGGGGAATAAGCTTCTCGCGAGGCTCATGGTTTGGCACGTTTGAACATGGGTGGAAGGATGACGCATGATTGTGTGGGCAGCCTGCCCTGTCATGAGGGCAGAGCTTCCAACAAATACATGAGCAGAGTTTGATGTTTTTGGAGCCATCTAGCTTCGTTGCAAGTGCGGCGCTTGTGTGCTGCTGTGATTCAGATGTTGTTAGTGTGTGGCGGCTGATGCCCCAGAATCGTGGGTTGCCAGAAGCTGGCTCACCAATGGATGCAGCGAATCCTTGTGAGTGTCGCGGTCGGCCGAATCAGTTCTACTGGGCCGGTGGCTCGCGCTGGATTTGCACTCGAAGCTGGATGATTTCGTAGCCTCAACTCCAACAAAACCAATCCAGCCCTCAAAGTCGGCACCCCCTTTTGGAAGCGTGTTAATCAAAGGGAAACCGAATGGGACCACCCCACAGACTCCCCATGGTTATAATAGTCATTTGATGCACCAAGGACGGCCGGGGCACTACCCGCAAGTCGGTCAAAACGGTGCACACCCAGACATCGACACATCAGTCGCCAGACGCTCTGCACGCGGCACATCTCCCGCGCCTCGCCGGGTTTCGGTGTTTGCAGAAAGGGGGACATGTGGGACGCGAGTTTGAAGGTTTTCTGGGAACATGAAACCTGCGGTAGCCCTTAGGTTAAGACCACTTGTTCTTGACCTGGCGCTTAATTCAGCCCTCGTGGTCAGGTCCGCCATGCGGCAAATGCACAGGGGAAGAGGGGTGAACCGAAGGCATGCGGACAGTTTTGCTTCGTCGACTCACCGGGAAGTGAGCGCAGCCACGAGCACCTCTAGCCTCAGATATAGGGCCCTGCTTTCGCTCAAGGCCTTTTGCCCACAGCGGGGTTCCTTCAAGGCATCAGGATCTGGCCATCACTTGAAATGTTTGGTTCCAAGGATCTTTTGCCAAACAGGCTCAAAGATTCGAGGCGGCCGGTTCTCACCCCAAAAGCCCAATGTTCACGCGCAACGGACACCTGGCGCACCTGCTTGCATCAATTGTTTTCTCGTGCATGCCTCCACCAGCAAACACTATGCAAACAATGTTTCGTAGCATTTAGACCATGAGTTCACTGAGTGCTTGCTTAGTGTTTTTCCAGCATTTTGTTTTAAGAAAAACAAATCGAAGAGAACACGCTTAGATATTGGCGGTGGTTGCTTCCTGCCACACTTCAAGTGGACTGGAAGCTTGCAACATATGGTTTTGTTGTTCAATACGTGCGCAAAACGTCGCGCCTAACTAACATCAAGCCGTTTTGCAAGCTCTTTCTTCAACAAGCACCTCTCAAGGATACTCCTTTATCCCCCCCTAGAAAGGCACGCAGACTAATCAGCTCATGAGTGGCGTGCCAAGATGATGCTGGTAGTTGCAAATGAGCCGTGTGCTTATGCATCTTATGCGAATTGCCCACCCCCAACACCGAACACGCTTCACCCCCTACACAGCCGCCCATTCGGTGAGCACTGTGAGCACGGCTTGCTTCCGGGCCTTACATGGGCACCGGGCCACCGAAACCCTCGAAGCGCGCGGTCGCCAGATGGTTGGTGGAAAATCGAGGTGTAGGGGATCCTTTCAAAGTGATCAAGCAGCTATAGGCCACTTTGGTCTTGTCCTCTTCGGCGGCTTCCTTTCGGCATCGAAAGGCACCAAAAGTCTGGGAATCTCCGCTGCCAGGCATGCGCTGGACCCCCACAAGGCGCACCAGGCCGCCCTGGATGCCCACAAAGCGGCACTGGAGGCTCACAAAGCCGCCCATGAGGCAGCGGCGCCTTGGCGAACTTGGGGTTCCCGATTCCTAAAACTGGTGGATCCCACCAGTTGTGTTGTTTTCCGTGTTTTTTTTGTCCCTTGTTGTTTGTGCTGGGGTGGCTTCCCGCTCAAAAATGGAAGTGCTTCCTAAAAGGATCCCTTTGCCAGGGTAGCTGGGCAACTAAAATTTTGAATTACGGGACACGTTCGGCCTTTGGCCCAACCTAGACGGTTGCATTCTTGTTTTAGCAAACACATATGAGCAGTGAGTTGTAGGGTTGCAGAACCCAAATGAGACTCGGCCACGCGGGCGGACAAATGCTTGCCCGTTCTGTTGGAATTCCTTTCAATGACGACTCGAAATGCCTGAATCTCGAGAAAGGAAGGGGGCATTTTCCCATACCTTTTTCCAAATCCTCAACCCTGAGGCTTGGGAAAGAAACAAGGTTTCTCGGTGTTTCACCCTGGCAATCATGGGTCTGAGTTCCGCCCTTCCCAGGTTGCAGCGCATCGCGCGGCCCTGCCCCGAACTGAACTGTGATCAAATCACTCCAGGCCTCCCAAACAAAGGCGGCAGGAAAGCAGAAAAAGGTGAAAAGCGCTTGGGTGGAGTTTGGTGCATGAGTGTGTGTGTGTGGTTTGGTTTGGTTCGGTTTGGTATGTTGTGTTTGTGTGTGTTTTGTTTGTTCGTTTGTTTTGTTTTGCGTACGTTTGTCTCGCTCCGGTTGTTCTGTTTGGTTGGCTGGTTTCTTTGTTTGTTTGTTTTGTGTTTTTGTGCTTGCTTGCTTGCTTGCTTGCGTGCTTGCGTGCTTGCATGCTTGCGTGCTTGCGTGCTTGGGTGCTTGTGTGTGCTTGTGTGCTTGTGTGTGTGTGCTTCTGTGTGTGTGCGCTTGTGTGTGTGTGTGTGCGATTGTGTGTGTGTGTGTGTGTGTGTGTGTGTGTGTGTGTGTGTGTGTGTGTGTGTGTGTGTGTGTGTGTGTGTGTGTGTGTGTGTGTGTGTGTGTGTGTGTGTGTGTGTGTGTGTGTGTGTGTGTGTGTGTGTGTGTGTGTGTGTGTGTGTGTGTGCTTGTGTGTGCTTGTGTGTGCTTGTGTGTGCTTGTGTGTGCTTGTGTGTGCTTGTGTGTGTGTGTGGTGTGTGGTGTGTGGTGTGTGGTGTGTGTGTGTGTGCCTGTGTGTGCGTGCATGCGCCTGTTTGCACGTGTGTGTGTGTGAGTTTGTGTATTCACCAGCAAGGTGATACAGCTACCATCGCTGTTACACATGGGCTGAAAAAAATACCCCGCGCCTTTTCGTTATGTAAGGGGCCGTCCCTTAACTTGTTTCGCAGGCCAAAACCATTGTAAACCGATACAGAGGAAAAAAAAACGATACCCCCAGAAGCCATGAAGACACACATCAGGTCCTAGTTGTTGTCGCAAACCAAGATTGCGGAATCATAAATTTGCAGGGCCCAAACCGATACCCAAACCGATACCCAACCGATACCCAACTCATTGGCCGCCATGCCGAATCCAACCAGCTGCCCTGCAGCCTTCTCTGGAGCTGCCAACATGTACTTTGTGTACTACATTTGTACTGAAAAGTTGCGACTGCCGCTGTGGAGCTGCCAAAATGTACTTCGTATACTACACCATACTACACTTGCTTGCACTGAAAAGCTGCGACCGGAGCTGCCAAAGTGTCCTGCGCATACTGCTGAAAAGTTGCTACTTTCCAGCTGGAGCTGCCAAAATGTACTTTGTGTACTACACTTGTACTGAAAGTTCCGATTTCCAGCTGGGGCTGGGAGCTGGCAGAGTGTACTTCGCCTACTACACTTGTACGGAAAAGTCGCGACTTTCGAGCCAGAGCTGCCAAAACACTGCAAACCGATGCAGAGGAACAAAAACCGATACTGACCGATACTGAGGCATAAGGATACAAGGGTTGTCCACGGGGTTTTTTTTTCAACCCACATGCTTAAACATTAAGAGCACGCACGACCCAATCATGGCCCAGCTGGAAGCTTTGCTGGCTACGGCTCCTTGGAATACGTTTTACTCACCCTTTGCGTTGTTACTCTCACACATGACTAAGACCCAAAACCCACTGACGTGTGGTTCTATCAAGGTGGGTAACCCCTCCTCCTAATAGCCCCCCCTTCAAGCACAATCCAATGTGTAGACATGTATAATTTCCGATTTCGACTACTTGAGGTCTTGCTAAAGTGGAGTTGGTGTAGAATTTGCCTATTCTATATTTGGTATTGGCGACTTTGGATTTGGATAACCGTTTTTTTTGTTCGAGGGACCTTAACTATTAGAGGGAGCTTAGCATGGAGATTTCTGCTGGCTTTTTGTCGGTCTTCACCAACGTGGGCGTAGGAACAGTAGGACCCTCAAACCAGATTGGTGAACATCATAGCTAGACATTTGCCAGTATTCCGTCCAGGCATAAGTGCATGTACAACCGAAAGTCACTCGTACTGCACGACTACCCCCAGGTGATTCGCATTGCAGACGAACCATGAGGCGCTTCACAAAAAGCAACGAATCCCAGTATGTGCGAAACTATGCCAAACTCAACGAGTTCATTCCAAAGATTGGAGAAGACTCGTTTTGTGGCCCACGGGCATCGCTGGGCTTTGGGAAGCGGAGGGAATCCAAGCCCGGCAAGGTCTTCCTTTCAAGCCAGCTGACTGCCCATGGGGATCTTGGATTCCTTGGCATAAGCCAAAGACCAAGCAAGCGTGTTTGGGGCAAACGCTAGGCTGGAGACAGCACAACAAAGCGCCAGTCCCGAACCTGAGGTCCGGAGCGAAGGCATCGCCATTGTCGGCTCCCTGGAGCCACAGAGCTTGCTTTCCCAAGTAGTCTGAAAAGTGGGTAGGAGGCTAGCCCGCCCCAGAAACACGTGGACGGGCTCATGTTTCCTTGAGGCTTGGTACTGCAGGGGTGTATCTCCACGCATGGCACGGGCAAAGATGGCAAACCTGGGTAGAGATGTTGCCATTCTCCAAGGCCCACGGTGCCAAAGTGCCGGCCTTGGTTTGTGTCACTGGTTGTTAAGTGGGACGCCTGCAATGGTGAGTGTGGTGCCATAGCGACGTCAAGAGGTAACCTTGCGCACGAGGGCAGTCAGACATGGGCTCTTTGTGGTACTCTGGTGGAAGGTGACGCCTTTAAGTTGAGGAGCGCGCGACGTACCAATGGCGGGCCAGGCCAGCACCAACGCCGGCGCCCGTTGCGCCCTCGCCTCCTGTGGCACCCGCGCCCGCGGCACCTCCCGTGGCGGCGGCGCCGCCAGTGGCAGCAGCGCCAGCCGAAGCATCGCCAGTCCGTGCCCAAGGTGATCTCGCTCTCACTCTCTCTCTCTCTCTATTTCTCTCTTTCTCTCTTTCTCTCTTTCTCTCTTTCTCTCTTTCTCTCTTTCTCTCTTTCTCTCTTTCTCTCTCTTTCTCTCTCTTTCTCTCTCTTTCTTTCTCTTTCTCTTTCTCTTTCTCTCTCTCTTTCTGTCTCTTTCTGTCTCTTTCTCTCCCTTTCTCTCTCCCTCTCTCCCTCTCTCCCTCTCTCCCTCTCTCCCTCTCTCCCTCTCTCTCCCTCTCTCCCTCTCTCTCTCTCTCTCTCTCTCTCTCTCTGTAAATGTGTGTTTGTCCAATTGGTTTTGACACCTGCAGGTTCGGCTTAGATTTTTGAAGTGCCATCCACCGTTGGGCGTGTGACAGACCAGACTCCATGCGCGACCCTGGAAGCAGTGACAGGCTAGCTCAGAGTATGATCCTTTTGATGGACAAACTAACTAATACTGCAAGGGCAAGGAACCGCAATAACAGCATGAACTACAAGTTAGTTGGTGTGTTCTGTTCATCAACTATTTAACCTCCAAGTATTGAATAAACAACAAAGCAAGTATTAAATCAAAATAGAAAGAGGAACTGAAAACAGAGTTTGCGATATAAGAATTGGGCCTCCATCAACACACCATATTAAATCACTAAACATCTAGACATGTTGATAAAATAAACATGAAGAAAGCAGCTGAAAGAGCTATAGGCACTGATAAGTCAAGTAGAAATAGACACTTGCTGTTCATAGCTTTATTCTATTCGCAGTTTATATCCTTATCTTATTCTGTACGTTCTGAGGACTAACAGCCGCGAATAAGTCAGCGGAAATCCAACTCGAGCCCCTCAGGTGGGAACGGCCAATCTGGACTCTGAATGTTTGTCAGGGCTCGGGGGGTCGCATGGCTCGTGGCTTTGGTATGTCCGATCACGTGACTTTCGATTGTCTTTGCTAGGAAAACAAGTCGGCATTGCGCGCCTTACATGGTCGCTGATTGTTTGCGCATTGGTGCGGTGAGAAAAGGAAAAGCAGCTTGAGCAACTACAATGCATTTGGGGGGGAGGTGGGCGGCGGTGTAGCTCGAAGTGATGTTGCTTCTTCCTTTTTTTTCCGTTCCTTGTTGTTTGGCGTTGAGGGAGGCGATGGACCCATCGGACAAGCACTTGGTGAGGCCACAGCAACCTCGGTGAAAGTGGTCAGCGCCATGCCCTGAGAATGCGTCAGCGGTTGAATTTGTAAACAAATCCTCATGAAGAGAAGGGAGTGGGCGCGATGAGGTTTGCTTTTGAAGTGGGCAGCAGGGTCCAGAAAAACCGCATGGCCCACTTCAAGATCCATTCTGAGTCTTGCGGCTTGAGGCGGGGCATGGGAATGGCAACATTGCTGATTTCTTCCTGAACGACCGCAAGGTTGACATCCGAGGGGAGGCCCAAGTGACGTGTTTGCACGCTTGCGTGAGCTGCTGTCGGCACGACTGCCTGAAAACTTTGTCATATAATGAAGCTCCAGCCCTCACACATTTTGGAAATGTTTAATCCGATCAACGCTTTACTGGGGCGTGCAGAAGGCCCATGGAATTGGTATTTGCCAGGCTGGCCGAAGAGGCCTCAACGTGGTGACCGTAGACCCGGACACGCAGCAGGCTGTTCAGCGGGAAATTTCTGACCAGGATAGGTCAAAAGATGTGTTTTTGAGAATCAAGCTTTGCAAAAGAAGCCTCTGAAAAGATAAGCTCTAGCGATGCCCTTGGAGTGCAGGTCACGTCCAGGAAGACTTACGACGTCTGGGCAGACCCGCAGACGGAGAACACCCGGCTAGCCACGCTCCGAGTGAAAGGCCATGCGTGCCATGTGGAATGCAGTTGAGACCCCCTCAGGCCGGGGATATCAACAGCTTACCAGATGGGCGGATCGTGATGGTCGCTTGCCGGGACAGATCCTGTGCATTTGGGCATGGCATCATGGCTTCCATTCATTCGGACAGTGGGATTTGTTTGTGAATGTCTTGCGTGCGGAAGTGTGTTTGCTTCGTTGAATCCACAGCAATTTCACCCGTTCAAACATTTCAAACACTGGCGGCACGTTAGTTGAATATTAACTGACACAGTTCCGATTGGATTTGCACTACAGTCATCCACTTCTGGCACTAGACTGGCCTTCATCGCTTTGGCTTTGTTTAAGTGGCCTGCGCAGAAGACGCTCGCGGATACATGGGAGGTGCGGCAATCCACAACATCCCCTCGTTAAGAAAGGGTGGGAGAACGGGTTTTTGCGCAGGATTCCGGGATGGAAAACCTGGACGCCCGGGCCATTGCCGCGCTCTGGAGCACGGCACCCTACGGCGGGCTGGGGCATGGGACGGCCAGACGGTTCAAAGGGTCGGTGGACATTGGGAAAATCCATGCGAATGCTGTCCACCAAAGGGTCACCAGTTGAATGTCACGCCCATGTCGAAAAAACTGCCTTGGTTTTAGATTTGCTGGCGCGGAGAATGATGCTGAGGAAAGGAGTGAAGGCCACAAGTTTGTGTCCTAGATCCGGGTGTGTGGCACTTCCGATGCTCACACAGACCTCATACATGTAGAGGGCACAGCTGCCACTGGGCATCACTGGCCATACATGGTGAATCTTGCCAGAGCTAGCCAGCTTCCCAGGCAGCTCGTTGCAAGATGTGCGCTTTGCATGGCGAGATTTGCATAGAGCTATCTAAGCTGAGACGCCTATGCCTTTTTTCCGGAGGTTCATTGCAGCACCTGGGGCAGGAGATGGCATGCAAATATGATAGTGGGTCAACCCCACCTGTACAATTGGTACGTACCCCGTATTTGCAACGCGCAGGGGGATATTCCCAAGAGTTTGCATTGATCCACAGCAAATAAACGGGTATTTAAGCAAGTGTTGACACTGAAGTGCTTGAATTTCTAAGGTTCTGAATTCATGTCGTTTTTGACTTATCCCATCCCCTGTCTCTCGCTGAGCGCGCTACGTGAGAATGCTGGGGTGGTGGAAACCACTAAGGCGCCGGCGCCACCATCCCTGGTGGCAAAGAACGTGAGGGTTACGCCCTCATCGGTGTGAAGGGCGGCCCTGGCCTTGGGAATGCGGCAATGCGGGGCTGATGTGCAGCACTTGCTTCAATGCAAGGGTCATAAGAGGCAGCGGGCTGGACCCGACGTGAAAAACGTCCTGCCGTACCTCGTGGCACGCCCAAAGCCAAGGTATTTGAACGCCACAAGTTCAGCTCAGCAAGCTCGCAAGGCGTCGGAAGATGTGAGGATGCAAATTATATCAAGTTCATTTCCCTTGACTACGTGCTCACCCGGGTTTCGCTTCATCTCTTGTTGACTTATCATGGGGAGCTAAGCAAGCACAAGGCCTACCGCAAAAGCCCGTATCTCGAAAGCCTTCAAAGAAGCTGCTAGAGCAGACACATTTTAGGATGCCGATGGGGCTTGCAAATCGTCAGCCATCAGCCTCCAAGGTGGAAAGTGGTTGTGCGGAAAGCGGTTGCAGCATGCGGTGGCCTCCTTTTGAAACACAATCCAACACCACCGCGTTGTGTCAGGCTTCAGGTTGCTCGACCGGTGGGCCGGTGGGTCCCCTCAACACAAGAAACGGTTTTTAATCAATTGGCAGGAGCGATCGTCATCGAAAAAGTCACATTACACAAGGCTCGTCAGGCAGTGCTTCCGGCTCTCATCCATAGCTTCGTTGCGTGTGCGAGGATGAGAGTGCTACACGCTCGTGCGGAAAACAAAAAAAAACGAAGCTGTTAAAACACGGCTGCACAGCTAGCCGAACTGCTTGAAATGAAGGTGTCGGCAACGCCCGTCCGCATGCCAGCGCGCCCGCACACCCACCCGCACACGCGCGCGTGCGCGGCGCATGCGCACGCCCGCCAGGTCGTGCCAAAGGGTTGCAAGTTTGGCAGCCCTATTGTCACGCGTGTCCAGCTTGTCGCTAACCAGGCTGAAGCCTGGGGGGCGGGGTTGCCGGCTGGCTGGCAGGAGAAACCCGGCTCGTCACCAGCCAACAAGCTCGAAGGGGTAGGACATGGTAGGACGAGTAGCCGCCTGCGCGCACACACACACACAAGCGCACACACACACACACGAACAAACCAACCAAGCAACCCGACCCGAACAGACCCAACCCAACCCCAACCCAACCCAACCCAACCCAACCATCAAACAATCAAACAATGCTTGGCTTTCGGCGCAGTACCGCTCCCCGGACACCCTTGAGAAGCCGTTAAGCTGTCCACCAAGCCAAAAAGCTTGGGCCTGCTCGGAGGGGAGTCCCAAGCAAGGTCAAAAAGAGCTTGCGCGTTCCCAAAAAACAATTACTCGGATCGCCGGCGGTTTGGTGAGGTCAAGCCCTGGCGGAGGAGCAGGGTGGTAGAGCCAGGGCCCCGGCACACCTTCCATAGCCACGCCTGGTAAAGACCAATTGAACAGTTGGGCGGTCTGAAAGCATCCCGCCTGGCCATTTGTTGTCGGTATTGCTTGGTAAGAATTCGGGCTTGGCCTGGGGTCTGGAAGATGTGTTGACCCTGAAACCATGTTCACCCTACATGCTTAGTGTTCATCGCTTGTGATGCATGCTTCTCATTGCTCCCCATGCGCGCTGGAATGACAACATGGAAGTTGCGGAACATGTGGTTTTGCAGCCTCTTGCTCCCCCAGTTTCCGGTTTCCGACACGCCAGCAAGACCAAGGACAAGCATGGGTGTAGTGTTTTTTCGAGGGCACCCGTTTCACCTTGACTCGCAGGGGGGGCCACCCACATGGCCATGCCTAGCAACGGCCTAAGCCTTCCATGCGCGTCAGGTGGAGGTGGAGGGCGAGCTGCCCTTCTTCGCCTGGCCCTCAGCCCCGTGGGGAAGGATTTCCCCACTAACTGGTATGTGGAGTCTGTGGTCGGAGCATGCACTTGTTTGCACATGCCTGTCTGCATTTTCAAGACTGGGAAACTTCTGGCCAAGACTGGGATCATGAAATCTGGCTACTACGAACTGTGATTCCTTGCGCCGTTTGAAGCTATGAGCCTGCTTGGTCCTAGAAGCTGGTGCGTGTGTGACAATTGGTGTTGCTTTCGGGTGATGAGAAAGAAGCTGTTTCGTTGGATGCTTTGGCGCATGCCCGCTTCATCAAAATAGGCATGCGCAGCGTGTTCACACCGATACTGGCGAGAAACACAAGAACAGGACCCAGACGCAGCCACGCGCGAGGCTCATCCCAACACCTGGTCTAATTCGGAACCCACTATGGCAACCCAACCCTGACGGTGGAATTGACGCAGCTGGGCAGAGTTTCCCCTTGCTGGCATCACGTACCCATACGGCTCCTGCCACCCCTTGCCGTTACTTGCCCCTGTGCTTTGTGCTCTACCCACAAACAACGTTTGACTGACGGACCGTCATACGTAGATCATGTATCGCGTACTGTCGCGTGTTATGTTGCCCTCGCACTAAGAATAGGCTCCAGGAACCTTGCCCAAATGGGGTCTCTCCCCAGGAGGCAGGCAGTTTGCCCAGGTGCGCCATCCTCCTGCGTTGCCACCCAGCCCGCCCAAGCCGACAATGCCAATGCGCAACCCTCAGCTGCGCACGTGGACATATTAACGTATGTTGAGGGGAAGGTCTGGGAAGATTGGCAGGCCAAGCTCTACATTCAAAAGCGGCGGTAGTGTGGAGCTTTTGGAAGATGAAGGGCGGATTGGGATGGCACAAACCTAGATTGAAGGCGGGCTTTGTGCCACGTGATCGGATATGCTTGGATCTTTCATTCAAATCCCTGCGCTAGTTAGCCTAGCCCCTTAAATTGCTAGCCAAATTGCTAGCCCAACCCCCTCGAGTTGGCTGAAGGGGGCAACCGCCGCAGCAGTTCAGCCCACCCACCTGGGCCCGGCACTTGGCTGAGAGAAGCGACTCACAAGGTGACTCACAGCCAAAGAGCTTGGCGAAGAGAGGGACCCCCATTCTGTCCATTGTATTTCCTCTCATTTACATCTCATAGGTATACATGTTGGAGGTGGAATGAGAACGAGAGAGATCAATGGTTATACAAGAGGAAGTTGTGACTTCAGTGTTAGACCCTAGGAACGACTTTCTCTCTGAGAGTTATAGGAAGAAGCGACCCAAGAGATGCAATGAAGACATGTCATGCTTGACTTTTCACAGAGCAGTAGTCAGGAGAAAGGATATCCAAATTTGCCAGGAAGAGACTGTAGAGGAAAGACCAGTAAACATTGGAACAGCAATTAAATAGGATGACTCGGTTGCAACAGGATTCAACAGAAAGTGAACAGGCATCACGAAATCAGATGAGAATGGGTAGCCCATCAAGATGGGTGCTTTGAACTCTGCGACTCTGCGGTCTCAAGTTAAATCAACCCTCAGATGCCCCAGCGAATGTTGTGGAGCTCCGCTTTGGCCGCTGGGTTGCCCATGTTATCCTTGCAATCTTGGGTGCTGCGGGCCTTGCCCTCCTGTTTTGCCTTTGTGCCCCCACAGCCTCTCCACAAGGCATCGTCCTTCATGTATACAGGATTCCTTTATTTGTTTCTGTGGTTTCAGGTTGAAGTGCGCCAGCCCTGAGGCCCAGTCGCCAGCTGCACCAGCTGCGCCAGCTGCGCCGCCCGCACCAGTGCCTTCCACCTTCCCCACGGCTGCGCCGACCACAGGGCCAGGGCCCAGGATGCTTTGCGGCCACAACAGCCACAGATCATCCGGCTTTTGGTGGCATGGAAGACAACCCGAAAGGGCGCTGATCAATTTGGGGCTCCTCCATGTTGACACAAACTGGGCTGGTTGTCAACTTTGTTGTTTCTCGTGTCAACTTCATTGGGCTGGCTTAGCGGCTTCATCAGGCCTTGGCCTTGCACTTGTATCAGCAAACTCCATCATGATGGTGGATGGTGTATGTTGCATGGCAAAGGCGCCATCATATGCGAGTGGTATTTTTCCGGATGCCTGACGCCTGCATTGACTCGCCGCCTGCAGTGCTCGAATGTCGAATGGCCCTTGCCAGGCCAACGGCAAAGGTGAAGGTGCCCAAGCTTCAGGCACGGTCGCGTGCGCGCGAAGTGATTTGTCCAAAAGGCGCCTTGTGCCATGGAGAGGGGGATATGGGGATGCCGCATCTGGCCGCTTTGATTTGGTTGCCGAAGCCCGGCTGGCAAGGTCGACCCGCAAGGGGGCGTCACCTACGAGGACGAGACGGTGGAGCGTGATGGGAAGCCGGAGGAGCAGGGCCAAAGCTGGGAAGAGGCCCGGGAGCGACGACTTGGTCAGAAACATTGCTTCCTGACCCCTCCCTTTCCATTGAACAGCTTGGGCCCTATGAAAGGGCTCGGGCACCCGCCAGGTCGTGCTCATGTTGGACAAGCTGCAGGAGAAGATCAAGGCAAGCAGGTCGCATGATGGCAAAAGGCATCAAATGTTGCGTGAGGTCCCTTGCATCCTCATCAGTTCGGATCATGTCCAAAACGCGCATGCTCTTCTTGTGCGTTCCCTTCTCACCAAAATGCCTCATGATCCATGCTTAAGTTTGAATCAGCCGGCTGCAGAGTTTAACACATGGCACATGGCACTTAGTGTAAGCCTCCATTTCTCAGCGCAACCTGCTAAAAGGGTAAACAAGGCACAAAGTGTTAGTTTGCTGCGTCACCCGTCTACCAAAATAAAGGCAGCTGTTGGCGTCCATGGAGGGGGTCTGATGCAGGGAGACGATTCTTGGTTTGACTTTGTTGAGGATGGTTCGCGCCTGCAAGGCCAAGCGCCTCGCTGGCCTGAGCTGAAGAGTCAGCCGACAAAGATGGGAGGCTTGCATAGGCGGAAGTAGCCTTACTTGCAGTGTGGTCACTGGCCGCGTTTCCATTCATGGATGGTTGGCACGAGCCACCGGCAAGCTTCCCAAGGTCAGTTTTGGCCGCGGATAAAGTTTGTTCGGCGCATGGCGATGAATGGAGACACAGGTCTGACCTGCCAAGACGGAACGCTCACAGAAAACAGGTTGCTCCAATGAAATACCATGACAGCCATCCTGAAAGGATGGCCTCGAGGCTGTGCTCGAGGTTCGCGCATGGATACGAACGTGGTCATACTGGTGCCTTTGGACTTGCAGACGAGCCGGTTGTGATTTTCTTATCTTTTTCTGTGTGTGTGTGCTTGCGGCTATGTGCCTGCTTTTTTTTTGGTTTGCGTGGTGATGCCAAAAATTTGGCTCGTTCTCAATATGTTCGCATTTATACTGGGTGCAGAAGACTGCCACCTCTGGGAAGTTCCGAAATTCCCAAAATTCTATGTCGTGAGTGAAAAACGGATCATTTTTGTTTGTCCTAAGTCCATGGATTTTCAGGATTGTGTCCCGCTTTTAGCGATTAGGATTTAAAATGATATTGAAATATTATAAAAACAAATAAATAAAAAATATTTTATAATTAATGATTGTTTTTTTTTTTTTGGATTGTTTTTGGTTATGGTATTGAGGGTGGGTTTGGTTGAAAATATATTTCTTTTTAGGATTGTTATATATTGTTATATTGGATTTTTATTTGGTGGGTTGTATATGTTTAATAATTTGTAGTGGATTTATTGTTTGTTAATTGTTTTTTATATATTTTATTGAATGGTTATTATTACATAATATTGATAAAAATTGGAATTCTAAAATATTATTGATTTATATGTTTTGTATTTTATATATATTAATTATTAATTTATAATTATTATAATGTGGAATGGATATAAATAACATAATGGATTATATAGAAATATATGATTATAATTATATTGAAATATATGATTATAATTATATTGAAATATATGATTATAATTATATTATTTTTTGTTAATGATATATATATATAGATAAATATTAAATTATAGATTATTTAAATATATAATTTATAATGATTAAATTAAAAAAAAAATGATTGATTGATATTTTTGACCGAAATATATATATTTATTTTATAGGGATTAATTATTGATATATACAAATATTATAATTGTATTGGATTTTTTATTCTAAATGGGGAATAATTCGCTTAGAGATTATAGGAAACAAAAGAATTATAATTTATTGAATATAATTATAATTTATTAATTATATTTAATTTCGATATATATAATTATATTTAGAATGGAATGAATTTTGTAACGATTAATAATCATTTTAGATTTAAATTCTGGGAACAATTAAAATGGTATTTTAAATTAATATATTATAATATTTTCAATAATAGAATATAATTAAACCCAAATTAATAAAATTGATAAGGCAATATTAATCAATAATATAATAATATATACGGGAAATCAATTATATTGATTAAACTATACATATATGGGTTTTATTTATTCTTTTCTGGGATATGGAAATAAAAATATAAATTGGGATTTGAAATATTGTCTATCTATTAATTTTCTAGATATAGGAATTATATATAAATTATCGTTAATTCTTTAAATTTCTTTGGAAATTGCTATTAATATATTTCAATTTAATATTTTTGTTTTATTCTCTAAATTATTTGCCAATTACATCGTAATTTCCAAATCATTTGCATATATTTCTGGGTATTTATATATATATATATCTTATTATATATAATCTTTATAGGTTCAATTTTTTGTTATTTATATAATGAATTTATGTTTATAAATTATATTCAATTTTGAATATATATATATATATATTAATTAACTATGTGTTGTTGAATATTATATATTTATATTTCTATATAATTAATATTAATTCTATATTTATTTTTTTGTGAATTTCATATGGTTATTTATTATTTAGATATATTTCTAAATATAGAATTTATATATTATATATAATTAATTTATAATAAACCTAATAATTAATATAATTTAATTCTTTAATTTAAATAAATAATATATATATCAATATTCATAATTATTAAAATATATATTCAATATATATATATATAATTTTCATGATTCATAATTTATCGAATTATTATATTATTTTTTATATATTTTTCCCATATTTCTAATATTCCTAATTTGTTTTATATATAATTAACATCTATCAATATATATATATATTATTGTTAAATTTCAATGTTTCAATTATTACAATCAACTTATTTCATGATTTATTTGTATAAAATATTTCTATCATTTAATTGAATAAACAACAATCAAATTATATATTTTATTATCAATTTATAAATATCAAAATTCTAAATTTACAAAATTGTCTAAAATATAATTCATATATATATATAAATTATTTATATATATATATTTACTCTATAAAAACGAAACCGTGAAATTTGCTCGTCGCACTTGCGCGCGTTTTCCCGGACAGCTTTTCCGAAAAATCCCGATATTTCGGAAAATTGGTCTGGACTGCCCCTGGAAGATGTAACCGCTTCATATTTCCTACGGACCGCTTGCCCAAATCTGTCCGGGCTTCCCCGGCATATGTGCGGAAGACATTGTGGCTTCATTTTTTGTAGGGACCAATTTCCCGAAATATTCCAGATATTTCGGGAAAGCGGTCCGGGAATCGCAGCCACCATTTCGGGGACCATTTTCCCTAAATATTCCAAATATTTCGGGAAATGTTATCGTCGAAATATCCGGAATATTTCGGAAAAATGGTTTGGAGTGCGACTATCGAAATATCCGGAATATTTCGGAAAATGGTCCGGGCTTTGAACGAAATCGTTGTGTCTTCTAGATCAAGAGTCTAGGCATATATCTCCCCATCCGTAGTTGTTAAACGAAGCCGTTGTGTCTTCCAGATGAAGAGTCGGGGCATTTGTCTGCTTGTCCATAGCAATTTTGGCTGAAATCTTGGCCCATCTTCCAAGAATTTGGCGATGCGAGAAGTTGTGAGCCGCGGCCGATTATTGTTGCGACCAGTGGTATTTTTCTATGCTTTGGGCGAAATCAATTCGGCTTTGCTTGCAACAACTACGTGTGTGGATGGATCTTTTAAGGCCAACAGTCCGCGGATCCGTTCTCACCTTGCTCAGGCGACCGCCTTTCACTGACTCTTTAGTCTTTGGTGTGACCTTATCGCGACCAGCCCGGCCCTCAGTGCGTCTCGCGACCTGTGTTTGGAGAACGGCAGCATGCTTTTCGCATGCGACGAGTATACATGTGTTGGTACGTATGAGATGATAAAATATGTTGGTGCCTGAGTTGCAAAAAATGTCTTGCCGGCGCGGGCTCTATAATCTTGGGCCCTGAGAGCTTGGCCCTTTTTTGGCACCCGCCTCAACTTACCCCTAACTGCTGGTTTGGATTGATGGTTTGGGGATTGAACCCCTAGATCATGTTGAAGTTGACCACCTCCTAACCTCCAAAACACCGATCCAAACTACCAATTTAAACCGGGCCGGTAGCAACCCGGGGTGCCCAGTCCTGCAACCACCTCCTGGCCGCGGGAGCGGCGGGGCAGCGCCGAGACAAGCGCATAACAAACCGTTACATTGTATTAGGAGAAGGGGGGCTACAAATATCATATCACAATGTTTCTCTTATTGGACCGTGCCCTTAGGCAATATTTAGAGATTCAACCGTCTCGTATAAATTATTCATCATTTTTGGGTCCATAATTGTTGCTCCACAACATCTTTTTATTTGTGTACAAAGATTTTAGAGAAATTTATCTGGAACCTCGACCTATACAACCTACAAAGAATTGGAGATATTTACCTTCGCATAGACATGCGAAATTTGTGAAATATAACCAAAATCACCCTAAAATTCATTAATATTTATATAATTTACTTATTTCATGAATTTCATATAAATATCAATGAACTTCAAGATAAATTCTAATCAACTTTCATATCTATTCTACTCGTTTTTGGGTCTATCATTCCATAACATTTTTTGTTTAAATATAAAAATTGTTAAAAAAACAAAAAAAAAAACAACAACAACACATATTTCAAAATTCAATCCTTATAAACATACATACAATTTACCTTCTCATAAACATTCAAAATTTAAGCAATTTAACCAAATCTTATCCTAAAATTCATTAATATTTATATAACACTCGTGCAAATTAAAAACGAGCTCCAACCAAAATTCCCAAATTTCTCATATCATTTTTTTTTTTTATTATTTTTTTAACATATCTATATTTATATAAAAATTATAATATTTAAAATAGAAATAAATATTCAACCACGTATGAATTTCAAAAACAAAATCTAACCAATTTTAACAAAATTCATATATCGAAATTATCTTTAAAACACATATATCTATTCAATCCAAACACCATACCACCAAACAATTAAATCCGCTAATATTATAAATATATTAATATCATATATAAATCCTTCTACCCCATTTACAATATTAAAACCAAATATAATGTTCATTTTCCAAAACCCAATATATTACAAATTCAATATAATAACAAAACGAAAAAAACATAACAACACCCATATATTATATCACAATATTTCCCTTAATAAACCATCTCCACACTTACAATATTAAAAACTTCAACCATATCCTCCTTTCAAAATTTTCAAACTCCTCAAATATCATTTCCATTATATAATGATATATAATATAACCATATTATATATTATACAATTTAGGGAAAAAACAACAACAACAACATTCGGATATAGAATTATAATTATTATTACTTATTTAATTCCTAAATTATTTTCTAATCATATTATATATTTTGAATAATGTTTCTAAGTCCAATTCAGGTTTAATATTCTTATTTAAAATAAAGGATCCCATCAACAACAAACCTCAACAAAGACACGTATCACCCCACTATCAAATCAAACGAAAAAATCAGATTTAATTTTTGTCAATTTCGAAAATGTCAAGGGCAGTTGTTCCAAATGTTCATTAGTCATGTGCTCGTTCCTGTTTTTCCGTCGCTCAAGCACCTGATCATGAATCTATGCACCCTACCACATGTGCAGAATTTCTCGAATCAGCCCTGAGCACATTCCATGACATCCATCAGAACTAGCAAGACCTGGATGAGCCAAAGCATCTTTGAACAAGTTCATTGCGCACGGCACCATATTGTTGCCGAGAGCCATTCCCAAGGACCTGCTGGCCCTTGTTCTGCTCGTTCTCGTCCGTCGGCGTTGCCCTCTTTGGAGCAATCTTCAGCTAAAGCATGTCATCATCTTGGTTGAAGCCACCAGCCTTAGCCATCTTTGCAGCGAAACTCGTGTTCGCTGAAGCCATCAGCTGACATGACGCACGCAGGAAGAACTAGCAAAAGCACCGGCTGCATGTTGGGGCTACTGTGAAAGGACATGAGTGAGGCATCCTACGCCTTGTGCCAACACAGCATTCCAGCCCGTCAGGATAGTTGTTTGAAGGCTGCTGACTATCCATGACACACACCTTGCAGATTCTTGTACCCATGTCTAGAGAAGCAAACAAGAGCTATAGGTACCCATAGCTGTCGAAGGGCTGTGCTTCTTCAAATTGAAAGTCTGAAATTGCCGAAAGAACAGAACGGTAACCGCATGGCTACCATCACATATTTGTCAATTGTCAAGGGCCGATTCGTCTCAGACTGCCACATTCAAGGCAGCAAACACAGCTAGTTGCCAGGCCGCTGCTTGGGCTACTCAAACGTACGCTTTGAACAAATGTTATCAGGACATCCTCCAAAACAGTAGGCCAAGCTTTGCTATACAACTCAGTGTAAAGCCACGTCTTTGGCTTGCTCAAAGCAGGGGCAAGTAAGCTAACAGCCAGTAACCCACTGAGGACACGCTCTGCACCCAGGATGTGAATATTGCCGGCGTGCGAAAAGCAAACACTGCTTTATGCGATGGTTTCAAAAAAAACACTAACAACAACTACCCGGCTCCTACTGACACAGAGTTGCCTTTTGAGCAAAATCGAACATGTCTCCGTTTTTGCCATGCAACCAACCTTGGAGTTCTGCACTTTGTCATTCTGTCCTCATGGAACTGAGGATGCCGGCTGAAACGAGACCAATCTCCTCCTCTGGAACTGCATTTCGAGATCGGTCCTCTCAGTCCAAAAGCACACCGGCTGTGAATGAAACTTGCGCAAGAGACGTCCACGGGCGAAGCCTTTCACTCAAAGCCTCTCATGCCTCTCTGAAGCCAGCGTCAGCCCTGTATACACCCTTACCCTCTTTTGCTCTCAGCAGGTGGCTGCACTTTTCCCCCCCACCCCCAGATCTCTGGGCCAATGTGGGATGATGCAAGCAGCCAACCACTGGGGTGCTTGTCCTCCTCGGACATGTTTTTGGCTGTTGATTTTGATGCCCATCCAAGGGGCACGTGACATCTTCAAACTTCCTGAATGGTGGAAAGAGAAATCAGCCACCCCCCAAAAATGAGAACTCTGCGAAATGCGACCACTTGAAAGGACCCAGTTTCCCCTACCAACCCATATCTCGGCAGCTCCCGGCGGTTTCGTGGAATTTCACCTTTGCGCCTAGGTCGGGTGGGAAACGAACCACTCACCCCTTTGGCAACTCAACTGTCAACTGACACTGGGGTTGACTATGGGGGCTGACAAGGGGAGAACATGGGAGCACAGAACGAACAGCCGCATCCTTCCCACTGACACGGCGTCTGCTGTAATTTTGGACTAAGGGGGGTGGTGACCAGGTCTGGAACTCAGCTTGTGCCTTGAGGGAAATGTAAAAGTGGGTTGTGTAGTTGTTTAAGGAAACTGGGACCTCACAGGGGGATGATCTCCTGTTTTGTGGCCAAAAAGGCAAGTGCAATTTCACGAGTGCGTCGTCCCAAGCTCCACAATCCAAACTCTAGTGGCAATTTGAGATGGTCTTTGGGTTTCTAAAAGTCAGTTATTTGTGGATAGTAAGACATCAAATCTTTGAGGACTCCGGCGCTGTGTCAACACTTTGCAATTCCTTTGGGAAGTCCCCTAAAGTACGTAAGCCAGCCAAATATGGGAGGCTCCCTCCTGACACATGGAACGTGTTCTGAGCTTTCACCGCCTGAGGCCTGTTTGACCTCCCCGCAAGATCAGACTTCTGCTCCATTTGAGGTTCCGGGCAGCTGTGGGAACATCAGCAGCACCCCCACCACCGCCACGGCACCGAGGCTCAGGAGGACCACCATACCGTGCCTAGTGCAACCCAATCGGGGGGAAGGCTGCTCTGGTCTTGAGGGGGGGCTTTTTCTATTGTCAAGGGGGCCAACAAGGGGTATCTGAAGGGGCCCAGTATTGGGTTAGCCCCTATTGGCATTGCGGAGGCCCTTTCTCTGAGACCCCTTGCCACTTGTGCAGGTTCAAGATTGGGACCCTCAGGCTGCTTCCCACCAACAGAACGCAGAACAGCTGTACTAAGTTCAAGTAGTCACCACCAAGAGACCGCGGATCACTTGCAAGCACCGCCGTCACAGGTCACCAAGGCCGTGGCCCAGTGACACCGGCGTCCTTGCTGCCGCCTCTGAAGCTGGTGGTCACGCCTGTAAAGTCACGTCAAGAGCACATGCTGCACTGACACGCGCACACACGCACACGCACACGCACACGCACACGCACACGCACACGCACACGCACACGCACACGCACACGCACACGCACACGCACACGCACACGCACACACGCACACGCCCACGCCCACGCCCACGCCCACGCCCACGCCCACGCCCACGCACGCGCCCACGCCCACGCCCACCCCCACACAACACAGACACGACACACAGAGACACAGAGACACAGAGACACAGAGACACAGAGACACAGAGACACAGAGACACAGAGACACAGAGACACAGAGACACAGAGACACAGAGACACAGAGACACAGAGACACAGAGACACAGAGACACAGAGACACAGAGACACAGACACAGGACACAGAGACACAGAGACACAGAGACACAGAGACACAGAGACACAGAGACACAGAGACACAGAGACACAGAGACACAGAGACACAGAGACACAGAGACACAGAGACACAGAGACACAGAGACACAGAGACACAGAGACACAGAGACACAGAGACACAGAGACACAGAGACACAGAGACACAGAGACACAGAGACACAGACACAGAGACACAGAGACACAGAGACACAGAGACACAGAGACACAGAGACACAGAGACACAGAGACACAGAGACACAGAGACACAGAGACACAGAGACACAGAGACACAGAGACACAGAGACACAGAGACACAGAGACACAGAGACACAGAGACACAGAGACACAGAGACACAG